>JAQBSW010000055.1:0-328863 GCA_029291075.1 Eudiplozoon nipponicum | reverse complement strand
ACCAAATATATAGTGGTTAAAAATCATAATACCGGCTCCTACTGATGAGTCACCAGTAAGCACGAAACGAATGTGCATGAGATTATACTTTCCGTTCATGCTGTCTTTGGTTTATCCTTCTGGTCACAACTGAACTAATTTTTTACTAGGTTTGCAACACCTAATACATACTTGAATATATATTATTTCTCCGCAACAAACAGTATTTAATAGACAAGGTAGTTCGGCATGACTTTTCTTGTATAAAAATGATTAATTTAGTAACCATTAGAATAACAATTAATAGGGACCGAATTCTCTGGATAGTTACATTGTATAATTTACCAGATTGAACGAAGATACCAAAAAACTAAACCACTGAGCGATCGATTTTCCGAAGTTGTATCTGGCTTGCAAGTTAAGAAAAAAATACCGGTATGAAAAAACCGATGAAACAGAACGCACCGGAGAATGCATAGGCAAAGTTAGAATAACACGAGCAAAAAATATACATCAGTTTGCGAAATTATCTCACGACTATGTGTACTCAACTTCTAAAACTTGAGAGCGTATATATGGAGGTCAATATATCTTCATATAAATATACATTAACAATTTATTTCCGCTCGTATTTTCCGCTAGTTGTTTACGCAATTGTTGTGTGGAGGAAATTAATTTTAAAATATTGAACAAATTTTGGGACATACTTCATTCAAATGCTCGTGTGTTTGTATTGTTCTATAATGCCATTCCATGATTTTTTTATTTTTATTGACATGTGGTTTTTGTTTGAGATAGCAAGATTACCACTATGATGCCTGCATTTATTAATAGATTGATGCTTTTACAATATTGCTTCAAATTACCAATTTAATCAGAAGTTCTGCCTTTTTATTTCATGCGAGAATGAGGAAGCCAAGGGAATGTTTCATATAGCAAATTTAGTTTTGGCTTGGCAGATATATAGTATAAATAACATAGAATAGAACAATATAAAAGGGAAAAGAACGCATTTCGATATTTGGATTCAAATCAGAGATATTATGTCCAATAGATTACAATATCAGAAAATTTACAATATTTAAATATAAATATGTACAATAAAACATATTCAGACTAAATTATCACAAATACATAAAAGTTATATTACAATATTAGAAAACCAACACTGTTTAAATAGCATCATATCTCATAAATATGTAAACTAAGACATAGTCAGGCTTAATTATCACATATAAAGAATTAATAATAATTTGTATATTCACTTTATCAATAAAGTGAAAACCGCACGTCTAGACAAGTGGTGGAAGTAACACCACTGCAGCTCACCTGTCTCCAAGCCAGGTTACATCGCTTCACGCCTGTCCGAATCTCAGTCTCCAGCATCGTCAGCCCAAACTAATGTCATTAATGAGCGCCTCATCAGCCTGATCTAGAGCCTCACCGACAGGCCAAATTCGGCCTCGGTCGATGCCTTACACTATAGACGCGACCAGAGCAGGCGTGATCAGCGTCGACCACCGTCCCGAAACAGCACCAGGAAATAGACATCCAGAGGCCGTGCCACAGTTCCACGTCTACCGGCGGAGTGATGTCCGTATCACCGCAGCTATAGCCACTCCATGCGCTATTGCCCCAGAAATGGCTGTACATTCCCGCGCATAGACGTGACATTCAAATGGGTGCGTTCACCTTCGACAACTCAGGATGATCCGCCCATTGAGGGTTCTGAAATCTGCTAACGTCAACCTCCTCTGTGGCAGTAGAGGTTGATCACCCCAAGATTGTTGGCCGCCCGACGTCTGATGGCTCGAAGCACGTTGCTTTTGCGGTAGAGCTCAATCAAACTATTGTCTTTAAAGCGACGGCTTTAGTCAAGTCATGCTTCAAACGCCCAAATGCCAGCAATCATTCTCATCGTTGCCACTAACAACATACTTCTTTATCCATGACGCAAACTCTGGCGAATTATTTCTCATAGACACTGTATCAGATGTAAGCTTACTACGCCACAATTATATCAAACTCACCCACCCAGTCAACACCAGCAGTCTTAACTGCGCCAATGGCTCCAACATAGGACGTTTGGGGTACGAGTACACACAATCTCGTTCTCCAATTCAAAAAGATACTTCAATTATCCTTTCATCATTGCCAATACGACAAGAAACATCATTGGACGTGGCTTCCTCGAACACTTTGACCTTACTATTCGTCCAAGAACACGATAGATACGCACTGCCGACAATCAGTTGCTATCATCAGTGCTAATACATACGACTCACGCCGAAGCAGTCTCATCCAAAGAGCTAATTCCTTCAATTCCTCATGTACCACAACTCAAGAGGAAGCGTTCCATCACAGCTCATCGTATCATCTTATCAAAGCCACTTTCTCATCCTCCCAGAGCATGTCCATTAGCACCACACAAACTTAAGGCCGCCGAGCAAGAATTCGCCATGCCACGCCAACAAGGCTGCTGTCAATGATCCAGCTCACCATTTGCGTCGCCTGTGGTAGTGGTACCAAAGATTGAACCCGGAATATTCAGAGTGTGCGGGGATTGTCGTATTCTCATTTCTTGCACATAGTCTGATTCGTAAACCCTCTCAAATCCAGCTGACCTACTCAGATCTGCTATCGGTCATGCTGTGTACACAAAACTCGACCTAGTGAAAGCCTACTATCAAGTACCGAAGGACAAAGGCTCCGTATCCTATACTTCACTCAGATTTACAGGAGGTGGCATTTTCGAATATCATTACATGCCTTTCGTTCTTAAGAACGCATCTCAAACATTTCAACGCGTTATGGACGAAATACTAGATATTCTACCATTTGTAATTCCCTACTTAGACGACATCCTGGTATTCTCCAACTCAATGTCCGATCATATACGGCATATTGACATTCTACTCGCAAGTCTAGAAGGATATGGCCTCCGGCTTCATGGCAACAAATGTGTTTTTGCACAAAAATCAACTGAATTCCCCGGTCATCAAATTTCAGAGAAAATTATGACACCTCTACCTGCTAAGGTTTGTGCCATTCGAGATCTACAGCCTCCAACCACCGTTCGAGCGTTACGAAGATTCTTGGGCAAGATGAACTACTACTCTCGATTCGTACCTTGCCTTGCCAAAATTCTAGCACCTCTTCATAAATATCTCGTGCCAGAAAGCCATTTTGTCAAGAAATCACAACTGGTTCAGCACAAAGTGGACGATGTGCAGGCTTAAGAGGTTTCTAAAAGAGCTTCATGCAAAGCAACCATGCTACATTCTCCTGATTGGTCTCAAACTTTTTAATTGATCACTGACGCATCCGACGTTGTCACAGGCGCAGTACTTCAACAGTCCATCAATGGCATACATCGACCTATCGCCTTCTACTCGCAAAAACTAAAACCTCGCGAGACGCGATATGTTACATTAGGGAAAGAGTAACTCGCAATCTACCTGTCGATCCTACACTTCCACACATATCTAGATGGCCGAAAGTTCAAGATCTACACCGACCACCTTCCTCTAATCCCGATGCTCGGAGGATAGAAAGGGTATTTATATTCACGACCTGTCAACTCGCAACCTACACGAATACCTGAGTATGAATATGAAGTCACTCACGTCAAAAGATCAGAAAACGTAGCTTCAGACTCCCTGAGCCGTCTTGCAGAACTCCCTGTCTCTATCCTGTGTCCTACTTCTATAAGTACTCAGGAATTGCAAACAGCACAGCAGGATGATCCATCACTTCGTACATTTGATATCAATCGCCTAAAAACACTTGATTATGACGGAACTCTGCTGCAGTGTGAAATAACTGGCGTGGGTCCTCGGTCCTTTATACTTTTAAAACTCCGTCACAAGATCTTCGTGGTTTATCATTCAATGAGCCACCCATCTGGCGAAGCATCAGTGGAAATTTTATCCAGAACGTATTTTTGACTTGGCATGCGGCGAGATGTCGAAAATTGGTCAAAACAATGTCTAGAATGTCATAAATGCAAAGTGACGAGACACACCAAATGGCGCCACAAGTCATCCAAGTGCCAAAAGTATGGTTCACACACATACACGTTGATCTGGTAACCTTACCTACCGTGAACAGTATAAGATATCTACTGTAAATACGGGATCGCACCACTCGATGGTATGAGGCCATACCACTGCCAGACATGAAGCAAGACACCGTCAGTTATGCTTTAGAGCTCAATTGGTTCGCTCGGTTTGGTGCTCCAGCTGAAGTGACAACCGATCGTGGCGCACAGTTCCTCGGCGAAGAGTTCGCAGCCCTACTGCAATACTATGGTGTCAAACTCTCCGTGACCACGGTTCGCAATCCGAGAGCAAATGGTTTCGTCGAAAGGCTACACCGAGAACTGAAAGCGGCGCTCAAGGCCAGCCTAGAAGAAAATTGGCATGCGGCTTTACCGAAAGTACTCCTATCAATGCGTACAAGACCTCGTGAGCCGATCAAATGTAGTTCCGCTGAAATGGTATTTAGTGAATGTCTACGGCTGCCTGGCGAACTAGTCCGATCACGCTCTGAAACTGCAATAAGAATGAACGATCCGGTATTCCTGTTTCCACTTCGCAGTTACCTACAATATAGCGCTCAGAAGCGGCCTATCTGTCATACACATCTGCAACATGGTACAATCTATAAACGCAAAGATTTTGGTAGCTGAAAATGGTTCTTCGGCAACAACGACATTGATAACAGGATTCTAGCCGAACCGAAGTGCGGTCCTTATCGTGTGTTAGATCGACATCAGAATTACACAATTTTGGAGATTAATGGCAAAGTTGAACCTGCCTCCAAACACAGATTATCCCCGGCCGACGTTGATCTAAATGACCCGCTGTTCGACGATGTTGACCCATCAGGCGGCAAAGAAACGATTATTCCACTTCCAGACAGTTTTGCTGACCATGGGCTGACGCCCGACTTCTCACCAGCAACAGAGCCAAATGATGCCGTCACGCCGCCGCGATATAGTAAATATAATATATATATATATATGCTATATATATATATATATATATATATATATATATATATATATATATATATATATATATATATATATCGGTAACATGCAGTGGATTTATGTGACTTAACGCTCAAAGCCAGGATTTATATATTTTGTGTGATCCTATCATTCTTACATAACTACTAACAGTTCAATTAAGATTTTATGGATTTATATTTTGTGGATTTCTTAGTCATTTATCCGAAACCCTACAGTTCAGTGGATTTATGTGATTTAACACTCATATCCTAACATACAGTGGACTATTGTGACAACGTAAAACTTGAATTTATATTTTGTGCTTATTGGTACTATTTTTATACGATTTTTATCTTTGTTTTACAACCTTGTATTCAATAAAACAATAACATTTTGTCTAAGCTTTCTCACATCACCCTTCGGGAAAGGGCCAGGAATTAATCATGAACGCGGATCGAAATAGCAGCTACCAGGTATTAGGTAGGAGGGCATAACCTCACTAAACAGACAACTAGCCTGCAGAACCTCTTACATTAACTACAAAACCTCCTACAATATTATAAGAAAAATTATATTATAAAGCTTCGTTTGGCTTTCCAAATAATTCGTTCTGGAACACCAAATGTGTTTATTCTCAGATGAAATTTTCTGCTTTATAATACTCGTCTTGTAACAGCTTAAGATTATTTATTTTTGGCAATTCATTAAAGCAATTAACAAACTCATAACTGTGACAGTTAACCGATTTCATCTCCAAATAGGAAGGGCTTAATAATTCAATTCTATAGTTAATTCGTTTATAATTTGCCTCAGATCATTTTAGAAAATAGATTGTTTAATTCAAAGTGATGCTGTTTATTAAGCCTAACTACCACCACATTACATCCTGAAAAATCCAAAATGGAGAAAAAGAGATTAAAGAGATTATTGTCATTTGGACTAGCATATAGAGTATTGTAAACCACCATTAAGATCAAATTAACAATTTTTGTTAATCGCAAACCAATGAGAATATTATTTCCATTAGTATGTAACAGTATGTCATGAATCATGGATTTAATATAAATAACGACTCTTCCAACTCTGTTATTCATCGATCTTTTCTAAATAAAGAATATTGAGACATTTCAAATTCACGATTTTCAATGTCCTTATTGAGTTACGTTTCAGTAATTTTTAGAAAATAAAATCTGCTTATTATAAAACTACACAGAAAATTAGAGTTATTTATACAACTAAAATTTGCATATAAAATGTGAACAAAATGTGACATATCTATACATTTGATTGCATATACTGGCCTAAACTTTTGATTTCTTTATGGGATTCTTGGTATATTTTATTTTCAAATCTCGCTTTACCACCCTTTCTACTATGTTCAAATGCGATGAGGTCGCTGATACATCGTTTCTTGGTGTAACAATCGTATATATTGGCAGAACTAGCACTCTGATATCTACTGCTCTTAGTGTTACCTACACAGTATTTTGTTTCATTTTTGTTGGCGTTGTTATTTGCAGGAACATTTTGTCTCTACTTAAAAATACACTATAAAATTCCTGAATATCTTATATTTTTGTTTATAATCTCTATTTGAGTACTTACAAGTCTTTTAATCTAATTTGCCTTTAACAAGTCTCGGTCATTAAAATGTTTTGCACACTGACAGTTCTAAACAATATCAATTTTTGTCGTGTTTTTCATAATTTGACCTTACATTCTGACATTATTTTTGGCAGTGTTTATAACTAAATTAATTAACATAATCCTAATTTGTTTAGCAATTCACACCGCTTATTGCTAATCAAAACATTCTTCATTTATTCTCCGGAGTTCTATTTTGCGTTCAGCGTACTTTCATCTTTGTCCATTCAGCTAACTCTATTCGTGGTTTTTCTTCGTATATTATGTTAGCAATTTTCATAATCAATTTGGCTTCATGTCTGTTAATATATGCGATATATTATTTCATTAATTCCTTGTTGTCTTCGAACAATTTACATAAAGATCCACTGGACTTTAAAAATTACTTTATCAATATCAAAAAATATCATAAAGCTGCCACTTTAAATCAGGCACATTGACATTGACTTACAAAATTTTTTTTAAAAGTATCCTAGGTTGATTGCAGTTCTGCATACGTTTTCAGCATATACTCATTTGGACTTGCCAATTAGAGTTTCTTCGGTGGAAATTGCTTATTATATTGACATAGATGCCAATCTGAAATAGGATAAGACATAAGCTCGTAAATTTAATTGGTACAGCTGACCCATCTAAGATGTCTTTCGTTATTCACCGTACAAAGTAAAATAGAAATTACAATGAAATTACAAATGTGCATGTCTCGTTCGGATTTCTAATTTTATCACTCACAGTAGCATGTGTTTATGATGAGTGCTTTTGATACATTGATCTCCCCCACCCTCACACGAACATAAGACGATGACCTCAGATACGTAATTTCACATTGCGTGTATAAAACAAATAATCTAAGGCATGTAAATGATAAATTCATAATCAGACACTCTAGTTTCACTTAGTTGAATAAACATGACATTTAAGAAGATGCACACACACGTTATATGCAAATATCTAGTAAACTGTCAGTCTGAAGTATAAATTATATTTCTAGAGAAAATTTCGCGTTTGCTTCAGTTGTTTGTATATTTATAAAAACTTGTGATGGTGGAAGAACTAAAGAACGTGACCACCAATAGACCCCGGTATATCTTCAATAAGCAAAAAATTGAAATTCAGCTTGTGCTAGTCAGACCACAGATCAGGTAATTTTATATTCACTGACATTTATAAATAAATAAACTTAAAAATATATATGTTGGACCAATGAGAACGCGCTCTTTTTTTACCAATTTCATTCAAATTTTGTTCTATGCAATAGCCATTTCATTACTAGTCAGCACACTCTTCTCTGCTTACTATCCGCAATTGCTGACGCTTCTCTGTTGCACTGACTATCCAGGGTAGCTCTTTTATTAACGTTCACTGCGCTGTGACTCTATCTCCACGAGTCGTCAGTCACGCCAATCATCTTTTGCTGCGCACCCAGCAATACGTAGTCTATCATGCTCAATCGGATTTATATTTCTTCTATCCATCTTGATATTTCCGAAGATCTTCAGCAAGACTAATCAAGGCTTTTGAACAGCAATTAACACACCCTGTTACGTCAAACATACATGTACAGCGTACGTCTGTACAAAGGATTACTAGCCAACGAAATGGACACAAAAAGCCAGCGTTTATATTGACTTCTGGACATCCACATTCTGCAAAGACACAAATTCACGGTATTTTCCAACGAATAAATAATTGGTCCAAATAAGGACCAGTCTTAAGTCACGCTAACTTCTTGTTGCTGCACAACCAGTCACACGTAATAGATCACCTATTAAACTGGTTTCTACGTCCGCCAGCTACATCGGTTTTGTCGCAGATCTCCAACAGGACAATTCTTAGTCGATAGCAGGAACTGAAACATTCTGCTTCAAAAATTCTACTTATTCAGACACATCGACGTAAAGGATCAACAGACAACGAACAGAAATACAGAGGAAGTGCCTAGAAGAACTTCTAAATATTACCGCCAATGCAAAATTCATAAACTTTAACGGCATTTGCCGGTAAACGTATTTCAGATCCTGTTTAGGACCACCTATAGCAACTTCTTTCATAATACATGTCTTGTCTCCTTCATGTAACGTCGCACGACACATACTTCCGGCCGCGGCGTTTACACACGCTATTTTAATAAAAAATATTTTTAGTAGATTTTTTAAATGTACGAATAGAGATTTTCTATAAACATTGTAAAATTAATTCTATAATTTACCTTGTTCTGTTACAATTTCGCAGTCGATTTACTTCGTCTTCGAATGGCGACATATGAAAAATGTATTTAAAACGCATATTATTTTATACATGGTACTTGTAAATGTAAACATGTTCTAATTTCTGTATTTATAAATTATTATTGTATTTTGCTCCATTACTTTGTTTATACAAAATCGCTTACGTATTATTAAATGAATTTAATAGATTAAAGTTTATTTTTGTATTGAGACACAATCAGCATTCATTTTTGGGTAATATACTTAATGTTTGTTTTCATCGTGTAATATTAAAATTAGATTTCTTTCGTCAAAATCGCATTTTACTAATAATACATTTTATTTGTCGTTATGATTATTTTAGTTTAGCAAAAATGACCATCTAGGTCGATTATTGAAAAAAATCAAGATATTCAAAAGTATTGAGATATATTTATATTTATATATAATAAATTTACTTGGCAACAAAGGCCAACAAGCCCAACCATTTAATAACAAATCAAAGGTAGGATATGTGGAGATGAATGTAATTGTGACCAGCAAAGTATTTATCCACAGGGGAGGGAGGAGTTGAGGAAGAGAACTGCTTCTATCAACTTCATGATAGTTCGATCTGGTGAAAAAGAGAGATTTCATTTGACTAGACAGGATCAACTGGAGTACAGTCCATGAAGGGTCCGAACTTCAGTGCGTGGTAGGCTGGTGTCGGACAGACGAATGTGAGTGTGAGTTCGAAAGTGATGGCGGGCCGGTAAAAGAAGTCTACCGACGGAGTTCTTTTTCGTGGATATTGAATTTCAGTAGGGAAGTATTGCATATGATTAAGTCGACTAGATTGAACCTTGAGCTAGGTTATGACTGATGGTAGGCGAGGGGGAATCAGTGTCCGATGTATACCGTCGGGTGGTCCAGTAGACTTTTCGAGTTTCCGGTCGTTCGCTGAAACAAAAAGGAAAAATATTAGTTTAGCAAAACGTGGTAAAGTATTCTCTGTTTGGATGCGATGGAATGAAAAATGAGAATAGAAATGGTATCAGGGAGTTATGAATGAGAAATTTTAAATTTATGTTCGGATAGGAGCTTTATTTCCGTGGGAAGAGTGTTGAAAACACTAGTGGCTTTGGAAAGAGATAGATTTTGTTAAATATATTGCGAGTATGGTTGGATTAGATTGAAGAGTTTCTAGAGCGTGTTGCGTAGTGGTGAATTGGATGAACGAAGTTGGACAGTGATAGGCAAGTTGTGATCTTGTGAATAAAAGAAATGACTCGTAGGTGACGGGTAAACCAAAGCGGTAGAAGTTTGGCCAGGAATAGGCGTTCCCGATAATTTTGGCTGTGAGGGAAGACTCGCTTTAGAAATATGGAAAAGATCTGCTCGATGGCGTACGGGGAGGCTAGAGTGAGAGGACAGTAGAATTCGCTAGCGTATGAAATGAGGGGTAGGACATAGACCTTGAATAGCGTAAGTTGGAGAGTGGGGTTGTTGGTCTTGAAGCAGATCAAACGGGCCCATTTAAAGAGTTTGGAAGTAGTGTGTTTAAGTTGTAAAAATAGATACCAAGTTGCTTGGTCGAATCTATTATTTCAATATCAAGAAGATAATTTGCATCAGGGAGAGAACAGATTGGGTCGGAGGAGAGTTTCATCAAACGAGTCTTGGAGGGGTTTAGGTTGAGACCGATATTGCTAAGCTGCGAATGGAGCGAGGATGAAAGCTCTGATATAAGGGTTAAGGAAGGGTTGGATGCTGTGGGGTTAATGAATACTATGACTATGTCATCTGCATATTTAAACAGATTGAAAAGGTTGTCCTCAACCTGTACCTGTGCGAGTGTAAGATTGAAAAGAATAGGACCAAGAACGGAGCCCTGGGGAACTCCAGATCGGATAAGGGCTGGCCTCGAGTGACTATTTCCGACTTTTATAGTTGCGCATCGGTTTTCGAGATAGTAACTGATAAGATTGAGGACATTGCCGCAGATACCACTGCACAACAAGGCGGATTCAATTGCTGAAAATGAAAAAGAATCAAAAGCCTTGGATATGTCTAGTAAGAGGAGAGTGCATGCATGACCTTTGGAGAACGGGGAGTAGCAGTGATTAAGGACACTGACTAAGTTGGTGGAAGATGAGCGGCCATTCAAAAAGCCATGTTGATCGTCAAGAAGATATAAGTTGTCCTGAGACTTAATGAAAGGGTAGATTAGGTTGTATAAGACCCTGTCGAAGATTTTATTGAAAGAAGGGACGATAGAATTTGGGCGGAGATCTTTGAATCAGGAGATTGACGAAGTGCCATTTTTTGGGATATGAGAGATCGTCGAATTAAGCCATTCTGGGGGAAGATAGGTAGTTACGAGGCATCGGTTGATAACATCGGCAACCAGGGAGAAGAGATTCCAGCCAAGAAGTGCTATCATGCTGACCGAGAAACCGTATTGATTGAATTAGTGTTTAGATTTGATATTTTTAATTTCTAAAGCGACGGAGGCTGATGAAGCGTTGAACCAGCGTAGGTTCTCAGCGTCTCTGTTGTCTAACATCTCAGCAGGCGGAGTGGGAGTGGAGGAGTCGAGGAGACAATTTAAATAATCGTCGGCAAAGCAGGGTTTTCCGACCGAGAGGAATTTATATGAGGGTTTGGGTTTTTATAGCGATTCGTGTTTGATGACTGCGAACTTTTTCCGGGAGTTAGGAGGCGTACGTATGTGTCTCGATATTGAGCGCTTGATTGTTGATTATCTTTTTAATGTGCTCATCGATACGTCGAAGTGCGAGTGCGCGAGCAAGTGATGATGTGTGTAGTCTAGAGTTGCGGGCAAGGTTGTCACGTTCCATAAACAAGGTGTTCAACTTGTTCATCGCGTTTACATGTTGAATAGAGGTGGCAGAATTAAATTGGGATAATAAGATTTTATGGATTTCGGAAAAGCATGAGGGGAGGTTGTTTGGGAGAAATAGATCCCTCCAGTTAACGGCGTCACAGAGTCGGCGAAACTCTTATCAGTTGGTGAATCGCCTGAGTGATTGAGTGCCCTCTCTAGGAATAAAGGATAAAATAGAAATAAGTAAGGTTACCTGACAGTGATCGAGATTAGGGAAGATCTCCCGAGATTGGACGTTGGTCACCTCTTTGTTGAAGAGAACACAGAAAATAGAGGATACAGTCAAGTTGGTTGTTCAAGTGTGTATTAGGTGTTGCGAACCTAGTAACAAATTAGTTCAGTTGTGACCAGAAGGATAAACCAAAGGCAGCATGAACGGAAAGTATAATCTCATGCACATTCGTTTCGTGCTTACTGGCGACTCATCAGTAGGAGCCGGTATTCCACCCTTTAACCACTATATATTTTGGTCAAGAATGTGGGATAATAGGACGGTACAATCTTGACCAAAATATATAGTGGTTAAAGGCGTAATACCGGCTCCTACGGATGAGTCGCCAGTAAGTACGAAACGAATGTGCATGAGATTTTACTTTTCGTTCATGCTGCCTTTGGTTTATTCTTCTGGTCACAACTGAACTAATTTGTTTCTAGGTTCGCAACACCTAATACATACTTACATATATATTAGTTCTACCCAACAAACAGAATTTAACTGTTAAGTTGGTTGTTCCCTCGGGTAGGGAAGTGCACGAATTGATTTCGTAGGTTATCCGCAAAGAGCCGAAGCAGCGGGTGACTTTCAGATGTTAGATTTTTCCAGTTCACCAAGGGGAGGTTAAGGTCGCCCACAACAACGGAGTGTTGAGAGAAAAAAGTGGCCAAAAGTTAAGCCTCGCGAGTGTCGTCGATGATTGAGGGATTGGGGAGTCTTTAGACAACACATAGATATACTTTGGTTAAGGATCAGTAGCTGAAACGAGAAAAATTCTAATCCTAGTAAGTTCGATGTAGAAAAACTTTTGGGCATGAGAGAGGATCGGACATAGGCAGTCAGCCCACCTCCTCGACCGACAGTTCTGTCACTACGAAGGAAAGTGTAACCATGGATGAGGAAAAGGTCATCACAGTGTATGGAAGTGGACAGTCCTGTTTCAACAAGAAGGCGTATGTCTAGCTCGTTAAAGGATAGAAATGCTCGCAGTTGATTGATTTTTGGCGTAAGCGATCTACAGTGGATAAGAATTGCTAAGAGTTATTTGTGGCTAGACCGGGGAGGAGAAGCGGGCGAGAGCTTTCCGCTGGCGGCCGGAGCGAGATCAAGGGCTGATGAGGGTGACTGACCGCTCATTGACAAGAATGGATTGATGAGCGTCCATCTGGATCTCTTTTGTCGTGTGGGTGAGGTAGTTGGAGTATTTGAAAGCAGGAATGAAGCAAGTTATCTGAGCTCGAGGGGACGCTCTTGAGCGGCGTTGGTGGAGTGGGAGGGGACATGATCTGATCAGGGGCTGAAACACAACTATCCTGGGTGGGTTCAATGTGGTTGGCGGAAGAAGGATTTGAAGTTCATGGGGCTGAGTCGATATCCAGCATGGCCTTGAGCGTCTCCGTTTTTTCGGTTTTTGGACCTCTGCACCGATCGTGAAAGTGACATGACGTGGGGATGTGGGTCTGGCAGAGGTGAGAGGGTCCGTTATTTGGGGACTACGTGGCGTGGTCGGCTACGACGACGCGGTAAAGCTTGAGATTGTGGGGAGAGAACGGTTATGGAATATGGGCTATTGGTGCACGGAGGTCAGCAGGAAGGGGCGTCTCCGAGGATGCCACCGTAAAATGAGCGGCGTTTCTTTGGATTGCACCAGCCCGGAAATACGTGACAAGCTGCAGGAAAGGGGGTGGTGTCTGGCTGGGGATCTGAAATTTCTCTATTGTCCTTTGTAGTAGCATGCAGTCACGCTTTAATTTGACTTTTCCTGATGATAATAAGGGTGATTGCGATTTGAGATGACTAAGCTCGTCGTCAGACAGTCTTCTGTGTGAAGAAAGCACAGAAGCGCGACCTTTTCCCGAAGAGACCTCTTTGAGGTGGCTGATGCTATCCCCAATTTGCTTGATGAGATTCGGGGCCAGATCGTCCTTTGAGAGAGGGGTGCGTGGAGACCAGAGAAAGAGATTGCGCTTACTGTGGTTTCGCAGGGCAAGCTCCCTCGCTACACCGTCCAAAAGCTCGTCAGCCTTACGCAATAGGTGGGGCTCAAGTGTGCATAACGAAAGGTTACCAGTTAGAGCTCTAAGTAGTCCTGTGACATCAGCCATTTGTTGCTGGAGGTCAGCAAGATTGGAGATTATCTTTTGGGTTAAAAACGGGGAGATGGGGGCTGGTGATAAACTCTGGTTCATGGTAGAATGAGATTAAAAAAGCAGATATAGTGTAGATAACGATGAGAGAGAAAAATAGATATAAATGTCTATAAGAAACAGAAAAATCCGATGAGCTAAAAGTAGGTCCTTGGGATATGTAGATAAATTCCAAGAAAATTGAGTAATTAAATTCCAGGTGTATCCTAGAGATGAAATTGGACAAGAAATCGCGAGAATCTAAAAATAAAAACAAAATGAAACCCGATCTCCTTTTAAAATTAGAAAATTATAGAAAACCACAAGTTCGCCCACTCCGGTCGTTGTGCTCTGCCAGATATATATATATATATATATATATATATATATATATATGTGTATATGTATATATATATGTATATGTATATATATAGTTAAATTAAGCAGTAACGAGCTAGTTTTTATCGATAATGATAGCGGTGCGCCTGTCGTAAAGACCATCCCCTCCTCAACGTGGTACGACGGTGTCAACCATGTTTCGATGGCCGATCGTACATGGGCTAACGGGGCCATGGCGGTGGTGTCACCAGGGCGTGGTGGATTTCCGACCGGCAATCGGATCTCCTATAAAATACCACATGAGCCCGACGACGGCACCATGACTCGGCGTGTGTTCCCCGCCACAAAAGTGGACAACAGCCACAGGATTACATGGACTCCTGGACAGTACCCTGTACTTCCGAATGGCGAATGAGCTCTCAACAGCCACCGGCAACCATACAACTTACTGCTGCCTTGCAGACTGCGCTTGGATGTGCAAAGGCTAGAGGTGCGTCCTCGATCAAAAAGCCGAGTGGTGAGGGGACACCACTTGTACCAAATTCCCAATAAACTCCATGAAATGTCATCAATAGAGCCGGCTTATCCTCCAAAAGGAGTCAGCCGCAGTAAACAAACAAACATATCAAGACCGCAACCTTGGTTATAGTATTTCCATGATCATCAGAACACGACGGCAAACTGATTAGCGAGGATCAACCTGCAATGCATATATATGGAATGCAAAATTTGATATGTCGGTCTCACTTTTAGTAGTCTCGCATACGTTGTACTTGACTGGAAATGTCGGCTGCACATTTACTATGCAGACACGAACATAAACTTTCTGCAGCTTGTGCCACATGTACATACATAAATAAAATTAAACAATCATTGATTGCGCGGGTAGAAGTAAACACAAATCCAATTGTATTTAACCAGTCGAACAGCAGAGAAACTACCTTTATTCATTTATATTTTTTCTTTTTCGTACCTCAAAGGAGAAAAATTAAACTATTTCAAATTCATATATATATATATATATATATATATATATATATATATATATATATATATATATATATATATATTCATTCTATGTTATAAACATTATACGGGAAATGTCTTTTGGTATGGTATGTTTTAACTGATTCATAATTATGTATTTTAAGTGGTTGTAATCCTATTTATCAACTATGAAGCCAACTTTTATGTGCAACGAGTTGTACTATATTTTATGTATATTTTTTCATGCATACGGGCAATCTGGTGTCTATACCTAAAGAGATAAAGCTTATTTTCGTGTAATTAGATTGCTAAACGAATATTGTGCTACATTTTGTTTGTGATTTTCATTAGGTAAAGGATGAGTGCGTACATGCGGAAGGAAACCAGTAAGGGATTTCGAAATGTTGATAAATAAATTTTGTTGGTGATTGATTTCACACATGCAAAAGTGTGATTGGCGTTGACAACAATTTTTCTGACGTGCTTTTTAAACTTAGAGAGTTATTTATTCCCTTTTTTCATTTATTTTAGGCTACTAATATGAATGACGTTATCGGTGAGGTATGTATTGGATCTTTTAATGATGTAGCCAAACTTCGGCGTCGCACTTGTAGATCGCTTGACAAATCGCGTGTTCGGATTTCCAAATAACAATGCGGAACTTGACACCGACCGATTAGTGGAATATTTTGAGAAGACCCTCTACGATCTGTATTTATTGCGAAAGGAAGTTCACAAGGAATCGCTGCAAGATGAGGTAGAGCTTCTTTTGTCTATTTGGTTGACTTCGTTAGGTATGCGAACAGTTTTTATACTGTCCGTGAATGTGAATTACAAGGCTTTCTTCATTAAAATTTGACGCATATTCTCTTTTTAGCACTAAATTTAAATAAAACTCATCATGTACTTGAAACATTTATTTCATCTTTAAACATTCTGCAATTGCTAATAAGTTATGTTTGATTTCATCTTTGTTTTACGCACACTTGACAAGTAA
This sequence comes from Eudiplozoon nipponicum, assembly GCA_029291075.1. Taxonomy (NCBI): domain Eukaryota; kingdom Metazoa; phylum Platyhelminthes; class Monogenea; order Mazocraeidea; family Diplozoidae; genus Eudiplozoon; species Eudiplozoon nipponicum. The sequence continues at coordinate 312,469 of JAQBSW010000055.1, read as the reverse complement.
CACAACAAATATACGAGATTTATTAGAGTTAAGTAACAATTCTTACTATGTTTTATTTTTGCACAATGCATATTTCACTAAGCTTCCAGGATTTACTCACATAGGGTGTCAGCATAATCAATTTCTAGGAGAACGAGCACATGCATTCGTGTTCTTAGGCACTGGATTATTTGTGCTTGAAACCTGAATCCTCACTTTATATTCTCGCTTCTTGAACAAATCACGGTAGTTGTATTTGCCTCTATATTGGTGTTTAGTTGCTATTGCTTCATTTTCTCTTTTACATGTTGTGTCAATGGCGAAATTAAAGTTTATATATATATATATATATATATATATATATATATGTATGTATGTATGTATGTAGACTATGGTTTCGCTTTATTTAAGTAAATCTATAATGACATATAAGCGGCAAGGTTTCTAGTACACATTTTTTTAGATCTGAGGCCTAATGATAACCACCGTGCCATGAGACCTATAGGTTTCATACAATTCTGTTTTCGTATGAACCATCGTTTAAAGCACTGAGTGTATACAGCGGTATAATGGATAATCCTATTGGCGCATAAACGTCTTGTTTAATGTCTTCCTAGTTGAATCCATTACCACGCGCCAAACCTACTGTAGTATTGGTAATGTTATGTAAGCCAAAGACCAATGAAATCTCTGTGAAACCGAATAATATATATTGCTTGTGTTGTACATTTGCTATAAACGCTACTAGCTCGACTAATTAAGAAATAGAATAAAAATGTTGTAAACTGTAAAATCTAAGCTAATTTACGGTGTAACTCTAGCATCATTCAGTAAAACATAAATTAAAAACTAACTTATCCGCGTATGTGTATTAAATATGGCGAACCACAAGCATGTTATAAGCACCTGACCCATTAATTACTTACATATGTCAGTATAAACTAAGAATTGTATAATGTAGAAAAGACAATTCATCCAGTAGACTGGTTGCGTCCTCATTGGGAACCCATCATGTACTGACCAGAAATTGCTACGGACAGAGCTCCAACCTGGGCACGTTTGCTTCGGAATCTGGTGCTCTAACCACTGAGCCACCCTGCCGCATCTACTACTACTGAATGAATTGCCTTTTCTACACTATACAATTCTTAGCTTATACTGACATATGTAAGTAATAAATTGGTCAGGTGCTTATATTAAGACAACCTTGATTATAACAATTGTTGTCACCGCACGCGCAACCAAGGTTCGTTTTATTCTACAATATGTTAGTTTGTATACGATCTCGAGGATATACTACTTTCTTTGTTAGTTTTTCTGCATATTGTCTGATAAGCCGTTTACGACAACTTGATCCGAAATTTTTCCGCTTGAAAGTGGAGCTGGAAACAATCCTGTGTTAGTCACAACACAGATAAGGAACTTAGTAAATATTCTGGATCACTTAGATTTTTTTATTCTGGGATATGTCGAAGTTTTTGTGAAAAAAAGACGGCAAATTATTGACGTATGCGTTGCGTGATTGCTGGCTGTTTATTTCTAAAAGCCACTCTCGTCTCTTTGTACCGCATTCTTCAGCAAATCTATCGTTTCTATGTGGCGTAGTTTCCGCTCCTGCTGACATGTAGCCAGTGAGTGCAAAACCTGCTTCATTGTGATTAACGTTTTTGTCATGCTGACTATGACATTTTCTCCGGTTAATATATTTGCAGGCATCTTGCTAGGTATAACTATAAACATTAATAAAAAATATTGCCTCCATGGTTATGTGGCTGTGTGATGAGCTACTTTCAATACTTTTCAATAAGTTGTGTTAGTGAATGGTAAAATTTACGTGCAGACAAAGTGTAACTACCGAATGCGCGTATATTCGGGGATACGTCGAGTGATACTGTAGACACTACTTGCACAAAGCCGGGTTATTCCTTCTCTGGAATAAGTATGAGTGAAGTATAAAGTAAGTATTTATAACATCAATTGGTTGAATCTTTCAAATCTCACACGTGTTTGGTCATTATTTTCACCAGACATGGAAACTGTTTTAGTAAAATTTTAATTTGTAAATATTTGGAAAATATTTTATTCTTACCCTTGTTCAATCAATTTGAAAGTGATAAGTTTCTTTTACTTTTTAAGCAAAAATGTAGAGACGTGGAGAAAGAGTTTCATCAAAATCTGGACGTGCTGCTATTAAAAGTGAATGACCTCAACGAAAACTTCGTACATCTAGACCGTCGAATCACGGAAATTTCTGGAAAAATTGTTCACCTTGGCGAGCAGTTGGAGCGGAAAAGCTCACCTCGAAAACGAATCGAGGAGGCTCGTAGCCTTATTCTGGAGTTTTACAAATTCATAGGTGCTGGAGGAGGCACAGCTACATCTTTGGCGGCTAATTCACTTGACGATGAGCATCAAGTAAGCTGTCAGCTATAGGTGATGCTGTAGTCAGTTCGGCTTCAAATAATTTTATTTTTTATGATATTTTTTGCCAGGCGGTCTTCTTCACGCCCTTATTGCCACATCTAGACCTAATACTATGAATGTGTTAACTTGGGTTCTGCCTTTGACGGCCGTTTGCTGTTGGTCGACTGTAACCGTGAAAGATGTAGTCCAGCAATCTTGATCAACTCACGCTATAGTATCGCTATCTAAGAGACACTTGGATAAGCGAAAATCTGTGGTCAGCTATCGACAAAAAAATTTAGGTGAAGAGACCAGTATAATTATATCTAACTTCAATACACTCTTCTGGAATTTCTTGTGTGGGAGACCTCGACCTCCGTGTATGTATGTATGAGGGTGTGCATGCTAACTTTGTCTGTCTATGGAAAACATTCTTTGCGCACCTTTGCTTTCCTTTATTTAATTATGCTCATTTGCATTAATACCAGTATAACATCCTCATCGTGTACTTATGAATTTTTTTAAATGGATAAATTTCTATCTGCAATCTATCTGATTATGCATCTGGTTTTCACTTTGGTTTTGACTTGCAGTAAACATACTAACACTAAATAGAATTTGGTATTCGTGTCAATTTCTTCATATTTAAGTCATACGTTATAGTGGGACATAACTTGATTTTTGCGTTCTTTTGTCTTTAGAATTGTTTGAAGTAAGAAAAGTTGATAAAGATCATGTATCAGTGTTGTTCCAACTGCGCTATGAAAACACCAATTATCAGTTTGGAATATTTTTTCAATTGATTTATCAATTAATATCGACCGCGTGCGCAGTTTTCGACATTTAATAACTATCACTGACTACAAACGTTCGATTCCTGATATTTCCGGAATCTATTTCGGTTTCGTCCGTCTGAAAAACGCTAATCACATATCCCTAAAGCAACGAAGCACAATTGCCTGTTTATCTCGTTCCATTACACCAGTGGTGAAGTTCAGTCTTTAACAACGAAATTGCGTACATAATCATATGCATACATGCATACCGGCTTACATAAATATGTGCATACATATGTAGATCGTTGTCTAGATTTGACGTAAATTAAACTGCCATAGAGACTTAGTTAAATAGTCATTGCTAAAGACTTAACCTTAGCACTGGTGAAACGGAACGAGCAAATGATACTTTACGTTTCGTTCATGCTGTCTTTGGTTTATCCTCCTGGTCATGTATGAAATAATTTGTTACTAGGTGGGCAACTTCTAATACACCACTGCATATATGTTACTTCTCAGCAACAAACAGTAGCTAACTGTTTATCTATATTCAGGTGTGCTTCTTAGCGCGTTACTCGCTCTCCCAATGAAGATACACTTTTGAGAGTCTCGAAATATCCATAATATAATTTGGTTACAGGAAGAATTGTCCATACTTAGCTGCCGATAATTTCTGTCTTGGATTTTGCGGCAGAAAGTATATGCGAATATAGCTTAACATTTTATTATGCATTTATATTCTGTTTTCATTGTTTGGTGTAATATTAATCCAGATTGCATTTGCAGTAATATTTCTTATTCAAAACAAGAATTAGTCCAATACAATAAATGCTGATAAGTTTAAAGCTAAGCTCCTAATATATACGGTGGAAATTGCCAAACGGTAGTATAATCGCGATGCTTATTTTTGTACTTAATAGAAATTTCTTCGCCAAGCTCATTTAAATGCAGTCTCTTTTCCACCTATTTTTGTACTGAATTTGATCTGGATTATTGATTTTAGTAAGTATATAGGCAGAGTTATATTTTTCCTTTATCTCTCCCAATCCCTTAAACCGGTATTGGCGCGTTTTTATTGGCTTCTAAAATAGATTAGTTTTATTGTACAATATAGTAGAATCTAATAACCGTTCGTTAAATTGTGATTATTAATTCATTTTAAATATAATTGCGGCCGAATTTGTTAATTTTTTAAACAATACCTTCCCATCAGTTTTTAAATATGCACCTTGGATTTTCCTTTCTATTAAACACGTTTTGCAAAATAAAACCACATAGGATACAGTTTGGCTTACAATAAAATGCATATTTGTGGACGAAAAAAGCAAAATATATGTTAATATACTTTAATTGAATTGTAAATAGACTAACAATTATATCTTGAATTAAATTTACGTCTCATTCTTTTACATTTGTGTACTATATAGGGTGAATCATTGACTTTTAATCAAATTGTTAGCTCTGCTCTTTTTATGGTGCAATGAATTTAAAATTGTATAATGACGAGGTTAGTTAAATTTTTTCACCCAGCTGAAGTGCTGTGCAACGTTAAAAAAGCATCTAGGGCAATACTGTTTGTGGCCCTGAAAAGGGCCATATAATAATTCACCGGATAATACAGTAATTATTAAGGGTACTAGAGCAGAGGCGGACATTCAGAATTCCTTTTAGAGCCTTGCCATGTGGGCACTGTTCATTGGTTAGTGTTCTTCTGTTGAGATGCACATTATAAGAAGCAAGGTGTGACAATTGTTGTATTAAAGCCTTGGTAAGTCTTGCTGATGATTTGCAGAAACACCAAGAATTTTGACGACCGTAGAAATCCGATTGATATATTAAACAATAACGATTACCTGAATGCGCAGCAACAAAGAATTAGCATGATTGACAGCATAATGTGCTATTTAAACAGCATGTGTAAAAACGCAAATAAGACCACAGGAGTAGATTGTAATTGAATCAGAAAACGACAGCTTATGCACGTAGTGAGTAAGTCAGTGTGTTTTTGGGAAATTCATTGCGCTTATATAGTTGCATGTCGTACGTGGTGGTTTTATGGTCGGGTCAGATCGCGTGCTTTGTCATTTGTTCAATTTCGATCAATGAAAATAAGCATTTTACTTTAATTACTTTGTAAGACGTTGGAGATATATATTCACCCGTTAAAATGGGAGACCATTTTTAAATCTTTAAACGTTGTTTTTTCCAATTGGCTAAATAATCTGTTTGAATAGATATTTAAACATAATATTTTTCTAAATACGATTCAAAAGGATGAAAATTGTATTAAGTATGTATTAGTTGTTGAGAACCTAGTAACAAATTAGTTCAGTTGTGATCAGAAGGATAAACCAAAGACAGCATGAACGGAAAGTATAATCTAATGCACATTCGTTTTGGACTTACTGGAGACTCATCAGTAGGAGATTACCGCGAAATGTGGTTACTGATATCGATCAAGGCCAGTGTCTGGATTTACTGGAGTAACAGGTGTTCAGAAATAGTTGTAATTCTCAATTTCGGTGTACTATAGCATACATTTATTTCCATCATGTTAGCACTATGTACCGACTTGAAAACCATAGTGTTAGTACCATGTACCTTTTCGGTACTATAATATTGGTATCGGTTATTAACATAATAGTCATAGTGTTAGTATCCTTTACAGACTTGGTATGTATATTATATAGAGTGAGTTAGCGTTGAAGTCGCATTGTCGAGACTATACGATGTTAGCTACTCTACTGCAGGTTTACACATTCCTCTAAGAGATTGTATCGTCCTATTATCCTACATTCCTCACCACAATAAATAGTGGTTAAAGGGCGTAATACCGGCTCCTACTGATGAGTCGCCAGTAAGCACGAAACGAATGTGCATGAGATTATACTTTCCGCTCATGCTGTCATTGGTTTATCCTTCTGGTCACAAATGAACTAATTTGTTACGAGGTTCGCAACACCTAATATATACTTGCATATATATTAGTTCCCCGCAACAAACAGTATTTAACTGTTATATATTGAAAATTGTATTAACCAACTTGGTTACGTTTTCTAGTTTCCTCATCAAAGATTGACTAATTTCTTAATATTGAAATTGCTATGTCATATCCAAGAATTATTGAGGAATTGACTGAATTTAGCTATTTTTACTATTGAAATATAAAACGCTGTTTTTGTTTTAAGTTAGTTGAAGCCGCTACCATGATTCGAAATTTGAACACACTTTGTCTTGAACTGCCCGATGATGAAAGATTTCTTTCTGCTAAACAACGCATAACAGGTTAGTTTTCAAAAAACCAATGTATGGCGTTTTACCTCCGAGATAATTTAACTCAGACTGATTTTTATTTCATGCTTCTTTTAAGCTAATATACGTTATACACATTAACTTTATGACGAAGCTTTCTTCTTAGCATAATTCTTTTTTGTGGTTACTATTTCTCATGTTAAGTTTGTCAGAACTCTTTTCGAGAGTACCTAGGGCTAACAGGGCATCCCTAGAATCATAGCATTCATTGTTAGAATTTGTACGTAAGAGAATAAAAAGGCTTACCATTGATTCGAAGACTGGTTAAATACAATGGGGTTGGTGTTTACTTCAAGCTCGCAAACTTGATTTAAAGCATTGTTACCACCACCAGCGCAATCAATTATTGTTAAATTGTATTGTCTATATATGTATATGTGGCGAAAGCTGCAAACAATTAATGTTCGTGACTGCATAGAAATTGTGCAGCCGACATTTCCAGTCAAGTTCAATGTATGCAAGACTGCTAGAGGTGAGAGCCGCATATCTAAATTTGATTTCCATATATATTCAATGCGGTTTGATCCTCGATAGTCAGTTTGCCGTCGTACTCTGATGATGAGCATGGAAGGTCGAAACACGTCAGTGCGTTGCGGCTGGCGGTAGTTTTGTTATGTTGTTCGAAGATTGGTTAAATACAATGGGGTTGGTGTTTACTTCAAGCTCGCAAACTTGATTTATGTATAGTATGTTGCTGTGGTAAAAATCAAGATTTTCCGTCCTTTTTTATGTGTAAGGCACATTTAAAATCACCATTTCTTGAATTTGCCGGAAAAGATAATTATATCAATATTTCATGGTGTTATTTGCAAGTAAAATCATGTATGCCTTGAAAAAATGTTATGCCTATCCCAGAGCAGACATCGCCATATATACATGAATATAGTAAATGAAATACAATACATATCAGTCATCGAGCCTAAGGCCATTTAATTCAAAGCAATTCAACTTAAACCTTATACTAAATATACTACTCATTTAGTGTAATTTCGGATTGTACCAGATGTCTAAATAGTTTCAAATACATACATATGATATACATCAAAATTAATCAGGTACGTTTTATTTTATCACAATTCGCACTTAGTCTGTAAGGTTATAGGTTTTTTCCAGATGTTTCCAAATTGTCTGATTATTGTCATATTTTTTACTTTGTTTTAGTTGCTTGTCAAAATCTCGAAAGTGGGTTGCTCAATCGTTTTAGGACAAATTTTAAAACTGGAAACCGCGAAATGCTCAAGCGAATAGCTGATGTATTTGATCATTCTAAAAACCATTCTGCATGTGCGGATATCTATGTTGAGGAAGTGCTAAAAGTAAGTGACAGTGACAAACGAATTTATTAACTTCGGTCAATGGGGAGTCTCGATATTAGTTCCTTAATCTAGCCATATCGAACTGCTGTCGTCAATGGATCTTAATAGGATCGAGAGATCTAGTGTTATTCTATATAGCGAATTAACTATGAATATTTAAAAGATGCTTATTTAATTAGCATCTGGCAGTGAAATATCAGTTTTTAAATTTTGGTGTTGATGATTGCGAAGCTGATAGTGGTGGTGGTTTGGATGGAGGTTCTGGTGTTTGTGGTAATTGTAGTCTTGGTGGGGTGAGCTAGTAAGCACAGGCCCTACGCGGCAATTTGATTACAACTTTTGTTCCTACTGGCTTACATTTAACATTCCGGTATTAAATGAACTAACTTTTAACTGCGTACACTATATCGAATCCGCACTATTTACTTATATCCATCGTAACCATTTCTGATGGTTTTAAACATTATTTTTTAAATTTTGTCGGAGTGCCAGCTATTTATATTTCAATTCTGCGTTTTGCGTACACGAGTAGTAGCTTTGCACGGACAGTTTCACAAAGATCCGATTGATCACAATTTCCAATTTTGTTTTGTCTTTGATCGGGTTAAGTTTTTATTCATCCCAACATTGTTACTGCTTAAATCATGGTTGTGAGCTTGATATAAACACCAATATCATTATTTCAACCGTATTTTAAATAATTTTTTCACCAACCGCACAATCAATGATTGTTTAATGGTAACCTTTTGGCAGAATATTACACTGGATTAATATTGGATTTGTTTAAGCAATATTTTAATCGCAAAGTTAAAATTTGGCTTGTTACTTTACAACTCAATTTTTATTCTGAAAAATCAACAAAAAATTCTTAAAGGTAACTGTAGCCATAGAACATTCCTGCTTGACGATTTGTGGTCCCTGGTTGGTCGTACTGAGCCATCGTCATCGTTACGGAGATCAATACAACAGCCTTTAGTGACTTGATTTATCGTGTGGAATTATTGATTCCCAGGTAAATGGGCCGCTTTACACTGTGAGTATGGTAGAGTAATGAGATTCGTGTCAAGGTCCAAATGCCTAAATATTTTCGATGTACGAAGGACCCTTTTATTAACAGCTGATCAAGTTCACTAAATGTATTGTTTTTACTTGATCTCTCAATTTGGTTTCCGAAGCTGCGCTAGCTTAAAATTTAATCTCAAATTATAATAGCATTTTTAAGACAAACATTCAATACATTTCATTCATATATATATATATATATATATATATATATATATATATATATATATATATACATATATCATATATTAAGTTATGCTAAGATGAGCATATTACTATTTATCAAAATAATTTTTTTTCTTCGTTTGTTGACATATACCTATTGGATATATAAATGAAATATTGTAATGTTGCTTAGTAGTCTCGAAATAAATGGCCATTATCGACTTTATTTTTATAGGGCTTTTCCTTCATAATTAGAAATATGGTGTGGATTATTCGAAGGCAATGGTTATATATATATATATATATATATATATATATATATATATATATATATATATATATGTGTGTGTGTGTATAAACTCACATTTAGACAGTAAATTATATTGGAACCCAATGATAATTGCTAGTTAACTGTTTCACTAGTGCTTTTGTGTAAACGTTATAAGGCGCCTAATATGTCTTAATATAATTCTTTACTTCAGACTCGGTGGAGTAGATTAAAAGACGAGCTCAGGTGAATTTTTTTCATGTGCACGACCCTTTGAGCGTCTTTAGATCACAATAAAAGTTCTTTGTTTCACTTTAAATTCCTTTAAAAATCTGTCCATGTATAAATTTGGTTTAGCTGTAAGTTTATCTTTCATTTTCGTTAGTTTCCAGAAAAAATGACCTATAATGTAAACTAATTAACCGAAGGTATTCTAATCTTAAATTGTTATTCACCGATTTTATATAAATATTTTTTGATAAACATTTATACTGGAAACAAGCTTCTCTGTTTTTATTTCACTTTAATAGGCTTTTGCGGTTGACCTCGGTAATCTGTCTGAAGTACCAGCTTTAATTATTGCTGCTGAAAATGATATAACGGCCATATTTCAACGACCTGATTATGTGCTCATCCATTTACTACAGGCTCTGTTCACTAAAAGATTTAAGGTATGTTTTAAATTTGTTAATTTCAATAGTAATTTTTCGTATTTACAATACATCATTTACACGTAACTATTTGTTTCAATCTGGCTTGGTTCTTATACGAGACTGACGGATATGGGTATCAATCCGCAATATATATATATATATATATATATATATATATATATATATATTGATTTGCTGTGCTATTGCTTATTTAAAGTAATAGGATGGTGTTCATATTGAGCGGAAAATATTTTAAAATGAACTCTCATCATTACCCATGAAATCAAGTGTGGCTTAATATAGTGTATATACGTCTATTATAAATACTCATTTATTTTTTTTCCAATTTATTTATATTTCATACCATTGCTTTATTCTATTCAAGGGTAGTATTTTTAGTCCAACTGTGCGAATAAGTTGTTTTTGACTCCTTCTTGGCGGAACTAATGGGTCTTTCGTTATTTTCTTCTCGCCAGAAAACTGACCCGTTATCTGTTATGGTCATTTTTTGTCGTTGATTTACTTATCAGTTTCAGTTGAAGCTAGTTTATCTTTTGAACTTAAATTGAATTTTGTGCCGGTGGATAGCTTTAGCTAAGGTGATTTGCAACACCGTGAATGAAAAATTACACGCACAGTAACATGTAAATGACACGTTAGTATGCTGACAACCAAGAGTATGTACCTCCTAACGGTGGTGTTGATGTGGTGCCAGTGACAAATCGTTATTAGTAATGTATTTAACTGATCATCTGAAAATTGCCACTTTACCGTTAGGTACCTTTAAGATATGTTCTTATTCAAAATATTTTCAGTATCAACTATTACCCTAAGGACAATCGTGGCCGTTTTTCTATTCTTATGGACGTGGAGTATATCAGTAAACCTATTTTACATGCGGCAGGGTGGCTAATTGATTAGAGCGTCAGATTCCGAAGCAGACGTGTCCAGGGTCGAGCCCTGTTCGCGACAAATTCTGAGTAGTACCTGATGAGTTCCCAATAGGAACGAAATCGATCTACTAGATGAATTGCCTTTTCTGTATGATGCAATTCTTAGTTTATACTGACATACTTATATAATGTTGATATCAAGATCGTAATCTTTGATTAAATATTAACCAATTTTCTTATTTCAACACAAATTTCCTTACATTTACTATCGTTGAGTTGCATCTAAATTCGACGAATTTTGTCTTAACACACAAAAAAAACCATATGTGACTGTTAACACAGATCACACGTGCGTATGAATATAATTTTTCTTTTCAATTTTTCTGTTATAAAATGTTACGGATATAGCGTAAACAAAGTTTTACGACTACCATAAGTAATTTATGAAAGAGTGTATTTTCCTTGTGAGTAATGTTTTAATAATACAAAATATTAATGCTGTTATTCTAATATACATAAATACTGGTATGCAGATTTGCTAGTCATGCTTTCAGAAACAAATATGGAAGGACTTTACTGTTTGTGCGTAATTAGAGGCCTGAGGATGGCATGAAAAAAATCGTACCGAAACGTTACCAGTCAACGAAGGTTATATTGGACCTTATTTCCAGTGGATAGTATGAACGATATTGAAGCCTTCAGAAGAAAGTGACTAATCTGCATCCAGCCTAAACGAAGACAAAATCAATGCTTATTTGGAAATAGGGATCAAGCGGATCTTTGCGAAACTGATAGAGGCATCCCGCGAACGCAAATCGCGGAGATTCAAAATATAGAAGGAATGTGTGCCATTTGCTCTGTCCTATAATATTTAACCCTTATTATTACAATACACTTCTAGTTTTTTATCGTCAAAAGGTTTATGAGAAAGGTATTTATTCACTGAATATTCCTTCCTAGCAACACTTGGCCGATCGCATAAAGACAAGCGCAACCTCTGCCGTTTTCTTGACCAATCTTTACACAGAATATCAAAAGTAAGTTCATTTCACGCAATATACCTTTTCAATTCCTATTTTTGTATTAAATAAACCTGCTGCAAGGCGTCACACTATTATTTCTAATACTTGCGTTGTAATTGGTATGTAGATGAGGCATTTATTAGATTTATGTCAAATTAACTCACAAGGAATGCACAAACTTGTTATCTCCTGCTGTCCATACGTAAATGGCAAGTATGAAATAAAACAACTGGAATTCAGACTGTGTTAGTCAAAACACAGATCAGGCAATTATGGTAACGTCCAAGTAGATTGTTAGTATATTTTGTTGATGCAGAATTTAAGTAGTATTTAATTAATTTATGTTTTACTGCATTGCATTGTGCGTCGATTTTTTTCCATTTGTTGTTGATATTTCGATGCTCAATCCAAGCAAACTCTTTAAAGGGCACATGAAATACATTTATACATAAACTAAGATTTTCATCTTCATAACAGAGGGCTTCAGAAAAACCTGAATCCCTGTGAAAAAATATCGCCGGTCGTCATTGGACTGATAAGCAGCCAGAAAATTAACCGATTAGGTAACTGCGTATTAAAGATACGGATTATAAATCGGTTTTTGCAGATTGCGTCAGGAGTTTTGTTTCCGCTTATTTTGCATAGGACTCGTACATGTCTCAACAGTCATCGACAGTAAAAAAATCATTTTTTTAGCTCCATCGTAGAAACATTATAACTGCCGCTTACCTGGGCTCGTTGATCTTCAGGTCAAAATTTCACTAGCTATGAGACACAGGCATACTGATATTTTTATACAGAAGATTATCAAAAAAGCGGATTAAATAATCGAGCTATTTTCTTGCAATAAATCTATTCCAAATTCGTGTAAATATCTACACTTTTATTCGCCTTTTTTCTGATAAACATGATTTTGGCAAACATTTGTTTATTAACTATTTTTTTAAATATATTTTATATAAGCCTTTTTTCTTATGAATCACAAATAATATGGCTATGAAATATATGTTAAAAATTACATATAATAAATTTGAACAAACTCATTCTGTGCAAATTTGGTGCAATTACAAAATCTGCAATATGAGTTGTTGGAATGCCACTTAGACTAAATAAAATTTCTACCTTAAGTTATATTTCATTGGTTATCGCACGGTTTAAATGAGCTTTGTTAACGCTGTCGTTTGGTCGATGTTCTCTAGAATCTCCCTTTCTTTTTAATATGATATGCATGCAGTTTCGATTGGTAGTTGCATATTCATCAAACAGGGACATAAAAAATGCCGCAAAATTTCAGACAAATAACAGTAACAAAGTAAGTGATTGTAACTTCTTTCGCATCCAACTATTCAAACCACACTTTTAAATTATACGGTTTTGCAATAACTGTATTTTTATCTTATAAATTTTATTTAATATCATAAATTAACTGCATTTTTTATTTAACATCAACTTAGTATTCAGTCTTTAGTGAATCAACTAGCTGTTGAGCTTCGACTTCTTGTTGATCCTGGTCATCTGTATAAGCTCCAAAAGGAGTTGTTTGCTGGCTATCTTACCAATTATTTGCAGCGGGAAATCGAGTTTCTAGAAAGTCGTTTAACAGCTCATGTGGCACGCTTCTATGATTCGATTGGTCATCAGAAGCGTCAACTGAAAACATCTAGGTTTGTTTTAATTTTTCGCTATTGAAATACTGTATTCTGCTATTGTGAACAGCAGATCCTCACTAAAATTTATTTAATTAACTGTTCTGTCAAGCAGGAAAGAAGCTGTACGAAGAAAAATTGTAAACTATATTAATCCCGTTTCTTACACCATATATGCTAGTAAACTACAGTTTGCACTATTTGTTTCGCAAAAATCCGTTTGATCCACATTTGCAAGTACGCATCGACTTTGTCTTCTTTTTGGCTGGGTGTGGATTCATCCCTTTCTTCCGAAGGCTTCAACATCGTTCAAACTAACCACTGGAAATGAAATACGATCTAATCTTCGTTGACAGGCAACGTTTCGATATGGCATTTCCAATATCATCATAAGGCCCCTAATCACACACACAGTACAATGCTCACAATGACAGATTTAAACAAATATAAGCATTGTACTGTGATTGTGCGTGATTAGCGTCCTGATGATGATATGGGAAATGCCATATCGAAACGTTGCCAGTCAACGATGATTTGATCGTATCTAATTTCCAATGGTTAGTATAAATGATGTTGAGGCCTTCGGAAGAATGGAACGAATCCGCACCCAGCCAAAAAAGCAAAATTCTATACGTACTTGGAAATGTGAATCAATCGGATCTTTGCGAAACCGATAGTGCAAAGCGGCAACTCGCGAACGCAAATCACGGAGATTCAACATTTAAAGCTCGCATCGCGCAACCATTCAATAAATATAAAACTACAGCTTTTATCTCTGTCATGCTTACGCTTTAGTAGCGTATGCCATGGTATAGAAATATTCAACATTAACCGGTGAAGAAGTGTTTACGAGAATCCGATAATAAAGAAACATGGAGCAAGTAATAAGTCTAAAATATCGGCGATCATTCCTATGGTGGGGAAATTCTCTGAAAAACCTTCTCCTTCAAATATATCATTTATAGTAAATTGCTAAAACAGCTTCGAAAAGAATCCCCCTCTTAGACTTTTTATAAATTCATATGTACTGAAATCGGAAAATATGTTACCCTAATGATCTCTTGATTTCTGAGCATGACAATACTTTTAGGTGGCTGAACACACGTGCAGGCTAACTATGATTATTTGCATATTTTTACACTTATTGTTTTAGTAAATCTACATTATTTCATTTCATTGCCAACAACAAAATACACTATACCTATATATGAATAACTTATTAAGGCCATTATATATTGGTTAAATGAGTCAATACTTTACGTTATATTATAAATATCTATTTGTTTTAATTTGCTACTGTATTTATATATTGTATGACTGACGCATTACTTCATTTTTTGTATATATTTACTTGATTTAATTGTCTTTGTTCTATTACACTGTATTATATGGAGCAGATGTTGTTTAAACCAAAATAAATAATTATAATTTAACCATGAGCTTCGTTCGTGCTATCTAAGTCGCGCTCTCTTTCTCTCTCGATATATGTATCTAACTTTATCTGTCTGCCTCTATCTCTTTCTTGGCAACCTTCATTCACAGCTCATGGACATCACTTGGTCCTTGTTGTCCCCCTCCCTATTACCTAGTGCACACCGGATGGAGTGAGTGTACGTCATCAGTTATTGGAGACCTTATATTTATTCACAGCCTAACCCTTAACGAGTGTAAAATAAATATAAATAGATCTGTGTCGATCGAGAATTCTACATACGCCATGGTTTGTGTTTTGAAAGTAGCATCTCGTGTGTAATTACAAATTTGATTGGGAAGCGAGAAGTGACGCTCCGAAATGTCGTCAACCAGAAACCAATGATTGTAACTTAACCATTTTCAGTGACTAGTACACGCGTTGGATCCTTCCGAGTTACGGGACCAATGAAAAACCATCAATCAAATAGACATAGACATTGTGAACTTAGAAATCACTAAGATTCAAATTATTGAAGAACTACACGGGCTAAACTTTGGCCCACATTTTTCCATAACGGAAATTAATGTATGTTGACAGACAGAAGTTAATATATGATAGGAAAACTGTGAAGACGATAAACATTAACATTAAACTGAAGCAGTAAGTAGAACAGAATAACATTTTTTATTTATTATAAAGTGTGAAATGTTGCTCTTCTCAGTTTAAACTCTTAAATTTGTTATCTAAATCAAGTTTTCCTAGTTTAATTAATTATCAATTCCATTTTCCATTAGTCAGAAAACGAAAAATACTGATGTTAATGACCTGAAATGACACGCTTTCATCTCCACGGCCGCTCGATATATATATCGGTTATAGAAAATCCGAAATGTCACTGGAATGCCATGTGCATATTTTCTATGCAGCCCACATTATATAATTATTGCAGCTTTGTCATAATCATATATATTATAAAAATTGACCAAATATTAATTGTGCAAGTGAGATTACCACTTAATCAGTATTCATTCGTATTCTGATAATGAATATGGAAGGTCAAAGTGCGTCACTATGTATAACTAAAGGTGCTTTATTGCTGCCAGATTTATTAATCAAAGGGATTGGATTTTAAGTCAAGTCTACGAGCATGATTTAAACGATCGTTATTACCACCCGCACATTCAATAATTGCTTAGATCGTCACTTTATGGCTGAAAGGCAAATTGCATTTATTTTTAAACGTATTGTTTTGTCGGCAGAATTATTTTAGTCTCTACTTGCAGTTGCACGCTTCTGTTGCTTCTATATTTAATTTAATATTAGGTGTCGAGCACCTAGTACGAAATTAGTTCAAATAGTATCAGTAGAATAAACTGAATTCAGCATAAACTGAAGTTATAATCTCATATACATATATGTTTCGTACTTACAGGCGACTCTTCAGTAGGAGTCGGTATTATGCCCTTTAACTATTAAAATCTTCTAGTCTCGACAATGCCACTTCAACGCTAACTCACTCCATATAATATATATATATATATATATATATATATACCGAGTCTGTAAAAGATATTAACACTATGGCTATTGTGTTGGTAACCGATACCAACATTATTGTACCGAAAAGGGACATGGTACTAACATGATGGATATCAATTTATGCTATGGTTCACCGAAATTGAGAATTACAACTATTTCTGAACACCTGTTACTCCAGCAAATCCATACATTCTGGCCTTGATCTATATCAGTTATCACATTTCGCGGTAAGCAGGACATCATTCAATTAAATATATACCAGCTAAATACTGTTTGTTGCGGAGAGCTAATATATATGCAAGTATGTATTAGGTGATGCGAACCTAGTAACAAATTAGTTCTGTTGTGACCAGAAGGAAAAACCAAAGGCAGCATGAACAGAAAGTATAATCTCATGCACATTAGTTTCGTGCTTACTGGCGACTCATGAGCCGGTACTACGCTCTATACCCATCTTATGTTTTGTCAAGAAATGTGGAACAATTGCATATATATTAGTTCTCCGCAACAAACGGTATATAACTATAATATATTTAATGAAATGATGTCATGATTACCGTGAAATTTGATAACTATTATCGATCAAGTCCAAATTTTGGATTTCCTGGACTTACAGGTGTCCAGAATTAGTATGAATTCTCAATTTTTGTGAAATTTGCCATGTCTTGAATTCCATTGTGTTAGTACCACGTACCGATTTGACAACCATAGAGGTAGTATCGTGCACCAACTCGGCAACCGTACTGTTGTTGTCCTTTACAGGCTCGGTATAAATTATATATAGTGATTTTGCATTGAATTAATCTAACTTTACTACTGCTTGTATGCACATTTGTATAAGAGATTCTGCAGTCCAATTGCCCGTATAAATTAATCAAAAGTGTAGGAGGTAGATGTAGTGCTGGCTCCTACTGGTGAGTTGCCAGTAAGCACAAAACGCATGTGTACATGATATTATAGGTTTCGTTCATGCTGTTTATGGTTTATCCTTATGGGCCTATTTTAACTAATTTGGTACTAGGTGCGCAACACCTAATAAACCATTGCACACATTAGTTCTCGGTAAAAAAATATATAAATGTTATTTTCTCTATATTTATTGTTTGGAAACATTATAATTTTGAACTAGCAACTGTCCGCGGCAAATTCTTGCCAGTACATGATGAGTTCCTAATAAGGACGAAACTAGTCCGTTGATGAATTTCTTTTTCTACACTAGACAATTCTTACTTTATACTGACATGTTAGTAATTAATGGGTCATGTGTTTATATCAAGACCGCAAACTTGATTATAATAATTTTTATCACCGCCCGCGCAACCACTGTTCGTTTAATGATAATAATAATAATAGCAACGTAGACAACAAAGTAATCTTCGAAAGAAGGTTTCAAAGTTTTTTTCTTGTGCTTTGCGCAACAGGATATTGCAAAATTACCTAATTCTTGTTGTCGACACTTTTTTATCTGACCTTTTTAGCGCTCATTTTAAAGTGTTTATTCGCTCAAGTATAGCCAAGCTTTTTATTGTTGCTAAATAGACCGTTGCTTGTCTGATTGTGAATAATAGTTTATATTTCGTTAATTCTGACAAAACAGCCTCCATATTTTAGGGAATATTTGAAAAGTAATGTCTGCACACCGAAAGTTCAATGTAATGAAATCTTGTGATCGTGATGAGCCGCTTCTTGTGCTATGTAAGTTCAAATGGCATAGGCTACAGACATAGGATAATCTAAAGAAATACAAATCCACAGGAATTTTAGTTTCATTAAGATTATTTAAAATGGAAAGAAAGTGTAGCTCCAAAAATGACTACCCCTCTAAATTTACGTAATCAACTACTATTTTATTGTACATTCAATCAGTGAAGTGATCGTGAGATATATACTAAAACTTCTTTCATAACATATATAATTAACCGTTTATTGCCCATTTTCTCGCTAAGCCTCAATAGTCTGCAGCGAATCTCGTACATGCGCGTACCGATTTGTAGAAAGGCAGTGCAGATAATTTGTTAATTAATTAAGAACAAGTATATGTAAACTTTGTAGGTTTATATGCACCATATGTAAGTCATCCTAAATGAATACATTCCTGTTGCGTTGCGAACATAATGACTACACTTATTAACTGTGTTTCAAGAATTTACCGGTTTGAATTAGCACCAGTGACTTTTGGCACATTGGTGTGGTAGTGTTGAAAAAGAAAACAAGGCCATGCGTCACTGTGACGAGCCTCACTGCTAGCTTTGGCAATTAATGACAAGTTGGCAAATAAGAACGAAATTATGATCTAGTAGGCGATCTGACTTTCACGCTAAGATTTGTTTGGCATGAGTTTCATAGATGCTGGTTTTATAAATTCAGTTAACCTGATCAGAAAATTGCCCCGTTTTTTGTGTAAGATTAAACAGATCGCTTAATATTTATTTACTTATTGTGGATTTAAAATGCAATTATGCCTATTTACTTAATTAACTCTTGGTATTTTATCTTAATGCAACATGTAGTCTTGCCGATTTTCGTCAGAATCTACAAGTTCGATTGAATATACGTCCAGGAGAAGTTGATCCAAATGACTACAAAGTATGCCTCTTATCGCAAGAAGTTTCAATTAACATAATTGATGACATTCGTCTGGCATCTCGACGTTGCCTTTTGGTTAGCTGCTGCCACATTTTCTTTACTCTATTTGGTATTTAGCATATAACATGCTCTATTTTGTATATATATATATATATATATATATATATATATATAGCAGTTTCATACATTTAAAAAAATATCATTTTCTTTTCG
The DNA here is from genome assembly GCA_029291075.1 of Eudiplozoon nipponicum. Taxonomy (NCBI): domain Eukaryota; kingdom Metazoa; phylum Platyhelminthes; class Monogenea; order Mazocraeidea; family Diplozoidae; genus Eudiplozoon; species Eudiplozoon nipponicum. Next base: position 293,222 of record JAQBSW010000055.1, on the reverse strand, counting down.
CTAGTGAAGTCAGTGAAAAACAAATTGTTTATTTTTAACTGTATTGTAAAACTGATTATTAATTAGTTTATGCCTCAATAATCAAATTATTTTCAATTATTATTAATACACAAGGTTATTGCAGCCGTAAGGCGGTGTCAAGGTTGCTTTCCTCACACTGGCAATACACGTATAGCAAGTGTCTCAAATAGCTACTGACAGCCAAAGTCCGGCTCTATGCATGCACAAGACAATAACTAATAGCAAGGATGGGAGTTTCCTTTAGGCCATTTAAGATAATGAAAACTTCTAAAACAAGACCAATTTGATGATGCTGCTCTGCAGTCTTATGTAGATTGCAATCTGAAAGCGGGATCGTCAAATACAGGTTATCTATCTTAATCATGGTACATGCATCCATAGATGTATTTTTGGATCGTCGAACAAGTGCTCCTCTTTAGCCAACCAAATTAAGCTACATCAACATCTCCGACTTGGTTACATTTCACGTATGCCTTCAATTCGATTTCCCAGTATAGCATTCTCTCAGCCAGCATCCGATTGGAGTAAGAAACAAGATGGACAGACTTTGAAATGACAGAAACAGCTAAAGTCAACCACAACCAAATTTGGTAGTATAGAAACTGATTTTTTAATATCTGTTGGCTGGAGGCCTGCGCGATATTTCATCGAATCGAGCTGAGTAGCGATCCTATTACATACTTATTGTAGACTCATTTTGATCAGAACTAGCTATGAGGTTTGGTCGCGTTCTTGAACAGATAACGTCAAAAACCGCAAGAAAGCTGGATTTCGGATGTCACCTCATCTTAAATCTGATTTGGCCGTAATGGTGTTGTTTAAAGGTCTAGGTTGCCTCATTTCTATATGTTACTTAGACAAGTAGTTCAATCTTAACTAGATCCTCACCTTCGAAAATCACTCCTATAATTTTTTAAAGAGTTTTATATTTGACATTATGGTTTCAAATTATTATTTAGTTGTTTTTCACATCGCTATATGGCATTGAATCATTAGATTTTACAGACGATGATGATGATGATGATGGCGATGATCATTAAGTCGTGTAACCATCGTTTGATTATCATCGCGTTCTCGTGAAGATTTTAATTATTCTTTGGAAAGCGTCTGTATTTTAAACTGTAAAGAATTAAATAATCGTGATTTTAGTGTTAACAACTAATCATGTTGCTTTTTCTTTTATTAGCTCTCCCAGCCTTCTGATCTTGCTGAAAACGGAAAACAGATCTATAATTTGCTTGTTAAACATCTCATAAACAATCATGTTGACTATGGAGTTACTCTAGCTTTAAACGGTAATTTATTTTATTTTATGTTCGCGTTTGCATCATACGACATGTATTTGATGTGTTTTATTGTAAAATGTAATACTTGTATTTAAATAATTATGTTTTAAGATGTGCAATTGCGTAACATTTTCGATTCATAATTTGACGCAAGGAAGATTTTTTCCTTTTTTATTTCCATCTTAACCAATAAATCTTTTTAAATTCATTTTAACACCTGTTAATCATATTTTCAATGCAACTGAATAAATATAGACATTAGTTCACCGCACACAAAAATATAAAACTAATATATGTTTAATTGGTTTCTGTTGTTGATATCTTTTATAATTTTGGTGCACATTCTATATAGTGAATTTGCTTTGAAATCGCATTGCTAAAGACTGAATGAAGTTGACACAAATTCCGATTAATTACGCATACGCATGATTGATTGCACTGTCAAACTTACTCACATTTCTTGATCAAATACATGGTGGGTTAGGGGCGTACTTCTGGTTCCCACTGATGAGTCACCAGGAAACACGAAACACAAGTGTAAATAAGATTATACTTCTTGATTAAGCTGACTTGCTTGTACTTATTGCCTTCTTTGAACCAGAACTTTTTGCTGGTAACGCTAAACCTAATACAAAATGGCGCATAATATATATCCTTTGTTCGTTTACTAAAATCGACCACCATTTCAGTCATAAAAAAACGAAAACCATCGCGGAGTTAGCTAGACTCCAGGTATGTTTAGTTAATTTGCTTCAATTGCCAAACACTATTTCAGCGCTTTGCCTGAACTACATACTAGATTCCGGCCAGAACGATGTTGCACAGCGAATAATTTTACCTTAAGGCAGATACTTAATCTGAGAATTATATATCACCGTCAAAAAATTTCCTTCGAGCCAGACTTCAAGGGTTTCTAATCGATATTCTGTCAAATTTTAATATTATACTTGTTCTCTCCACAAACACTTGGTCGCTTCAGGGTCTACAATGAATTGTCACAAAGCTATACTGCCTAATATTGTAATAAATTCAATTATAAACCATGAACTTCCATATGTTCAGAACACAGGAGCCCCACTTTTCGCGGTAGTTTAGTCGATTTTGACTATGCAGACTATGTTGTATTAGTCGTCGACAATCCAGTCTATACAAGCAATCTAGACGAGATTAGAAGTCGTCGTTCACTCTGTTGATACGCAATTTGCATCACACATTACTACAACTCTGCCGCTTTAAGGGGAATGTCTTGACGCATTTGGCAAATTTAAGCATCTTAGTGGCTTTACATAACTCGCGCAATTATTGACGATGTGAATATGTGACTCACGTTAGCTAGAGTTCATGTATGTATTTTTGTTATACTCCAGAAAAACGTGATCATTTAGGAACGAACACCAGACAAATGCGAGCATTCGATCGTTATTTGAGAAGCATGAATCACATAGGTTACCAACAATTAATTAACAAAGTTGACATCCGTAGACGTATTTTGAATCGGATATCAAGTGCTCTTCTTTAGACAAACCAATTAGGTTCCATCAACACAGCTGGCTCAGTCACATTTTGCGTATATCTTCAGTTTGATTGCTGAGTAGAACATTGTTCTCTCAATCAATGCCAGAAACCAGGTGGACATATTCCAAAATGGCCAAAACTCTAAAGTCAACTACCTATTCGTCTACCAGAATGTGGTCCACTTGTGCACCGTAGTTTTCATTGTAAACCCTGAGCGATACAGCATCAAATCGAATTAAGTATCAGTATTATTTCATATTTCTAGTTTAATCTTTTATATCTTTTCGTAGTTTGGCAATACAATGTATGTATAAATAATTTTATACTTAATCTTTAAGGTTGAAAACTATTGATTTTTGCTATTCATATACTTTTCAATAATGAGTTCAATTTTCACTGAATGGTATTCAATATGTTCAAGTTTGGATTTATAATTCAAGGCATTTATTGATAGACGATTCGCCATATAATCGTTCTGTGTAGTAAACGTATGCCTAGTCATCACTAATAGTGAGTATATTAATATACCATTCTCTTTTATTAAATCAAGGTTGCGAGCTTGATATAAACACAGTTCGTACTATATATGCCTTTGTCATTATAAACTAATCATTGTATAAGGTAGCAAAAGTCAATTTATCCGGTAGACCGGTTATATTGATGGGATTGGTATTTATATCAAGCTCACAAAATTGATATTTTAATTTTGTTATATCACCATCCGCGCTGTCAATGATTATTTATTATTATACTAGCTTATATTTGACCAGGCCCGTCGACAAATATTGTTTATATCGATATTACTGTCCTAAAACTATCACAAAGTTCATTTACTGACGCGTTCCAACTTTCAAAGTTATTGTTGCTTAATTTAAATCCGCACACACCATTTTAGTTTTTCTTACCACAGTGTTAGTTTGTACATAATTTTGCATTTATCATTCAAAGCACAATTTTATATTGATCTTTGCTGCTTCTATTCTGCATACTGCGTTTGAAGAACGCCTAATGCATAAACACCTATCATCCACATATATGCACATTTTTCGTTCTATTATTGTTTCTATTTATATACTCCATATATATATATATATATATATATATATATATATTCATCAATATAATAATTTATAATTAACTTATTTTTATTAGGCATGCAAATGATAGATCAAAAAAACAATGACGGGAAGTTTGTGTTCTTCTCCGTGGTGCACGAAGGTAGTCGGATATATCATTTCTTCGAAAAATCAGTAAATGAATCCATTGCTCCATTAATAAGGTAATCTATTTATTGGAACGTGACACTTTTAATCAATGTCTTAAACCAGTCTCGCAGTTATTATTCAAATGATCTTTTTTCACTTTTATACACATTTATTATGGCGCTCAGTTGTAATGAAGCTTACGTTAATAGACGATTGGCCTTCGGTGGAAAAGTTGAATGCATACGAGCTTACTGATTAATATGGAAACTCAATTCTCTTACACAGTGCTATTGGAATATGTATAGCACTCACGATTGACATTTCATTTTTTAACTACGATGTTTTGCATACTACCTCCATCTCTAAGTGCACGCAGTTTTTGTCTTTTAATAGGTGGGGCCTTATTAGTTCCGTCGCTCGGGGTGCTGGAAACGTTGTAATTTCTTTTGTTCCCAAATGATCAACAACGATTCCAGACGTCCTTTTTGTCTCAACTTCGTTTATTCTATCAAACATTAAAATTAAATTAAAGATGACATTTTCACTGTATCGTACATGTAGTGTTAAAGCCTCAGTCGCGGTAGGACTTCTCATATACAATCTTTTAATGATACATAAACATTGTGCGTCTATAAATAAATTTTCAAATTATTGCAGACCTAAAAAAGCAAATCGGCGAATCACGCTGTTAATCGTAGGCGATGTGTTATATAAGTTCACCAAATTAGTATAAAATATAGTCTATTAAATTGTCTATCTCGAAAACCTACGCATTAATTATAATTGTATGTCTTAAATTGACAGATTTATACTGTGTTTTCGTTTGTGGCGCCTTTAATTCTCGTGAAATTATTCTAAAGAATACTGGCTAAAGTCAAAAATATCAGATAAAAGGAATTTGGTCCAAACATTTCAGAATTATGTGCACGCTGTTAAGATTATGCGCTCATTACTCTGAGTTATATCCAGTTTAAGGCCTGCAGTTGTTCCTGTCAAATCTGCTGAATTTATGAGTTTCGGTCGTACGGAAGGATGTGTTTTATTATTATCATCAATGGATTTCCCAATACGTTAGTTTCAGTATTGCAATATGCAATGTGTCATTCTACATTTTTCTATTTTGAAGGCAATTTTTATCTAATAAATTTTATTCTACAAGTTTAATTTTCTGGGTATGTTAATGTTACAAACAAAAAAACTACTGTCAGTCTCACGTACTGCAACTTCTCGACCTTCCATAATCGTCTTCAGAACACAACGTCGAACTGATTACCAGGGATCATCTCACAATGCATATATAATGTATAGAAAATCACATCAGCGGCTTATAGCCATAGTAGTTTCACACACATTGCAATTGACTGTCAGAGTCGGCTGCACAATTTCTATGCTGTTTTGTGACTATTTAGATTACAATGGGATTGGTGTCTATCACAAGCTAGCAAAATTTATTTAGAGAATTTATATCACTGGTTTAAGCAATTATTTTTTAACTGTACAACTTATATACGCGTAGTGGAGGCAACACAAACTTTGTGGTCGTAGCAGCATTCAAATTTTGCAGTTAACTACAATGTTTGCAAAACTACTAGAGTGATAGCTGTCCCATTTATTATATATGCATTATGGTATGATCTCCATCAATCTGTTTTAAGTCGTGATCTAATGAAGAGCATGAATTTTAGGAACGTATCTGTACATGAAGCTGACGAAAGATTTGCGATTCATAAGATATATTTGGATTGGTGTTTATTTCAAGCTTGCAACTTTGATTTAAATAATTAACCTCAACCGGAAATTTGTGATTGTTTAACTGTAAATCCAATAATTAATAATAATAATGATGATCCTTAGAAATAGTATACACTAACCTAAACTAGTTAGAACTGCATTTATACGTGTCTCATGCCACAAAGTTGTGGGTGCCCTGCCAAAAATTCTTGCCATAAAACAGTTTTCTTAAGATTTTAAATTTGACTGTCCATCGATGCTCATTACTACTCACTTCCTGAAAATTATAATTCCAAATTACTTTAATTACATTTAATCACGTCGAATATATTATTTGTTTATATTAAGTTGTTATATCGATATCATGACCTTCTGGACTTAAAAGTGGCCGTTAAGGACGGAAAAATAGACGACCCTTCGTAATTAGGTCTAATACAATGTTGATTGGATTTGTTGTCTTTGGCCTTCTTGGTATGAGGAATTCTTCTATCACAATATATATATATATATATATATATATATATATATATATATCAAATATTAACATTGCATTTAAATTGCAGCTATCATATTGTAGAATATAAGTCCTACGAGTAAAATTTGATCTAGCGCTCTTATATAGTCCACACATTGCTATTAATTTCGTTGTTACATGGAAGTGAAGGACCAGAATACTGGTGTTTTTCTGTGTAAAAGTAACAGTGGAGAATGATTCATAAAACTCGAAATCCAATGCTGGAGCTTTCGATCGCCGGCCGCGACAATTATAGATAATAATAAAAGACCAAACCCTATTAGTAGATCAATTGCATTCGTTATCTTGCGATACGCTTCGTTTATATCGACATCATAAATAATAGAATTTGATCATTATATTTTAAAGCAATTTCACATCAAAAGGTAGCTTCGTTTTTGACTCAATGACATATCAGTGTTGGCCTGTTGCATCTTTGTGTTTAAGTCTATGCTTACAAAGATACATTTTCAACAAAGAATGACTGAAAGACGTCATTATGGCATGTTAAAGTGCATGCAATGCGCAGCTTCACTTGTGTTGCAGATGAGTTACACAATCCTGAATCAAATACATCCGGGTCCAAGTAACGCCCGCGGTAACTCTAGCTATGACCAATAAAGTAGTATCCGGTCTAGTGCCGGAATAACATTTTCTATCCTATGCTATATTTACTCTGTAATAACAATATATATAATTATAAATCCTGCGCCAATGCCTTATAATTTAAGTTTTTATTTTTTATATGACAATAAGTGCACAATTATTATAATCAAGGTTGCGGACTTGATATAAACACCTGACCCATTAATTACTTACATATGTCAGTATAAACTAAGAATTGTATAGTGTAGAAAAGGCAATTCATCCAGTAGACCGGTTTCGTCCATATTAGGAACTCATCAAGTACTGGCCAGAATTTGCCGCGGACAGGATACGAACCTGGGCACGTCTGCTTTGGAACCTGGTGCTCTAACCACTGAGCCATCCTGCCGCACACTACACTGCACACAATTTTCAGTTATATATTAACTAATGTAACCTGGTTAGTTAGGTGGAGCTCAATGTACCGTGGCGGCACTTATACACAAATACAGTTATAATATTAATCATCCCAACTACCGCGGTATCAGTCTTCAACATGCTGCATAAAAAGTAGTTTCTGATATTTCCCCAGAGCGATTCGAGGAAATCATTAAATCGACCAGATATTGTATATGTTAGCCAAATTCAGGCACTTCGTCGAATTGTTGATTTGCGCCACCAATATCTTTGTCACCAAAAGCAATACAACATGCTTTAATAACTGATGCTTCACTGCCATATAACCATGAGATATAAAATATAACATCGAAAATCAAAAAATATTAACTTAAATATTTAAAAAGCGAATTTATTTTAATTTTAGAAAAGGAAGCGAATTATTAATGAAGAGTGATGTAAGGGTGAAAATCTAATTCAGATGGGAATATTTACCTAGGTAATACACAGAGAAAAACCAAACTAGAACCTTATACGCACTATTGGGTCCAAGTCAGCTTTAAGACATGACGACATAGGCGACTTTTGGTCAACTGTTCTGTGAAGGAGATGCACATCAGATTGCAGTACCTAGACAACTTTGTTGATCGATGTATTCTCTCATTTTCGTTTAGGCCACTGGCATCTAAGCATCCGGCGTTACGCACGACCAAAATTTACAACCTTGCCAGTTCAACTTGGCCGTTCTTTAACGTTCCACCGCCATCAACTCTTGCTAAGCAACACCGATTGCGTTTTTTTGCAACCGTTTGAGGAGACTTTTACATCCTTTTTTCCAAGCCACCGAGGTGATTCACGATTGTTGGCTGGAACCGCATGAGTAGGCTGGTCATCTCCTGACCTGACATTATTATTCGTGTTATCGATTACTTGGTCACACCAAATCGTACTCTCATCAACCAGGAGGCACTTAAATGAGCGAAAATCTTTGGGTCCAGCGGACAGCATGGTTCAATGTAGATGGCTCGTCTAGAGCCTACTATGTGGTATATGTTTGTCTCCGTTTACTACACGAACAAGTTTTCGTTTAAGAGCACACGAGTAATTGTTACGTTTGCTTAAATAATGCTGTAGTTTTCGTTTAAATACATGATTTTCTACAGACAGGGAACAGTTATCTTATAAATGTTGTTTTAAATCGTATGAGGTATGCAAATTTGAGTCCTTCACTCAGTTTGCTTATTTTATTTAAAAATTTAATCTTCATTGAAATTCCAGTGCTACAGCAACTAAGTATCCAACTGAAGAGTACCTGATTTGTTTCTGATTATGATACAATTATTTACATCTTATTGATGGCTCTAGTGGCAATACTCGCTTAATAATATCAATTTTTTATTTTAATCGCATTCCAAAATCTTGTTACAGACTTAAAATCAGTGTCGCTACTAGATTTATTACGCTTACTATAACTTTATCTACTATATTCATTAGTGCCCCATTTGCAACATACGTGTATGCACACATGTAGACGTGCATACATTCAATAATACATAAAAGAAGGCCCGAGTCCCAGTAGTCAGTACTGACCAATAACTCATGGGGTGAACTATAACGATCGAAATTTATGCTGATATACAGAGAGGGAATTATCGTCGGCCATCTTCTTCACCATTCCTAAATTCATCGATTGCTAGCACGGAAAATGGTGTCATGGGCAAAATCGATTGGATTATCAGAACGTGAGCGAGATAATACTACTACTACAACCAGTACATAAAACTTAGTCCTCACTAGAGATATTCTGTGGCCATAAGCCTTATTATTATTTTGAAATTAAAAGAAACATATTGCATGGTCATTATCTAAACTTTTTACAGTTATAATAGATGGATAATGTCCATACAGTGTATTGTGTGTAGTGCAAGATAAATATATTCTGCTTCGTACAGTGTGAATAAGAAAAATAAAGCTATTTGATACATTTATACTAATATTTCTACCTCTTTTTCTTTATTTTTCGCTTCTTTTCAACATACCAAATATGCTTTTCTTGTGGCCGTATATATGGTTGACTTTGACCAGCTCATTGTGTCCAGTATCGTATTGCTATCAATAATAGTTCATATTAATCGTAATTCATTAAATCTAGTTTATGCATTCACGTCAGCGACTTTAATTGGTAATCATTACTACAGTTGGCCACAAGTGCTTTAAAGAAAGCTGGGGTAATTATAAATATACTTTGTGTATCTGAAATTAGATTCCACAATACAAATATTCTAAAATAGTAATTTGCTAATCTTCGACGAAGATACGATCCACTGCGCACATTGCAGTTAACTCTGTATGTGAATTTGTATGACCATGTAAAATTAGTTCCTGGGTCACTCTTTAGTCTATCCAAATGTTCGAAACTAAGCGAAAATTTTATTATAGTTCAGCTTATTATAATACGTGTAAATCTATTAAACACACACTTATACACATTCCGAAGGCTAATTTTAAATACGTAAAGTATCAGCCGAAGCTTATTCAAACTTATTCGCGCAACTGGACAGGGAAAATTAACAGTAAGCAAATAAATTAATTATCGTAGCTATAATCTTGTATCCGAAAAAATATTTTTTTCTTGATTGTTGGGTAGCACACTTTTAATAATAATTTTCTTGAGCAACCGTACCTGTCTCGACCCCGAAATTATTCTCGTATGTGTAACGCTTATTTTGAACCATTATTCCAGGTCAATACCTTATCCTATTTTATCTGCTAAATGTTGCGAAGCTGTAGGTTCTGATCATCTGCTATCAATTTTATCCAATGATGGCGATGGCTAAATTATTTGGTACTATATGAAGTGGGAATTCGTATCGGTTGCATAGGGCGTGTAGACGACCATTTCCGTCATTAAAACAGACAGTTGTTACTTATGCAGTAAACATCGTGGTATAAGCCTGATTCTGGTCGTTTGTAAGTGATTAACTAACATTATCATTCGCCGTTCGGCGCCTCGCGAGAGAAGTATTACAGAGCATCTTTGAGATGTAATCGTGCTCGATGGTGATCTTCGCCGGATTTGTAGTAGGGTCAAATTATTGTTAACTGCCTAATCTTAGGTTGACAGACTTATGTGCAATGTTTGGTCTTACTTATGAAGTGATAAAGTGCAAACCACGATGGAACGCATAAATCGTAATATACCTGCTGAATCAATTTAAAAGAATAATTAGATGCGTGTATCGAATTTTTCACTAAAGTCATGCTCGCTAAACTTTACAATCAAGTAGTTGAATAGATGTTTTCTCGTAAGAGGATGTATATTTAATTTTAAACTATTTGATTAATTTAGCGGCAGCCCCATCTGCATTCGCTATTGTGCCGGCAAACGTCAAGTTATACAACAGGAATTAGAAGTGAAGTTTAATCTCGGCTTAGATAAATGTCTAAATTTATCGATAAGCCATCTGCAAAACGTTCTTGCACGTGAGCAGAAACCATCTGACTTTAAGTTCGAGATGTCGTCATCTGAATTGTCTGGTAACCCACCACGTTGTACACAGGTATGGATTTTTATGTTACATTTATTATCAAACATTAAGCATTGGATTTTATCACAAAAACGACCTTAATTTTTCCTGAACTGTCAGTGATTTATTAATGTTCTCAAAATATTGTCATTTCTTAATACAGAGAAGCATACATAATTCATGGTGCAAATAGATCACTAACAAGCATTTATAAGATGACAATTTCGTTTTTGTTTTACTTCTGAAAGTTACAAATATTGCTGTAATTATTGTATCATTTTTTGTTAACAAATTGTTTATACCTTAGGCTTGCGTAAAAGCTGTTGCTTTCATAGACCAATTAATAAAAGAAGTTCGTATACATCTTGACGGTCACAATTTGAAAAGCTTCACATCCGAATTCGGTAAACGCTTCGTCAGAATCTTGCAAGACCACTTTTACAGCTTTACTTTTTCTGAACCAGGTATGTTAAATTTAGGCAATACGTTTTGAGTTATACTTTTGCTCTTCAATGTTTATTCGATGGCACACTATTCACAGAAATCCTGTCAAATTTCCATTTTTTGAATTTATAATTCAGTATAGTTAAAGTTAAAATTATTTTCTTGTTTTTTACGATACTGCCTACTATTGCTTAAATTCCATGTGCAGTCGTGCTTAAATCAAATTGCAATGCGATTTTGCGCATTAATATACCTGCCTGGTCTACTAAAGTGACAAAAAAATGTCTATTTAAATTATTTAATTTCAAATTGAAATCGATTTTTATTATAATTGAGCAACTATATACTTTTATACTATTAAACAATCATTGATGGCGCGAGTGACGACCTAAGTTCTTCAAATTAATTTGTTAGTCTGATATATACACCAACCTAGCAAACGCTACTCTATATATTTGTTCAAGGTATGTGAAGAAATTGACGATGAAATCTTCTATGTGTATGCGTAATAATTATCCTTCATATTTCCACATAAAATTATACCAATACTATATATGTACCAACGCTGTAAGCGGTAAAAATTGCACGAATTGCAGATGAAAGTAACCGTAAGACCACTAGAGTTAAGTAAAATTTGTTTCAATAGAAATGAACGATCCAAATAAAGAGAACTTAAAATTTATAAATTTGTCTAGAATGTTCACATAGAAAAAAACGGAAATAAACACGGTTTCGAATATGGTTTAGAAAGCAGCCAATTTAATGTCAGTCAAAAAAACAATTGTTTCTGTCTACACAGTTATTGCGCGCCATAGGTCATTAGAGGTATCCCTCAAAGTAATTCACCTCTGTCCACTTTTCAGCTATGTTTCGGGTAGGTATAAGCAGTCGCCGGTACAAATTTTTATTTACATGGTTTGCCTTCAGCTTTTAGTGTTTCTCTATCGTAGGTTTTGACCGTAGAATATAAAACATGGCAGTAATATTATTAAAGGTTTTCTTGATAATAGCAATTGTCTAGCTGGTAGGTTGGTATTAAGTGAAAAAAATAAATTGAAAATATTTAGGGTGTAATTAAAATTAACACTCTAGCCTTATTAAACAGTTGGCATTAATTGGAATTTAGTTTGCATAGAAGGAATACTCTTTCCTTCTCAAATATTGGTCTAAGAACATTTTTAAATATCCGTTTTTTGTGTAAACTGTCAGTAGAATTGACTTTAGCTAGATTATGTTATCTTCGAAATTTTCTCATTTAAAATTTTTAGAATCATTAGTAAATAGACCTTTTTATTTTAGGTCGCTTCGTTGCCATGCAAGACGTGACCTTGTACCGCGAAACCGCAAGACAAATGGACAGTCCTTATGTTAATTACCTGTTTGATGTTGTTCTTAAGTTAATGAGCATAATGCTCATAAAACCCAGCAATCTACGCCAAGTCTCTCAGGATTATCTTCAAAGCGGTATACCTCGTGATCTAATTATCAATTTCGTACAACTACGGACAGATTGTAAATCCGCCAAACTATTAAACAAAATCGCTGAATGAAGAAAACCAAAAAAAATTTAGTAATCAGTGGTTATGCAGATTTCAATTCAAATGACTTAACTAATTTTTAATCTGTGATTCTTTAACACTTTTATACTTAGAAAACATTTTACACGATAATAAAGTCATATAAATCGTATTTTTAGTTTTCCTACTGACATTTAATTGTTTTCGGATATTTTATATCTCCAGATTTTTTGGTTGTCCTAATAAATCACGATTGATAAGCAACCTAGAGCTCCTTTTCATACACGTATTCATTTGTCTCTAAGCTACGATCTCGCATATAATCTGGAGCATTGCAATATTTTGCAATCGAAGAAAAGACACTAAAACAATTCAATTTATGGAATACTGAATAATTGAATTCTGATAGAAAATGCTCTTAAGTCGTTAACTTTAATCGCGAAAATAATGTCTGGAAATGAAAAGATTAATAAATAACACCGCAATAGTGAAACGGGTTATTGAAGTGATTCTATAATGTATAAGGGCCGTAAAACAGAATTGAGGACCATACTTTACAACCATATTTATAAGTGAGGAAGTTTTCTGGCTTCTCGAAGTCACACGAAGGTATTCTTCTTAATATATAGAATACAACATTAATAACTAACTCTGAATTATTTTTCTAACATTTCAAATCTGATAATAGCCCATATGTACCTGTTAGAATTCCGCAAAAATACACTAATCTTCTGTACAGTAAGAGCTGGTTATAGCGTTTAGAATAAAGCACCCGAGCGATGTTAAGGTCACAAAAAATGAACTAATCACAGACATGCAAACGCCAGCTTGATTTATAAGTCAATAGCGGTTGAATACGGTAACTTGGTTCTTTCAGATAGGTTAGAACGATAGATTCTGCAGCACTAGCCCCACTTCAAATATGAATTAAAATGAGTGTGAAATAAAATATCTCCTATTCAAAATCCAGCTTTTTGTATTTTTAGGTATTTTGAATACATTTTTGATAAAATTCACCTGGTAATTCATCTTATTTAAGTTTCCCAAGGCGGTGTAATTTTATTAGATTTCATTACTTTTGTCCTGATATATAAGACTCTTTGTTGTTAATTGCGTAATAAGAATAATACTTATATTGTACTCAGTTTACTTAAATAGTTTTAACAAGAAAGCTTTAAGACAATAACTTCATTATCCTACTCATTTATAAATTAAATATGTGCAAACACGAAACCATAATTTCAGAAGTGCTGACATATTATGCCTGAATAAACCTCATAAGTAGCTGCCATAATGTGTGTAATGTATTTGGCAAGCCAAAAAGAAATTTTAAGTACATTCACTTTTGGCATATCGAATTTAAAATTTTATCTAGTCTGTTTTGTTACTTAAAAATGTATGGCCCTAACTTAATTTAACAGAATCGGTAAACCGTAGTGGCGACACATATACATGTAGTGCAATCATGCATTTCTTTCACATCCTTAAAAAAGTATGACCAGATAACCATAATTTAAGTATTATAATTAAAAATTCTTTTTCCTCTAGCAATTCATATCAAATAAGTTTTAGCCAATAAAATCTTTACAAAGCCAGGCTTACTAAGAATTTATTATCTATTCTGAATCACTGACATTTTTCAATATGGCAATTAAAAGATATTCTCTAGCTGATCAAAGATTCATTTTTTAAACTTGTTTAAATAATAAATGAGCAATCGTTTCGGGGTCATTACCACCCAAATGATAGCAGAAGTCAATACTTAAAGATAGATGAAGTAAATTTTAGTTCATACTGCAGCGGAAACCTTAATAGTACTACCTGATAAAAACTGAATATTACACACTAATTTATTAGATCTCTGTGCATAAGAAACTGTTCTTTTCGCTTATTTACTTCTTATGTGCACAAAGGTATTCACCGAAAATAAGTAGGAGTTTATACATCCCAGTTTCTGTACTTATTTTTAAAAAGTAGATGTTTATTAATAAATATTGGGTAAATTAATCATGATTTTAGAAGCTTAATATAACCATGAGAACCTATTGAAATTATATCGAGATGACATTATGAATAAAAAATTACTAGACATCATTCGAGACGTATCATTAACAAACCGAAAAAAAGCGACGACAGCATGAATCCGCACCAGAAAATTTCTCCAGCTTCAGATCAAGAAAAATAGATCCATATTAGCTTGTGTATGAAATCAAAATTTCACTTATTTGTCCAAATGGATGCTTACTAATAAAATTTAAGACTTGCTTGCTGTATCTATTAAAGCAGTCTTTATTTCATGGGGCACTTGTCCAACTACTTTCTATGCCAATTACCACCTTTCCTCAATATGTTACTGATAATTTTCTTTCAAGAGGCAATTTTTAGTCTGTAATTTATTTATCTTCGTTTCATTTCTTAATGAAGCCTAATATTATATTAAATAATTTATCATGATATTATTTCACTGATGGTTTATAGAATAATGTATTAATTTCTCCTTCTCGAACTATTGGCTTTACACTTGTTTAAATGATTTAACATAGCAAGTAAAATTTTAATTTCCATACAAAGATTAATAATAATAATAAGTGTGTAAGCTACATGCACATTAAACCATTATATTTACGCCTAACGCGCGTGTATCAATGCAGCTAGTCTGATTGACTACCTGGCCAAATCGGTGTATATTATTCCAGCTGCCTAACTGACTCAGTGACAAACTGATTTATTATATTTCATGTAAAGGTTATCGGCATTAGACGCCAGTTGATTATTGCTCTATGTAGTTTATTCAACATGTATATATATATATATATATATATATATATATATATATATATATATATATATATATATATATATATATACATATATATATATATATATATATAGTGTGTACTTTATTTTTTACTACCAAAGGCGATAAGCGGCATAAATGTTAACTATTTTTTTACTATTTGAAATTTATAATATTGGTATAAAAAGCGCTATTTCTCTATTTATGTTAATAAAGATTGACGCAGAAATTATTTTAGCTTCAATAGTAGTTATTTTAATCTAATTACTGTTTATTGAATTATTTTATAAAGAATTTTACTGTGGCCACCAATGTTTTGCTACCTTTTTGTCTCTGAATCCTATTAATAAAATCCGTTAAATAATCTGTCAACTTCAATGGGACCGTGAATTTCTTTATACATACATGGTAGACGGGAAGGGCTTCTACTACGAGAACGGGTCGGTGTTGACCACAACAACGTGCACGTAGAAATTTACATGCAGCGACTATAACTGCATTGAGAATGACATATATGTGTATTTAACTATACTTCACTGATATATGATTATAAATGAACCCGTTTAAACGACAATTCGTACTTGCTGTAAATTATTTTGGTATTTCCTGTGATGGGCTGTCGGCTGAAGCAAATATTCAGAAATAATATTTAAACATGGATAAAAAACTTTTTTTAAAAGAATCAAGTAATCGTGCAACAACCTGTCGTTGCTGAATCTGTGGTATTAATTATGACTTCGATGTTGCGAAATATGTGAATTTTTACAATCAGTTCTAGAAATGAATCTGTATGACAATGAGCTGACATCGTTTAATTCCAAAATACGTCCCATGATTTATCTCCCATATTATCTTTTATCAAACAGTTTATAGAAAAATAAGGTAATCTAAGTTTTTTATGTACGCTGGGTATGGTAGATTTTTAGAAGATTTTACTTGTATTGCGGGCAATAGAGGAATTAGAAGTCACTCATAGATATTGCCTAGATATTCTTAGTTTATGTTTTTACCATAAACAAATTCAGTTGCTCAACTGGCCTTAATAAATATTCTCTTATACCCACACACAAACAAACATGTACACATACATATGCGCACTCTCATCTATGTTGACATTTATAGAATAAATTTAAGTAAACATACACGCTTATCCGTGGTATCTAGATATTTTAAATATTTTTCCCGATGCGCGGAAAGATCAATAAGATTTTCATTTTAATCCTCTATTCCAGGTTTACCTTATATCATCCTGTTTGCACTAGGTTCTAGAGAGAGTGAGGAGGATAAAACTGTCGATAGTATATAGTATTATTCCAACATTAGGACAAGACCGAATATAGAGCCCACACTAACTAAGAGTATATAAGCCAAATAAACTTTTATTTACACTCCTATCCTGTATAAACTTAATATTTAATCTATGTGTAAGCCATATACATATATATGTAAATATAAGAACATACATAAGCAAAGTCTGTTAATATAATTTATCCTGAGTACATAATATATCAGCAACAAATATATATATTTATTTGTTTATACCCACATTTTATCTATAAATATCCATTCATATATACATCTAAACTATATCTTATTCATATAAGCAACTATGTGAGATCTTGCCATATCTTATGTTATTATCTGAATATCTTTCAATTTTATATACGTGTAACACCATATATAATATGCATATCATATTAACAATCATGTGAATTTCATTCTATATATATATATATGAAATTGTGTATCAGGTGCTGTGCACCTAGTACGAAAATCAGAGGATTGGTGAGAGATTGGTAGGGCTTTAATAGCTGTGTAACAAAAATTATAGCCGTTTTTATACCGTTGGTAGAAAGACAACGGCAACATTATCTGACACTTGCATACTGTTTAAAGAGATTATTGCTGGACTTTTTCTATCGGTGACGACAGAACGTACACGCTGATGCTCGATCATTGGAAGGCGAGCCAACGCTTGCTTAATGTTGGCAACGGGTACTGACACAATAGCAATTAGGAGATTGTACCGTCCTATAATCCCACATTCTTCACCCAAATATATAGTGGTTAAAGGGCGTAATACCGGCTCCTACTGATGAGTCGCCAGTAAGCACGAAACGAATGTGCATGATATTATACTTTCCATTCATGCTGCCTTTGGTTTATCTTTCTGGTCACAACTGAACTAATTTGTTACTACGTTCGCAACACCTAATACATACTTGCATATATATTAGATCTCCGCAACAAACAGTATTTAACTGATATAAGCAACCGTGTGGGATCCTCTCAGATCTTATCAAAATATGTCGAAATATGATGTTATGTATTAAACAGAGGTGTAAATTCAATAAAAACCATTCTGAAAAGCTTCAACGGTCTGAAGCTCGAAATACTATAGATATAGACACGCGATTCACAGAATCTAAAAGTCAAATGTACTAATAAAACCTCACTTCCAATATGCTTATTTACTAAGCTCAAAAAAGCATTGGCTTATATTTATAACAACATTATAACTTCTTAACATACCCTGTTTTAAATGAAAGAAGCACCGTTAAAATTACTAGTAAAACCAAAAACTCAAAGTGAGTCAAAAGATCGAAGACCAATAGTTAACCTTCCAAAACTAAATTCCTGTATACTTTAATCTTCGAACACATGGAACCGCTATTTTATTGTGCTACAAGCGCGATCACGATAATAGACGAAATTCACAATATTCTATACATAAACAACGATGCCATTGTAATGTTTCTACAAATATCTAAGGCATTTTATACAATATCCATAAACGTAATCGTTAAAAAATACATTTGAATCGGATTTCTTAGAATTCGTTACGAATGTTTCACTCACACATATTATACTTTACTTAGGAGGAATCATTCCTTAAAATGAACCTGTAAAACACCTATGAATAACCATTAAAAATCATCTATACTCCAACCAATATATTACAACGATCGTGGTCAAAGCCAAGCATTTGATCAGCCTGATACTGACGTAAACTATGACAACCGAGTTAAGACCTACTCTAGTAAGACGTAAAGGAGCTGTTCCCGAATATACAACTATTATTTGGAACCCCATAACCAAGGAGTTATATGAAAAACCGGAAGTACACTAAGTATACTTAATAGAACTACATTAATACACAAAACAATTCAATCTTCATATATTTCAGACTCAATCACTTTGCATTTTAAGAAAAACTGGAATGGAGGTTTCCAAAATTTAGCTTTTCTGTTTACACAGCTTACTTCAAAATACTTCTATTCAAAACTCGTCACATTATATATCCGATTTCCAAACGACACACGCAGTTATCACTCGATTAATTTTAAAATTGTCATATACGAAAGAATAAATTATCTAGCTGGACAAACTTAGAGAAGCACAACAATTGAAACATCCTTTTTGTATTCACAAATAATAATATAATAAACTAGCGTTTACTAATAAATAACACAAAGAAATATAAACCGACCTCCCAGATTCAGTGCGAAGTGAATTACGATTCTAGAGCATATACACATACATTGCCAAATGATGACATTTTATAGTCTTTATGTTTTTCTTAAAGATCAAAATGAGGACATGACCGATAAATTGATTAGCAATTCGAAACGTTCAACCAATATGTTTGTAATGTCAGCCTCCACGGAGCATTCCAAATATACCAAGCCTGGAGGGTATTCTTGTACTCAAACGGAAAGTTATCTCGACGCAGAGAGGCATTCATTAGATAAAAAGAGCCTCTAAAAACCTGGCGACCATGCCAGGAACTTGTCCAGTGCAAGGTTTTTCAATCTGGAACCATATACGCAAGAGTAACAGACAGGCAATGCTCAAATTCTATTTAGAGTTAATAGGATGTACGATCCACTCTTATGTCACAGCGCAGATGGCTTTATTAGGACGATTCAGGACTAACAGAATTGAATTTAGGAATAGGAATATGGAATTTCAGAGAAGACACCAAACTAGAAGAACAGCTCAAACGAAAGACCCTCTACGCCATTAAAGGATAGAGAGTCAACTCCCATCAGCTTTAAGAATGGTAGCACGCCAAGGCTTCCGGGTTGGATATTTCGCATTAAGTTATCAACGCATTGGTGTGGCCACCTATATTGGTTGGGCCGTGCACGCGGATCCCCATGTAGATCATTATCAGGATATCACCCAGACGAGACTTAATTATGCCTAATTCTGCAGTCAAATTGTTCATTTGTGAAAACATCCTTGTATCAACATTCCCAACCCATCAGAAGCCATTTGTAAAGGTACTACATATGCTTTATTTTTAATCAAGTATATATAGTATTTTGCTCGGATAAAGAGCGTCGATTTGATAAAAAAAATGTTCACTTCAGCTCGAAGTCTGCTTCCATCATTGTGCTGCCTGCTTCATCCCAATACCGGCGCTTTTGCGAGGACTTTCCGTTGAATTACTGCCAGCTCTAGATAGGACTCTTTCTGTGTTCTTAGTCTCAAAGGTGACTATTGTTACACGCATTATTTGGAGCTGAGCTACCAGCTAGAATAAGGGCCCCATCAGAAGTATTTGAGACTACAAATTTAGACTGGTTGAAAGAATTTGAAGGGTTAAACTGAATGTACAAACAATAAGGACCAGAATTGCATATGTAAACAGCTCGCCCACGAAGCAGCAGATAAGGAAAAATTCAAAACATTTCTGGCCTTACAATAAAGGGGTTGTGACTTACAGTTATATTCGCTATTTCATATCGGAATCTAGACAAAATGAGATAAATTTCGAGCTGGTAATTCAAGTTTCAGGAAACTTACTGGATAATTCGTCAAGAGGTTAACACAAGGGCCAATGGAAGCGTAAATAACGCATCTCTTAGTGATTGAATTGGCTGATAAACCGACTTATTCTCGCACACTGGTGAATGACAAGTGGTTACTGCGTGTAATTTCGAGAAGCCATCCGAGACTGTATGTGCCGTTCCGGTAACGCAACAGAAACGTTGGTTGGGACTTCCATCCATTAAAGCTACAAGCAGGGCTATCGCAGAGAGTAATGTATGGCCGCAAATGTAAAAGTATATACAGGCGAGGATAAGGGCATGTGTGAGCCGTTAAATACTCAAAGTTTGGCGGCATACCAAGGCAGAGATATAAAATATCGAAATATATGCTGAGCGGTTCAGGCTTGTGCACAGTAATATAGTCGAAATACTCGAGATCAACGAAACATTCCTACAATAGACAGGCTTACTCATTTGTTCGAGTTGACGAGCCATAGATATATGACTACTCAAAAAGTCTTATGTTACTACATAATTGGATATCGCATTATTGTGCAACGATAAAAGTCATCAGTGATGGTGTGAACAGAATCATATTCCAGCTTTTCATTTTGACCCTCAGTATCAATGGAACTGAAATACAAAATACTAGATCGTATAATTCAAGAGCAAAGGTTATGGTGGAAATTCTGTATCAGGAAATGAAGTCTACATTACGATGTACTAATGGAAAATATTAGGTTCATGATCTTCCAATTGCTTTGCTGACAACACCCAATCGGCATAAGGTACAGTTATGAACCTCTATAACATAATTCATTATGTAAAATCATTGAGTTTACCCTAATACTTATAAAACAGAACATATTCATCAAGATAGCTCACAAAAGTGAGGCAAACTAAACCTCTACACAACACCATTATGGTCAAGTCAGCTTTAGGGCAAGGCAGCATCAGCAATACAGCTTCCTTGTGGCTACCACTGTATCACGTCATATACAAACCAAACTTCGCAGCTAATTTCGCCTTGTGAAAAGAAAGTTAAGACGATGATTCAACCAGACATCTGCAGCAAGATCGCCACTGAGCTCGATTTGCTTTCATATAGCGAAGGGATGCTAACCAGGAACTTAAATGCGCACGTGGACCCCATCCTAGCAGACGTGTGGGTTCTATACTACCCAATTTAGATGTAAGTGACTTCAACTGTTTCTACAATGTAAATCTGCGCATCTTGTTTCTTACGCCAATCTGATGCTGGATGGGAGAACAGAGCTCTATTGGGCAATCGAATTTAGGGCATACGCAAAACGTGACCGAGCCAACGAAGTTGATAGAGATACATATGGTTTTCTAACGAGTAGCACTTTTGGCAGATCCAAATATACGTCTACGGATGTTAACGTCAGTTATTCGTTGTTAAAACCAACATGTGCTATGCTTCGAAACAGCGATGGTCGAATGCCTGGAAACGACTAAAATCATCAACTCTAAGAGGCACGGTAAACACGACCCTGAAGGCAGAGCGAAATACTCGCGATTCTCCATAAACCTACTCTAGCTTTCGCGATTTTCATTCTCAACTCGTTAGACAAATTGCTACGTTATTGATAGAGCTCCAAATAAATTTAAATTTCTAGATCTTCATTCTGCAGTCGCAGAGTTGGAGTGAGTGGGGGATGATCCTTTTACATTTACAGGGTGCTAATTTCATACCGAGAGATGGAACGTCTGCTAAGCCATTCAAGGTGGTCTGAGCAGTATCTCGATTTCAAATAATAGTACGATATCGTCTGCATAATCAAGATCGACTAGTTTACCGCCCGGGAGAACTTCAACACCTGCATCAACAACGTTTTGTTCATAATAGCAACGAAAATAAAGCTAAATAAAAATGGGGAAGTGAACAATCTTGACGAGTACCACTGCGAGTTGCAAAGTTGTGCGTTAATTCGCTATAGACCTTAACGCAACCAGAATTATTAGTTTTCAGCCCACCTATCATGACGACTTATTTTGTTGGTTATTAAGTGTTCGTTACTATCATTTATGGTTTTGCTAACTATTAATTTTCTCGGACCTGATGCGCGAATAAGTTGGAAAAAACATCGACTATTACCAGACGTATTTCTTCAGCCTTTTTGGCCCAAAAGGATTCGAGATTGACTTTTAGACGGCGCTTAATTTGGCTTAGAATAAGTTCATATTTCTGTTGTAACGCCGGTTATTCGAGTTTGCTTACATCTATTTTGGGTTTAATTTTATTTATTATCCGGGAAAATTTTAGTGTCAAATGTAAAACGGATAAGCGGATGGTCCGAGTCGACATAAATGTTCCTAAGAGAACAACAGTCCTGGATGCAACTACGCCATCTATAACTTATCGCTACATGATCTATCAAAGTCCAGCGTTGTCCGGGAGCTGGAGGTGGACGACATATATATATATATATATATATATATTACTAAGGAGAATAGGAAAACTGCTTATCGCAATTTTAAATGGGAAAATATATAATCAAAAGAATGTCAACATTGAAGTTAATCGCATTGAGGACTGCATATCACCAGATCTTTGCAAACAACTTTGTGGACAGAGAAGTCGAAATTCAAAGACCATCTGATTCGCACTTTCCTGCGTCAAGAATGGCAGTGTTGAGAGAGCCGTATGATCTAGATTTACCGATGGAAAACCAATGGAAACAACACGATCAAGACGAATGCCCGTCGATCAGTGATAAAAAATCAAATATATTCTTAAAAGACTTTTCTTAAAGTAAGCATATGTAGAATTGGAGAACTCTTCAGATTTCTTAAACATATTATAATCCAACATTCTATATTTATAAAATATAATATATAGATTGAACCCTGAAATTCTTAAATAACTCTCAATCGGGTCAAATGCATTAAAAGCCATTTTGCTGGTCAACTAATAAATCCAAAAAAAAATAGTTTAACTTGCAAGAGGTGGTTTCAATCTGTGGAGGTTAATCAATTTATCGGACATCAATTAACTCTTAATATAAAAATTAATCCACAAGTCAAGTGAAACTTCATCCTATCAATGGATGAAAAGCCACTCTACTAGGCTCGTGTCAAAACAAATGTTGGTTGGCCGCTCGAATGTGCATCTTCATAAGCATACTTTCACACAAAATGTACAACACAACGCGTTAGGACAATGCGTTAAGACTACTTAAGCTCCTAACTTAATGTTGAACATAATTTTAACATGCTCCTGGGGCAGAAGATTATATGAAATAAAGCTGTAATTATCTTTTTTGAAACTTTAATAGTAAGGAAAGCAGATAGCATTAAATCGGTTTTGTTTTAGAGTAAACCAGTAGCTCTCAACTACTAAAAATCGATATCCTTATTTCAATGCGGAATGAAAAACGATTCCAGATAATATTCATTTGATACGACATTTTTTTTTAAATCATTGTAATTAATTTTTAATATCCAACAATACTCCCAATATATTTAAAAAAAACCTCTCTTTTATAAAGCCACAAGTGCACTGCCTACGGAAATTAAACTCCTACCCCTTCACGAGGTTAAAAAGGCAGTTCTTCTTCACTCACAATACTCTTTTTATCCCTAGATTTTTAACTAGTTTCGAGGCGTTAATTCTCATCTAGCTTAACCTACAAATTAGCCAAGTCGCCTTAGACTCTAAACATCATATCCAGGCACTCAAAAACCATTTCTTTTTAATGAATTCAAATATTAATTTCTCTCTTTTAATTCTCTCTACTAATTCTCCTCACTTTATTTCAAAAAACTATCCGAAACTCGAAAATCCTAATGGAAAATCTAACGATCAACATCTGACGCCGGTTCGTTCTCAACAGTCTTAATTTTGCTCAAGTTAAGTCAGTGAATCATGTACGTGACACTGATATTGTGTCTTTATCCGAGTCAACCCTACTTTACATAAACTTGAAAGTTACGACAAAGAATTCCGGCAGTCGATGTCTGAAGCTGGTTCTTCTTCGTCTTCAAACAGTCTCAAATTCCTTTAACCGACGACAGCAAATAATAAAAGCGCATCTCCGTCACAATTCCCATCAACCCTATCGTTGAATACATTGCTAGTCACTATTTCATTCAACTTGACATATCCATAATTTTGAATCGTACATTATCATTTCAATTGTTGGGCCGCATGGCCTTTTTTGCCGAATAAATTTATTATTAATATCAGTCTTAGAGAGGAAAATGACGTAGCAAACGATCAATCGAAATGATTTAGAATGTATTATCTGTGGAGCATTCTCACACTGGAACTGGCGTCATTGAGACATCCATTGGACAATGCTAAAGAACCTGTACCAAATTCTGTGAACACGTCAGAGACAGATCCAGTAAAATATGATAAGATATTGGTCATTTATGCGCTTTGTCTATTGATAACTAACGTCAAACAAATATCATAGCTTTTCTGTGCGGTCTATGCTAAACTGATTACTACAGAGAATAATTCGTTAATAAGTAGGCTGAGTAAAAAATTAAATTAGAACACTTTATATATGCAATCAAAACTGAAATACATTACATGCATGCTCAATGAGCGAACGAGATTTAACTAGAAAAAACATTTTAAACTACAATTGTAAGAATTATGCTAATTTATTAAGGCTTGCTTTATACAAACGTTTTGGCGTAATTTCCTCTTCTTCAACAATGGGAGCATTCCAAGCGACGTATGGCTTCAATTGACAACTTTCCAAGTCGTTTGGTACTACGAAAATAGGACGCATTTCAGGAAAATAAATAGTATTATTATTTATTTCAACACTTAAATCCTGTTCTCTAAAAAATATTACATATAATTTTACTTTGGAATCCATGGATATTTGGCTCTGGCACGTGATTTCCTGACATTTAAAGCCCATTCATATCGCAATTTAGTGGAGACTTGTCGACAACTTATGGCAGACGTACTTAAGCTACGGCTAAATAACATCAGCATGTTTAAAACAACGCCATATAGACCAATTGGAAAAAACAAAGCTTAGTCGTGTTTTAAAATATTTGTAACGTGTAACGACACAAATCAATCGCCGACATATTGCGTAAATTAAATTCAAATTTATTTACGTTGCACCAATGAGAAAAAAGCAAATTGCCGTTTAACCACGTTTAACCACGTTTAACCAATAGTATGCAAGTACACATATTGCATGCTATTTAAGCACAGTAATTTACCATGCAAGTCAGTTGTGGCATTTGCCTTCTACCTGCTTCACGTGTATGCGTTCTGTCGGCTGTCAATACGTGTGCGCTCTGTCGGCTGTCAATACCTACTCATCTTGTTGCGGGATACCAGAGAGATGAGCCAATTGAGTGCAGGACCTGCAGGACACCATCCACAACGCGATTACAGCTCAACCACGGGAGCGAGAAATCAACCAGAGTCCACCCAATGCTCTAGGACATCTTCAACTCTAAAGACTTCAAGAGAACGCATTACCAGGCCCTCTTAAGGGCCCCCTATCAGTAACTAATCTCTATTCAGAGCACCTTAACCGAGTTTGTAACGTCGTACGGCATTTACTTGAAGCCGGGGCGTTTACAAAATTGGCGACCAAGCCAGGATATTGATTATTGTTCTGATTTTTTTGGTATAAATAAAATTGACTTCCTTTTTCATCTATTTGGGATAAAAATCCATTAAGATTTGCGTTTTATCTACCGTGATCGTGGCCATCTGTGAATTTTTTTGGGTATATATATATATTCGCGGTTTGTGTTGGGGGATAAAATAATAGATTGACATTTGTGTTTTCTTTACCCTGATTGTGGATTTCTGGGAAATCTGTTGGGTATATATTCGTGGATTTGTGAGAATAATTATAATACATTGTCATCAAAGGCCAACTGGGCCTCTATTTAACTTTCCTACGTACGAAACGGCACCGTACGTACACGTCTAACTCAACTGTGGAAGCTGTTTGTGGGTAAGCGTTTCGTTAAAGTATATTTATATATTTTCATATTGCTTTTAATTTATGCTTTTAAGATCACGTAAGATTGTTAAAATGTCAGGTCCAATTTTAGATATTGATGTTCCTGTTTGGGATGGAGATAGTGAGTTATTTTTTATGCGCGTAGACTCCACTTTCTCCCCGTTTCCTGATTATGACAGTCATCAAAAACTGTCAAAGGTTTTTGCTAAACTACCTTCTGAATTGCAGCGACGGATTTATCCTAAGTTTGAGGCCATTAGGAAGCTACCTAATCCCATTTTGGGCCTACAAAACGAGGTGGAATCCTTGCTTGGACCCACTGAAACTGAGCAGATAATAAACAAATATGCGCAGATAGATATGCCAAATCTTGGCCCCATAGAAATACTGAGGGAATTACGGAAACGTTGGTATAAAACTAACATTTCTGACCATGAGGCTAAGGTTGTTTTTATTAACAATCTTCCCCAAACATTAAAACTCTTTGCCAGACAGCTCCCCAACACTCTCTCTATAGATGACTTATCTGAGAGTTGTGAGTTAGAATATAGGGTTTTGGAACCCAAAGTGAATCCATCATCCTTTCTTCACCCCCGCAAGATGATAGAATCTCCTCTTTAGAGAGAACAGTGGCAAACATGGCCAAAGTTCTAGAAGGATTGGCCATTACCAAATCGGAGATAAATCATGTGAATGCTCGACCAAAATTAGTTTCCAAGTCAAATTATAATGGTAGGCGGCGATCGAGATCTCCGCAATCATTTAATAAATATGCTCCAAAGAACTGGTGTTATAACCACCAGAAGTTTTCTTATGCTTACCAAGTTTGTCTTTGTCGTTCCGAAGAATTTCCGAATGAGTGTCAATTTCCCCAGCTGACGGAGAGGACAACAGACCGCAGGCACAAGGGTGCATCAGTATCGGGAAACGTCTGGCGCAGGAAGTAGAAGACCGTACTTTCTGCATATCAACGGCATCAACGGCGCGACAGGGAAGAAGCCAACTACAATCCGACATCCCTGTCGACTCTTTTCGTCCACGCCATATTTTTCACATAGAGAACCAAACAGACAATGCCGGTCGCTATCACCAGCCTACTTGTTTGCATGACCCAGCCAAACAGCCAAACGAACTTCTGCACCTTCTTGATTTCAAAACTGGCGAAGAGTACATCGTAGACACAGGTGCAGCAGTCTCAGTTATCAAAGGTGATTCAATGGCCGAGATGTCGCTAGGCGTTCTTCTCGCAACAGCTACAGGCGAGCCCTTACCAACTTATGGCTGCCAATACCGCACACTCAACATAGGTCTACGACGTGAATTTTCCCACAACTTCATCATTGCCAAGGTCTCACATTATATAATAGGCCTCGATTTCCTTCTAAAATTTCGGCTCATTGTTGATCTTGCCAATCAAAAGATCATCGACCCCTCACCGGACTTGAACAAAGCTTTTGGACACTTGCCTCCGAGCGTTTGGAGTTACAGGTCATTCAGCCAACCCCAGTGCATCATTCAGCAGAGATATCAGCAGCTCTTCGAAAATACAAATCGCTTTTCGATCTTAACAAATCAGAGCTACGAGTCTCCAACACGATGCATCATATCGTCACAGAAGGACAACCTATTGCACTCAAGAAGCGACCATTGGTCCCTGCTAAAATGAAAGCTGTTCAAGAGGAATTTTCAAGGCTTTTGGAGGAGGGAATCATCAGACCATCAAAAAGTTCATAGGCGTCACCACTGCACTTAGTCTCAAAATCAAACGGATCGTACAGAGCCTGTGGAGACTACCGTAAGCTAAATTCAGTGACAAATCTGATGCATATCCTATTTCAAATATCAACACTTTACTTGAAAAACTCAACGGCAGCAATTTCTTCTCAGTGATTGACTTCAGACAAGCGTACCATCACATACCGGTAGCACCAGAGGATATCGAGAAAACTGCAGTCATCACTCCATTTGGCCTTTTTGAATATATTTACATGCCTTTTGGACTCAAGTGTACTACTCAGACATTTCAAAGATTCATAGACAACATACTTCGCCACGACTCTGCTTATTGTATGTCATATCTAGATGACATTATGGTATTCAGTCCAGATCTAGAATCTCATGCGGAACATCTACGAAATGTCCTCTCACGCTTATCCAACCACGGACTCAAGATCAACTGTGACAAGACGCAGATTGCAACTTCATCCGTCGATTTCTTAGGGCATCGTATCACGGCCCAAGGTATTCAACCGTTGCCGTCAAAGACGAACTCAATCAAGAATATCAAGTCACCAAGGACTTTGAGCGATTTGCAGAAAATCCTGGGAGTATTAAACTATTATCGAAAGTTCCTTCCAGGCCTTTCAAAACAACTTTATCCTTTGTGCAGGCACCTGCGGAACCGAAAAGGACAGCAAGAATTCCATCATTGCTTGGTCATCCGAAGACGAGGAATTACTTCGACTTGCCATCAACTCGTTAGCAAATGCCACAATTCTAACGCATCCAGATTTCGAAAAGCCATTTCTACTCACGACAGATGCTTCTGAATTCGCTATTGGAGCCACTTTGGAACAAGAGATCGACGGAGTTCGGAAGCCTATCAGTTTTCTACTCGCGTACTCTCCAACCAGTAGAAACGAGGTACGACACTTTCGGCCGAGAACTTCTCGCCATCCACGACGCAGTGCGCCATTTTATCAGCATCATTGGCGGTAGCAGATTTGTTGTTTTCACAGATCATGCACCACTAGTTAGCGCACTTCGAAACGCAACTTCATCAATCGCCAAGTACCCTGCCAGAGTGGAAAGACAGCTTTCTCGTCTAAGCGAATATCAATTTGACGTCTTTCACGTCCAGGGCAAACAGAACTTCATTGTAGATGCCCTGTCTAGGCCAGACGTCTCTCTACAACCACCTTCGCCGTCACCATTCACTGTCAACTCGGTGGCACTCAGTGAACCTGCACTAACGCCAACTCTCCTGCGAACTGAACAACGCGGTGACATTCACATTCAAAGATCAATAGGCCGTCACCCAACCAAGTTCATATGCCGTCTGTGGGAAGGCTTACCAATTGTTTACTTCACGGGTACG
Organism: Eudiplozoon nipponicum; assembly: GCA_029291075.1. NCBI lineage: Eukaryota > Metazoa > Platyhelminthes > Monogenea > Mazocraeidea > Diplozoidae > Eudiplozoon > Eudiplozoon nipponicum. Next base: position 263,834 of record JAQBSW010000055.1, on the reverse strand, counting down.
CAGCCCAACAAGCCAGTTTTGCCGACCAGCCTTCAGAGGAAGGTTTTCGATTCAATTCACTCAATTTCTCACCCAGGAAGCCAAACGACTGTCCGACTTCTTACAGATCGTTTCTGGGGTCACAGACTTAGGCAGAATGTTAAACGTTGGGTCTCAGAGTGTGCAATTTGTCAGAAAAACAAGATCACACGACACACTCGTTCTAAGTTGCAAAATTTTCTGTCTACTTCTCGCCTAGCCATCGTCCACATCGACATAGTTCATCTGACAAAGGTTCAAGGTTTCAGCTACCTTCTAACTATGATAGATAGATTTACACGGTGGCCTGCGGCATTACCTCTTGGCACCATTTCTGCAGACGAAGTAACTAACGGTTTTATCTCTGCATGGGTATCCAATTACGGTGTTCCCAATGAGGTCATTACGGACAGAGGCACTTGCTTCTCATCTGATCGTTTCAAAACCACTTTGCGGTACATGGGATGCATCTTACGCCAGACGACTGCCTACCATCCCCAAGCTAATGGCATGGTAGAGAGAATGCATAGGGAACTCAAAGCAGCTTTAGCATCCTCGTCATTTAATGGCAACTGGGTCGATGCACTACCTTTAGTTCTGCTGGCCATGCGTTCTCGTATTCGAGAATCCATTAAAACGTCTGCGTCACAACTCTTGTATGGCATGGATCTACGCCTGCCTAGTCAGCTCCCACGTCTACTTCCGGCACAAGATGACCCACAAGACGAAGCTACCCGCCTTCGACTTCATTTCAGTAACATGTCCGAACAGCAGCCGAGACACACGCCTCGTCCAGTCTTCGTTCACCCACAGCTCCACAGCTGCAAGAGAGTACTCGTTCTCAACAATACTGCTGTTGCACCACTACAACCCAAGTATCGCGGTCCTTACCCGATTTTACTAAAACAACCAAAATACTTCATCATTATGCAAGGCGCTACACCGACATCAGTAAGCATAGACAGGTTAAAACCGTTTATCTAACCACCTGATCCTGAGAGCGTTCAACCTTCTACACACGTCTCAGGCTCCGTCTGCCCACAATCTCAACCTGCTTTGTATAACGCGTAATTAATTTTTTTAAAACATTAACATTTAACTATAAAATTTTTTTTAACTTTACGTTAATTTTTAGTAATTGTCTCACGTGGCATAACCACCTGTTCTTAGCTAACAATTGTATAGCATTTTTGAACAGTTCTTTGGTATTATGCCATCTCTGAGGCAATGTTCGTGTACATATTTTTATGCAATTACCTTTGATTTTTAATGTATATATTTTTACATTATAATGTATTTCTCACACATGACATTACACTGCCTATTTTGGTATGACCAGCTACTTAGAGCTAACGCTTTTGTGTAGCAACACTAAGTAGTGATCAGCTTCATATCATGGTACAGGCCACTTTCAATGCATATCTCAACTTTATCTATTTCACAAAGACCACTCTACAAATGTCATGACTACAACGTCGAGCACTCTAGCTCCTTTGGTCGTATACAAACACATTGACAACGATCCAACCTGCTTAGGTTTTAACTTAGTCCTGGCAAATTCAGAGTCGATTTACCTCGAAATCTTCACGCTGCGGCTCCAAAAACTTACACTGCTCTATCTTGCCTCACGTGCTATAACCGATCACTAGAGCTAACAATTTGTGTAGCAATTCCTAGTGGTTACCTGGCATCATATCATTGTTGAAGGAACCAACAAGCATATTTAAACCCAGCACTTATGGTTCATCATATTTTTGCTTAACTTGGTTCGAACTCTGTCATGCATTCTTATCTAGCTTCGCAGAGAGGAATATTTTTTTTCTTTTTTTTCAGAGAGGAAAGTGTTGTAACGACACAAATCAATCGCCGACATATTGCGTAAATTAAATTCAAATTTATTTACGTTGCACCAATGAGAAAAAAGCAAATTGCCGTTTAACCACGTCTAACCACGTTTAACCAATAGTATGCAAGTACACATATTGCATGCTATTTAAGCACGGTAATTTACCATGCAAGTCAGTTGTGGCATTTGCCTTCTACCTGCTTCACGCGTGTGCGTTCTGTCGGCTGTCAATACGTGTGCGCTCTGTCGGCTGTCAATACCTACTCATCTTGTTGCGGGATACCGGAGAGACGAGCCAATTGAGTACAGGACCTGCAGGACACCATACACAACGCGATTACAGCTCAACTACGGGAGCGACAACTCAACCAGAATCCACCCAAGGCTCTAGGACATCTTCAACTCTGAAGACTTCAAGCGAACGCATTACCAGGCCCTCTTAAGGGCCCCCATATCAGTAACTAATCTCTATTCAGAGCACCTTAACCGAGTTTGTAACGTCGTACGGCATTTACTTGAAGCCGGGGCGTTTACAAACATGATAGTAAATAATAAGACGGTTAACAGATTTATTTGAAATTATGCTCAATATAGGTTGGACAACATTTTAGACACTAATGACTCTAAAGAGAACCACTATCATTTACTATTGTGGAGAAAGATATTTCCTCCGACAAAATTAAAGTGACAATAATTGATAAATTTAAACCACCTTGGCTGATTGAAATGAATTTTATTTAGAATAGAATAGAAAAGAATATCTTTATTTGGATTCAAACCACACATGTTCCATCAAATAATAAAATTAGAAAATGTACAATATAAAAAGATATCACATCACATATATATGTGCAATTAGTTGTACTGTACAATTTATCAGCATCAGAAAGATCAGCTGTAAACAGTGATAGATTCTTCATCAAAATTTAAAAAAAATTAAAGTTATAATTCGAGTATAACATTTGTAAAAAAAGGGAACCATGACTAATAATTGATTGTGTGCATTGTTGATTAACAAGATGATATAATGCATAACATTTCAGTTTTAATAATACAAAATTTGAAGATAGAATCTCGAGAAATTATGTTGCTGAAAAACAATTAATCTTGTCTTTTATTTAATCATGAGAAAGTATTATCATAATCAAAATTAAAAATATCAGCAGGATTAAACACTTTTTCTAGTTCGGTAGATAAAAATTTAAAAGACATTTTAGTTGGAGGCATTTCTCTAAGCCCCTTTGGCAATTGATTGCAAATTTTGTAAATTTTTGAAAAACAGAGTAGCTTGCTCGCAACATTCCCCACCAATGTTGGAGATATTGCAAAATGACCAGATCTAGTTCCAATGTCATGACTCTTTCTTATGGGATTCATATAGGCACCAGACCACTGGTTCAAATGGAAAACTTTTATGCAATAGCACATTCTCCGAAACCATAAAGGATGCAGTGATACAACTGTAATCTAGTGGCGTATATAGTGCAGGAGATAGGACTAATTTGTTTCACAACTTTTCTTTGTACAGCTTCTATCTTATTAGACAAACCCTTTGTTAAAGGATTCCAAGTAGCAGCAGCATATTCTAGTATCGGTCTAATCCATATTATAAACATTTTAAATTTTATTTCATGCGATATAATATTTCTATTTATTAATGCCCATCAGTTCTTGGCACTGCCTACTATCCTTTCAATATGTCTCTCAGCAGAAGCCGTACAATGAATAATTATGCCTAAATCCTTAATTTCTTGCATAAGTTTAATCTCAAAAACATCATTAATCTCAGCATCATGAAAATAAGCATAATTAAAATCTGTTCTGTTACCTATTTTTAAAGCTCTCGTCTTTTTACTGTTTATTCTCAGCCCTAGTGTTAACAAATATCTACTTAAATCATACAAATCTAGTGTCACATTATTTTTGGAAAATTCGACATTATTTGGATCAATTGGAAAGATTATTTTCAAATCATCAGCAAATTTGCAAACTCAACTGTTAGGGATCTTAGTTTCCAAATGTGCAAATACAATTTTAAATAAAATTGGCCCCAAACTTGATTCCTGTGGAACTCCACTTGTTACCCTTTTCGATTTAGATAACAAATCGTTTACTTGAATACTCATTCTTCGATTATATAAATAGTATTTGAGTAATCTAAAAATATTCGGATTAATATTCAATAAATTAATCGCATTCAAAATAGCATCAAAAGATATAGAGTCAAAAGCTTTTGAGATATCTATGAATACACTTATTGCATCTAACTTTTTCTTATCTAATGTAATTACATGTTTCCACATAGAGAGCATATTAGTAGTTGTCGACCTGTCTTTCGTAAAGCCATGTTGGCATATATCGAAATCAGCCAGCAGCATACGTTCTAAATGATCAAGTATCAATCGTTCTATTATCTTCAAAAACGAAGGGATAATAGAGATTAATCTGTAATCACTGGCACACGTTGGCTTACTTACTTTAGGCAAAGGTTTAGCTACTATTGTTAGTATATCGAATGGTAATATCCTATTCTTCAAAATTCTATTTATAAAATTACAGAGCACATTCATAAAATTTAAAGGTAATTGAAGTAGGTTAACAATCGATATACCAAGGTGATCTTTTTGTTTTTTTGATTTTATTTTTAACATTAATTCTATCAATGCATCACTGTCAATAACAAGTCCTAGATCCTGGTTTCCCGAAGGATCCGGTAGATCAATAAAATTGCTTTCCTTCTGCGGATTACATAACAAGTTGCCAAATACTTCATCCAATTCACAGAGAAATTCATAATCAGTTTTACCCACAGGTAATATAAGGTTTAATTTTTCCTTATATTTACCATAGTCTGTGAGGAGTTTGTATCCTAGTCTAGGATTACTCTTCAGTTTAGCCAGAATAATTCTCTCTGATCTTTGACGGATTATCAGCAGTGATGAATTAATTTCTTTATCGATCATATCTAACCTCATTTTTTTAATACTATTGATAAGACTACATTTCATTATATTATCTCGTTTGATTCTTAGCTTACATAACTTCCTATTGATTCGCTTTGGTATAGCATCCGTAAATGTAGATGCCCTAAATATATCAGATAATAACAATGAAACAGAAGAAACTAATTCGTCATTGTTCATGATAAAAAAACATTCATAATCAATTGATAAGCTTAATTCTCTAAAAAGATTCCAGTTGATTCTGAAACATTACACGTGTGCATTTTCAAAATAGGTTTCTGTGTTGTGCTACCCAAAAGGTTCCATTGTAAAATAATTTGTTTATGATCCAATTCTTTGAAGTAATTTACAATATCATAACTGTGCGAGTTCAACGCTTCAACTTCTAAATATACACGATCTAAGCATTCCGAACCTCTAGTTGGTTCCTTTTTAATCTGCTTAAGATCATGATTAGCAAAAAGATTGATTATTTCGCAGTCATGCACCTTGTTGAAATCTCCTACCACAACAATATAACCATGGCAGTCGAAAATAGATTGAAAGGAATTGATAAACATTTGATCATCATGTAAATTAGCATACGGCGGTCTGTAAACCGCGGCTAAAATCAGGTTATCTATTTGTATAGTTAAAAAATCAATGACAGTAATATATTCGCTTGTATGTAACACTGTTGCATTTAATATCGATTTGCTATAAATAAGTACTCCTCCACCTCTTTTATCCAGTGATCTGTCTTTCCTAAATAGAGAATAATGAGGAATGTCAAATTCATAGTTTTCAATGTTCTTGTTCAGCCAGGTCTCAGATAAAATTATAAAGTCAAAATTGTTACTTATTATAAAATCACACAGCAAAAAAGTTTTATTCTTAACACTTCTACAATTAGCATAAAATAAAGTATATGAACAACCCAACTCATCTTTACAGTCTTCAATAGTTACTGATTTAACTTTTGTGGTTTCCTTATACTTCGTTTGTTGGGTACCGTAGCTATAGTTCGTAGCTGTCCGCTGTCCACAACATTCATTAATGAAACCCCGTTTTTTGCATTTTTAGAATCGATTGACACACCCTTTATTGTAACTTGTTCCGGATGACTTGATTTCTGATCTAAATTCTTCTGTACCTTTTTTGCCGCTGACAATTTTCTTTGCAGAAAAGTCTTGTCTCTGGAGATGAATATGTTGTGAAAGTTACGACATTCTTCTTTCTTTTTATTGATATCCTCCACTTGCTTGTTAGTCGGCCTCTTTGATAATTTTATCACAACCGGCCTTGGTCGTTCCGATTTTTTACCAACTCTAAAGCATTTCGTTATTTCAGCCTCTGTCGTATCTCTAATTAAAGCATTTAACTTCTCAAAATCCTTATGATCAGTATTTTCATTAAGATTAAATAAAATTAACTGTTCTTGTTTTCCGATTCTTGCAGAAACTTCATTAGATAAAATATTCAATATTTCTTCACCTGAAGAACTGCTTTTTGTAGATATATCGTCTTCTTTAGTTATTTCACTTAATTGGATCCATGGCTTAACATTGTCTTTTAATTTATCCATCTTGTCGTTTAACGCAACGGTCAATTCCTCAATTTTAGCACTTAAGTTATCATTTCTCCTTTCTGATAAATCCAATTTTGCTGAATAATTGCTAACATCCGACTTCAGCTTAAAAATTTTATTTTTAATAGTTTTGTTTTCCTCCCTAAGCTCCTTCATGGAGTTCTGAAGGTCCGTAATATTTTTTTCAAATTCAGTATTCAAAAAAGTTGGAGCCATTTTAAAAGAAATTATTCGTTTATTTTTCTAGAACGTTCTATCTTTAAATAATTGACAGTATACATACTTCGAATTGTGCGCGGTTTCAGTTTCGGTTGTCTGTATGTGACTGGTTGTTATATCCTCGGCGTGCTGCATCTATTTTGTTTCCACTATTTTACGTTTACTCGATTTCCACAATATATCCCTGCTAACAAATCGTTTTATTTTTCATCGTACTTATTGGGAACTTCTGGAACAGGTAATTTAATAAATCTGTTTTTCACGTCTACTTCCTTCCAGATAATTTGTTAGGGTGTTTTGCAAGGTAAAAGGTTTCACATTCCGATTGCCTAATATTAGGTATCAAATTATAAATAAAGTACGATTAACATGGAAGCAAATCTTAAGTTTGAGGACACTAGCAATTTAACCCAAGATATGGAAGAATGAATTTGATAGATGTGAATGAGAATACTAGCGTGTCAAATTCAATTATACAATTAGAGTCTGATCATGATCTGACATCTATGGGGTTCTCCGATAAAAATAGGTTTGGAGCCTCTGCAACAGGATATTTATTAATTCTGTTTTTCGCGTCTTATTTCTTTCAAAATTATATGATCGGGTGTCTTGCTACGTAAGAAGTACACAGTCCGTTTCCTAACACTAAGTTATCAAATTTTTATTTAAGTTCTATCAACATTGAAGCTAATCTTAAGTTTGAGGACACAAGGAAGTTTGCTCAAGATATAGCAGGCATGAACTTAATAGATGTGAAAGAGAATACTAGCTTATCAGACTCAAATTGGTATATTAAGTCTGAAAACATCTTGGCATCTATGGGGTTCCCATTTACTAATATGGTTGGAGCCTCTAAAAATATATACTTAGAAAGATTTCAACAAAGAATAATCTCAAACGAAATCGAATAATTAAGAAAAAAATAATTCGTTTTGATCAGACACGGTGATTTAAATTTGTCAATAAATTTGCACTATTTTTATCTGAAAATATTTTCATAGTGTGGAGGAAGATATTTCCTCCGACAAAATTAAAGTGACAATAATTGATAAATTTAAACCACCTTGGCTGATTGAAATGAATTTTATTTAAAAAGAAATTATTCGTTTATTTTTCAAGAACGTTCTTTCTTTAAATAATTGACAGTATATATACTTTGAATTGTGCGCGGTTTCAGTTTCGGTTGTCTGTATGTGACTGATTGTTATATCCTCGGCGTGCTGCATTTATTTCATTTCCACCATTTTACGTTTATTCGATTTCCACAATATATTCCTGCTAACACATTGTTTTATTTTTTGATTCGTACATATTGGGGACGTTCTGGAACAGGTAAATTAATAATTCAGTTTTTCACGTCTATTTCTTTCCAGGTTATTTTTTCGGGTGCTTTGCAACGTAAAAGGTTTCACATTCCGATTGCCTTACATTAGGTATCAAATTAATAATAAAGTACGATCAGCATGAAAGCTAATCTTAAGTTTGAGGACACTAGCAAATTAGCCCAAGATACGGCAGGAATGAATTTGATAGTTGTGAATGAGAATACTAGCGCGTCAGATTCAATTATACAATTAAGGACTGATCACGATCTGGCATCTATAGGGTTCTCAGATAACAATAGGTTTGGAGTCTCTACACTGTTCAAGAATGTCCCAATATGAATGAGTCAAAAGAAATAATTGATAGAAGGTGTATATTGTGAAAATCGAGTATCTTTAAACATTAAAGTAGAGAAAAGAAACAAATTCAGCTTGCTCAGGAATTTCAGGCCGTTCAGGTACAGATTACCAAAACTGAAATTACGCACATTTCAAAAGTTTATATACTGTAACAACACAAATTAATTGCCGACATATTGCGTAAATTAAATTCAATTTTATTTACGTTTCACCAATGACAAAAAAAGCGAAACTTGCTGTTAACCAATAGTGTGCAAGTAGATTATGGCATGGCTATTTAAGCACGGCAAATTTACCATGCAGTTCAGTTGTCACATTTGCCTTCTTCTTTGCGTTACGTGTGTGTGCTGTCAGCTGTCATCACCTACGCTGGTTATTGGATTGTATTCACCAACAATTGGCAACATCCGTGACTCATCTTGTTGCTGTACAACCAGCGAGACGAGCCAATTAATGCATAACTTAAAAGAAGTTTCCACATAGAGATCACAGCGCAACAAAAGAAGGAACCACAGCCAGAGTCAACCCAAGGCTCTAGGACATCTTCACACCGAAGGAACATTCTCGGCATTTGCCGGAGAACGCACGACCGGCCCTGTTAAGGGCCCACTATCATTTCAATAACTCTACATCCATAGCACTTCAACCGAATTTGTAACGTCGTACGGCATTTACTTGAAGCTGGGGGCGTTTACAAAATTGTTGACCGCGCCAGGATATTGAGTATTGTACTGTTTTTTGTATAAATAAAATTGACTTTCATTTTTATTTATTTGGGATAAAAGTAGATCAGCATTTGCGTGTACGTCTTCTTTACTCTGGTCGTGGTCTTCTGGGAATTTTGTTGGGTATACATTTTCTCTCTAAAGTCGTGGTCTTCTGGGAATTGTGTTGGGTATATGTGTTGTTTCTAAATTCGTGGATTTCTGGTGAACTTTTTGGGTATATGCACGTACGTACTCGACAGGCTCAATTAAGGAAAATTTCAATTTTTGGAAGCAGTTACTGTGATGTGTTTTGTGATGGAACTAATTCATCTGTTTTCTGCGCTCATCCAAATGCGGGAGACCTTCAACTATGGAAGCTGTTTGTGGGTAAGCGTTTTGTTAAAGTATGTTTATACATTTTCATATTGCTTATAATCTTATGATTTAAGATCCCGTAAGATTGTTAGAATGTCATGTTCAATTTTAGATATCGATGTTCCTGTTTGGGATGGAGATAGTGAAATTTTCTTTATGCGCGTAGACTCTGCTTTCTCCCCGTTTCCTGATTATGACAGTCATAAAAAACTGTCGAAGCTTTTTGCTAAACTACCTTCTGAATTGCAGCGACGGATTTATCCTAAGCTTGAGGCCATTAGGAAGCTACCTAATTCCATTTTGGGCCTACAAAACGAAGTAGAATCCTTGCTTGGGCCCACAGAAACTGAGCAGATAATAAATAAATATGCGCAGTAAGACATGCCAAACATTGGCCCCATCGAAATTTTGAGGGAATTACGGAAACGTTGGTATAAAACCAACATTTCTGACCATGAGGCTAAGGTTGTTTTTATTAACAATCTTCCACAAGCATTAAAACTATTTGCCAGACAGCTTCCCAACACTCTCTATATAGATGACTTATCTGAGAGATGTGAGTTAGAATATAGGGTTTTGGAACCCAAAGTGAATCCATCATCCTTTTCTTCACCTCCGCAAGATGATAGACTCTCCTCTTTAGAGAGGACAGTGGCGAACATGGCTAAAGTTCTAGAAGGATTGGCCATTACCAAATCCGAGCTAAATCAAGTGAATGCTCGACCCAAATTCGTTCCTAAGCCCAATTATAACGGTAGGTGGCGATCGAAATCTCCGCAATCCTTTAATAAATATGCCCCAAAGAACTGGTGTTATAACCACCAGAAGTTTTTTTATTCATGTCAAGTCTGTCTTTGTCGTTCCGAAGAATTTCCGAATGAGTGCCAATTTCCACAGCTGACGGAAAGTACAACAGACCACAGGCGCAAGGGTGCATCAGGATCGGGAAACGTCTGGCGCAGGAAGTAGAAGACCGTACTTTCTGCACATCAACGGCATCAACGGCGCCACAGGGAAGAAACCAACTACAATCCGACATCCCTGTCGACTCTTTTCGTCCACGCCGAATTTTTCACATAGAGAACCAAACGGACAACGCCGGTCGCAATCACCAGCCTACTTGTTTGCATGACCCGGCCAAACAGCCCAACGAGCTTCTGCACCTTCTTGATTTCAAAACTGGCGAAGAGTTCATCGTAGACACAGGTGCGGCAGTCTCAGTTCTCAAAGGTGATTCAATGACCGAGATGTCGCTAGGCGTTCTTCTCGCAACAGCTACAGGCGAGCCCATACCAACTTATGGCTGCCAATATCGCACACTCAACATAGGTCTACGACGTGAATTTTCCCACAACTTCATCATTGCCAAGGTCTCACATAATATAATAGGCCTTGATTTCCTTATAAAATTTCGGCTCATTGTTGATCTTGCCAATCAAAAGATCATCGACCTCTCCACCGGACTTGAGCAAAGTTTTTGAACACTTGCCTCCGAGCGTTTGGAGTTACAGGTCATTCAGCCAACCCCAGTGCATCATTCAGCAGAGATATCAGCAGCTCTTCGAAAATACAAATCGCTTTTCGATCTTAACAAGTCAGAGCTACGAGTCTCCAACACGATGCATCATATCGTCGCAGAAGCTGAAAGCTGCCCAAGAGGAATTCTCAAGGCTTTTGGAAAAGGAAATCATCAGACCATCTAAAAGTTTATTGGTGTCACAACTGCACTTATTCTCTAAAGCAAACGGATCGTACAGAGCCTGCGGAGATTACCTTAAGCTAAATTCAGTGACAAAATCTGATCACATCCCGGTAGCACCAGAGGATATCGAAAAACTGTAGTCATCACTCCATTTGGCCTTTTCGAATATCTTTACAAGCCTTTTGGACTTAAGTGGGCTACACAGACATTTCAAAGATTCATGGACAACATATTTCGCGACGACTCCGCTTATTGTATGTCATATCTCGATGACATAATGGTATTCAGTCCAGACTTAGAATCTCAGGCCAAGCATCTACGAAATGTCCTCTCACGCTTATCCAACCACGGACTCATTATCAAATGTTATAAGACGCAGATTGCAACAACATCCTTGAACTTCTTGGGACATCGTATCACGCCACAAGATATTCAACCTTGCAGTCAAATGCGAATTTAATCAAGAATATCAAGTCACTGTTAGCGAGTTGCAAAAATTCTGGGAGTATGAAATTATTATCGCAAGTACCTTCCGGTCCTTTCAAAATAACTTTATCCTTTGTGCAGGCACCTGCGTAATCGAAAGGACTTAGCAAGAATTCCATCATTGCTTGGTCATCTGAAGACAAGGAATTACTTCGACTCGCCATCAACTCGTTAGTAAATGCCACAAAGCTAACACATTCAGATTTAAAAAAACCATTTCTACTCACGACAGATGCTTCTGAATTCGCAATTGAAGCCACGTTGGAACAAGAGATCGACGGAGTTCGGAAGCTTATCAGTTTCTACTCGCGTACTCTCCAACCAGTAGAAACGAGGTACGACACTTTCGGTCGAGAACTTCTCGCCATCCACGAAGCAGTGCGCTATTTTATCAGCATCATTGGCAGTAGCAGATTTGTTGTTTTCACAGATCATACACCATTAGTTAGCGCACTTCGAAACGCAACTTCATCTATCACCAAGTACCCTGCCAGAGTGGAAAGACAGCTTGCACGTCTAAGCGAATGGCAATTTGACATCTTTCACGCCAAGGGCAAACATAAATTTATTGCAGATGCCCTTTCCAGGCCAGATGTCTTGCTACGACCACCTTCGCCGTCGCCATTCACTGACAACTCCGTGACACTCAGTGAACCTGTACTAACGCCAACCCCCCTGCAAACGGAACAACGCGGTGACATTCACATTCAAAGATCAATAGCCCGTCACCCAACCAAGTTCATATGCCGTCTGTGGAAGGCTTACCAATTGTTTACTTCACGTGTACGCAGCCCAACTAGCCAGTTCTGCCGGCCAGCCTTCAGAAAAAAGTTTTCACTTCAATTCACTCAATTTCTCACCCAGGAAGCCAAGCGACTGTCCGACTTCTTACAGATCGTTTCTGGGGTCACAAACTTAGGCAGAATGTTAAACGATTGGTCTCAGAGTGTTCTACTTGTCAGAAAAACAAGATCACACGACACACTCGTTCTAAGTTGCAACATTTTCGATCTACTTCTCGCCTAGCCATCGTCCACATCGACATAGTTCATCAGACAAAGGTTCAAGGTTTCAGCTACCTTCTAACTATGATTGATAGATTTACACGGTGGCCTGCGGCATTACCTCGTGGCACCATTTCTGCAGATGAAGTAACTAACGGTTTTATCTCTGCATGGATATCCAATTATGGTGTTCCCAATGAGGTCATCATGGGCAGAGGCACTTGCTTCTCATCTGATCGTTTCAAACCACCTTGCGGTACATGGGATGCATCTTACGCCAGACGACTGCCTACCATCCCCAAGCTAATGGAATGGTAGAGAGAATACATAGGGAACTCAAAGCTGCTTTAGCATCCTCGTCCATTAATGGCAACTAGGTCGATGCACTACGTTTAGTTCTGCTTTCCATGCGTTCCCGTACTCGTGAATCCATTAAAACGTCTGCGTCACAACTCTTGTCTGGCATGGATCTACGCCTGTCTAGTCAGCTCCCACGTCTAATACCGGCACAACATGACCCACAAGACGAAGCTACCCGCCTTCTAATTCATTTCGGTAACATATTTGAACAGCAGCCGAGACATACGCCTCGTTCAGTCTTCGTTCACCCACAGCTCCACAGCTGCAGGAGAGTACTCGTTCGCAACGACAATGCTGTTGCACCACTACAACCAAAGTATCGCGGTCCTTACCCAATTTTGCTCAGACAACCAAAATACTTCATTATTATGCAAGGCGCTACACCGACATCAGTAAGCATAGACAGGTTGAAACCGTTTATCGAACCGCCTGATCCTGAGAGCGTTCAACCTTCAACACACGTCTCAGGCTTCGTCTGCCCACAATCTCAATATCCTGCTTTGTATAACGCGTAATTGATTTTTTTTAAACATTAATATTAACTATCAAAATTTTTTTAACCTTACGTTATTTTTCGTATTTATTTCACGTGGCATAACCAGCTGTTCTTAGCTAAAAATTTTGTAGCATTTTTGAACAGTTCTTCGGTATTATGCCATTTCTGAGGCAATGTTCGTGTACATATTTTTATGCAGTTACCTTTGATTTTAATGTATATATTTTTACATTAAAATGTATATCTCACACATGACAGCACACTACCTATTATGGTATGACCAGCTACTTGGAGCTAACGCTTTCGTGTAGCAACACTAAGTAGCTATCAGCTTCATATCCTGTTACAGGCCACTTTCAATGCATATCTGAACTTCATCAATTGCACAAAGACCACTCTACAAATATCATGACCACAACGTCGAGCACACACTCTAGCTCCTTTGATCGTATAAAAACACTTTGACGACGTTCCAGCCTGCCTATGTTTTAACTTAAACCTGGCAACTTCAGAGGCGATTTACATCGAAATCTTCATGCTGAGGCTCCCAAATCTTACACTGGTCTATTTTGCCTCACGCGGTATGACCGGCCGCTAGAGCTAAAAATTTGTGTAGGAATTCCTAGTGGTTACCTGGCAACATAGCATTGTTGAAGCAACCAACAAGCATACTTAAGCCCAGCATTTATGGTACATTATTGTTTTTGCTTAACTTGGTTCGAACTCTGTCATGCATTTCTTATCTAGCCTCGCAGAGAGGAATTTTTTTCAGAGAGGAAAGTGTTGTAACGACACAAATTAATTGCCGACATATTGCGTAAATTAAATTAAATTTTATTTTCGTTGGACCAATGAGAAAAATGCGAAATTTGCCGTTAACCAATAGTGTGCAAGTAGATATATTTTACTATGGCATGGCTATTTAAGCACGGAAAATTCACAATGCAATTCAGTTGTCGCATTTGCCTTCTGCTTTGCGTTACGTGTGCGTGCTGTCGGCTGTCATTACCGACGCTGGTTATTGGATTGTCTTCACCAACAAATTTGCAACATCATACGACACCTATCGTGTTGCTGCACAATCAACGAGACGAGCCAATTAATGCAGAACTTCAACGAAGTTTCCACATCGAGATTACAACGCAACAACAGAAGGAACCACAGCCATAGTCAACCTAAGGCTCTAGGACATCTTCACACTGAAGAAACATCCTCGGCATTTGCCGGAGAACACACGACCGGCCCTGTTAAGGGCCCCTATCAGTACAATAACTCTATATCCATAGCACTTTATCCGAGTTGGTAACGTCGTAAGGCATTTACTTGAAGCTGAGGCGTTTACAATACTGTCAAGTATTTAAACAAGGAATGTTCTAGATAATAAACGAATAATTTTTTTTGTTATTCGTTTCAGTCAGCCACGGTCGTTTAAATTTATCAATAAATGTCACTTTATTTTTTTCGGAGGAAATATCTTCCTCCACTTTTTGAGGAATTGTGCTTGATTAAGGTTTTTCCTTATTTTGCATTAACTTCCGTGAGCCTTTCAAATTGAGTGTCGTAATCATCTTAGTTTTGACTTCTAAATTGTTATGTCTAAGAGAATCTTTGCCATATATATCATTTTGATATGCTTCAAAATATAGCCAAATCTCATTGTAGACAAAACTGTTGTAGTGCAATTTTACATGGAAAGTTCTCAGTTTTAGTGCCTATTGCGTATTTAAAATAATAACATAGTGTTTTTCATGAAGGTTAATCGTTAATTGAAGAACACAAATGGCATCGCTGTATCAGTCATAATATTTAGCGTGATAGGCAAGGAGGAAAATTCTAATTCATTAAATTCCAGTCTATATCTTGATTAACATACATCAGACGCATACAAACACATTAATATTGTTTCAATTTTTAGACCTTTTGGTCTCCCATTTTATAATATGTAAATGGCTTCTAACGTACGGATCTGAAAAAAACATATGTTGTGGATGGGAGAGTCTAAAAATATAAGTATTTGTGATTAAGTTTATCCGCTTGTTGCAGCAGTAATGGATTTACTGGAGGATTTTAGGGCCTCTATGGTCTGCATCAGATTCAAAATCGTGGCAGAAACACCACATAATGCCTTTGAGTAATTAATATCCAAGTTTTGTAGGCGATCTCACCCTGTATGGCCAAAAAGTTGTTGCGCTTATAAAAAGTGGTTTGTCAACTTCCCCCAAAATGTTATGAATGCATGTGTGCAGAAGCTTCCGTTTTAAATATTTCTGAATAAATTAGTGATTAAATTTTTACAGCTATTAGTCAGGCCTAGGGTCTATTTAGAGGTCTTGAATACCATGAATTTAGATTGGCCAAATATAATCCGATGGATGAACATTGTGAACAGAATGCTATAAACACAGATACAAGTTGTGACAGCTGTTTCAGTTGCGATGCAGCTAATCAAGGCAGATACAGAAGCTCTTCTGAACTTGCGAGAGAGGGTACGTGATCTATGACGGGAATTTATGGAAATTAGGCGCCAAAGCAAAAGCATGCCGATAAATAAATCACACTCGCTGTTTCAACATATGGAATTTAGGCGCAGAGGAACACGCCCGTGCTAGAATTTTCGTGGACTACGCAGATGGTTCAAGGCGCATTGTAACAAAGTACAAAATATAAAGTTTCATGGAAAAGGTTGCTTCTACTCGTGTTTATGTGGACCAAAATGTAAAGGCGGCAGCAAACCGGTCGAGACAAATACGTAGCTCAGAAACCCAGGGAGATTTGCTTTGCAATGTCTCAAAAATATGCCTATTATTGGCATATTGATGTGAAATTCAGAGATGGTGGCAATGAAAGTAAAAACCATGACGCCGGCAAGACAATTAGATTCCGATTAAGTAAAGAACTGGAGAATATTGTTGGCGTTCCGCAATAAATTAATATTTCAAGATGAATTATGTGAACTCAAATATCTCATTGACTCGGTTTTGGAAGAAGCAGATTGCCTCAAATTGGATTATTTATTATGGGTAACCAATTTTAGTTTGGGATGAAAGAAATGCCGGTTAATTTAAAACAGACATCTCATTTTAATGGGAACTCGACGTGCACGACATTACCATTGGGATAAATATTTTATCCCATATAAATCTGTTATTAGTTTCAAAATCCAAGACCATCCGTGACGGCACGGGAACGTTAGCACATAATAAATCTGGAAACTCAGAGGTTAGATCTGGATGCTCCCTTGTACTTAAGTCGAAGACAATATTGCTGACATTATCTAAATAAGTGAACAAGTGTAATTTTCTGATGACACAAGTTTAGTATTTTGGAATTCCCTTATATTGTTTGGGTCGTTTATGCGAATTATCTCCGAATTTAATATTAGTGAGTCTTCGAGCCGAGACAATTATCCCTATTACCGCAGTCAAGGTGTTCATTTGTGCAGTCAATACTCCTACTAAGTTTTCTAATCAGTCATATTGTTTAATATAACACAAATGCTTTATTCTTGATCAGTAATATATAGGATTTACCTAGTATAAGGCGGATACATTTAGTAAAATTAAAATTCAAATATTTAATATTTATCTTCACTTCTGCGACTCTAAGACTGCTTCCATCATTGCGGTAAATGCTTCTTGATTATAAGTGCACTACTATGAGGACTATCTGATGAATTTATACCAGCCCTAGTTAGAACTAATTGTGCGTTCTTGAGGTAAAAGGTGGCTATTGCTTTATCTCTCCCTCCCATCAAGAATCGCCCTTGGCAGCCTACTTATACGATCAACTGCGACCACACGTGCTCCTTCTGGCATGTTAACGACAAATTGATTGTGCTCTGTGTCTACCCTTCCCATATGATACGTTTCGTCGTTGACAGTCTGTAGGGTCATGCGCACGACTTTGTTGACCATGACGTAATCGTTGACACTTAGGCTAATCCGTGCATAGGTTTGGCGCTGTGTGGCACGGCCTGCTAAACTAAATGTAATTTCTCTCCAGGATTCCGGGTTCTCGTGGTACGTACATCGCAATATCTTTTTTATGGAGCTACCGGAAGTTGACCTACTAAGACAATATGCAGAAACTGGTTCCGTGTAGTGACACTGAAAGCAAACAATATGACATTTTCTCTTTTTTGTAGCTTACAATTCTGGCATGTTGACAATAGCTACGAATATATTTAAACTAACATTGGTTGCGCAGGCAATGACAACAATTACATATAATCAAGGTTGTGATCTTGATATAAACACCTGACACATTAATATTTGTCACATTAAATAAGAATTGTATAGTGTAGAAAAGGCAATTTATCCAGTAGACCGGTTGCACACTTATTAGGAACTCATCACGTACTGGCCATAATTTGCCCCTGACAGGGCTCGAACCAGGGCACATCTGCTTCTGCATCTGATGCTACACAAAATTTACAGTAATATTTAAATTCTGGCCAGTACGTGAGAGTTCCCAATAAGCGCAAAAACTGTCTACTGGATGAACTGCCTTATCTACACTACACTGTTCTAAGTTTATAGTGACAAATTTTTGTAATTAATGGATCAGGTATTTATATCAAGATCGCAACCTTAATTAAAGGGGACAGATACGAATTTCTTTGGACACGACTGGCCAGTACAATCGAGACTGCAATGTCTTAGTGAGTCTGCCAACGTCGGGGTGTCCCAACGTGCCATGCCAGAAGACCACTAATTCTGTTCGTATAGACGCCGGCACAAATCATTGTACTATTTGTCATACATTTCGCAACAACAAGCCTTTTTGCAGATTCAACGCTTTATATTGTGTGGATACCACTGTGCCATTTTTAATTCGTTGACTATTTCCTGACATGTAGCATCATTTCTGTGTTCTATAGAGATTTCGTTAAGTAGCAAAACTTGCAGTGCGGAAATTCTGCTGAGCGCAACGGTTGACGTATTCTCGATACTGGTTCTATGATGAATGTAGACATCGTATTCTCTGTGCTCTTAAATGTAATCTTTGCTTCTCAATACTCAGTGATCTCCAAATCACTTGTGCTTTGTGACCGGTAAAGGCGTCTATATGTCCACCAATGACAAAATACCTAAACTTTTTAGTGCTCATTGTACGGCCAGTAATTTCATTTCTGCGTCAATATAATTTTGCTCCGCCTTAGTGAGTGTTCGACTTATATATTGCGCCGGTCGTCCATCCGCCTGTATAACTGCTCCTACGTCAATATCTGACGCGTCTGAAACAATTGAAATACTACCTACAGGAAAAGTCAAAATAGTTGCGCCTATTTATTTCTGTTTGCATATGATAAAGGATAATTTAGCCTACCCCGTCTAAAGAAATGGTATCTTGGCTCCAGTTTACTTAGATAAGTATTGTTGCATAACAGATATCGGTGCGAGATATGGTCTATTTAAATTAATCATAGCAACAAACCGGCGTAATTGTTTTATTGTAGTAGGCACCGGGTAGTCCCTGATATGCTTTACATTCGAATACAATGGCAAAAATCCCTCTGCTGATATCGAGTGACCCAAGAACCGCACTTGCTGTCCTTTTTGACTTTGTCATTGATTACCATGTTATTGTCGTTCTACGACTTTGGATGACATCTTCTTTAGCCTAATACATAATTGGAGTTTACTATCAGCCCATATAATGACATCGCCAACGAAAATTGTTGTTCAGGTTACGTTAACCACGGCAAGCAACCACGCCAGCTGTAGGAATAGATCACGCAGAGCCGAGATGTGATAAGGGCCGGGTTTAGTCACCGAATTTAATTGCCAGAAATCAGCCGCTGGTCGGATCGAACTATCATTTTTTGTAAACTTAACATTGGGAGCTCAAAAAACAGATTATGATGGTTGAAAAACACTAGCCTCTACCTTCTCTTTTGTTGCTCAAGTCGCTGCTGCTAATTGCTTTGCAGGAGGAAATATATTTTTGGTGGCTCGTAACATTCATTTAATTATAAGTAAAGTTTAAAGCGTTCTACAATCGGCCCTGGACATTCGCTGCAATCTTCAATTTAGAATTTAAAATATTATTGGCTTTAAAACTCTTTCATCCACTCGGGCAGTCAACTGGACTCCATTTGTAACTTACTGATTTATATCGACTTTACGGAATTTTTGTTTTTCCACCTTGACAGACATAAACGTTTATTTTGCTAATCTATCGTCTTAACCCATTTTTTATTGAAATCAAGTCTCAATAAAGCGTTTGATTATTCGCTACAACAAAAGACATATGGTAGAAATTGTCATTTATTAATTATTTCGTATCCCATTTGCCCGCCACATCCTTTGACTCACCCGATCCCTGACACAAATTTTTACTCATAGGTTTCACGTTGTATAACGGCCATTTAATTAGTAATACTGACACATCAGCTCTAGTACACAATGGCATTATTAATTATGCAAGTTGAAGAGTTGAAATAATTTAACTTTAATAAAAATCCTTACATGTGGCAACGGTTTCAATATTTCTATTTCTTCTAAGGTCATCTGATTTTGATAGGTTAATATGGTGCTCTGTTTGTCTTCCCTCGATCTACAAATCTGAGTCTCCGAATTATTTATACTTTGGGCTTGATCTCAACTATCAATATAGGTGATATGGTACACATAATATCCCCATTAAACTGACCATTCTGTAGATGTATGCATCACAGTTGGTGCCTTTATATATTAAACTTGCTTACAAACCACTATCTTCCGCCATCCATTCCGAACATGCTGATTATGCCTTAAAGAATTCAAGTAAGATATGTCTCCTGTGTCAAATGTAGTAACGAGACCCATGCATGGAAACGCAGCTGCCAATTTGTTGGTTATCATAGCCGAAATTTGAAGAGCCATAGTTTGTTCTTCCAGGCCTTTATAGGCGCTCAATATTGCACCATATTTGATAGGATCCAGCAATATAAACATGATGACCTCATGCGGTTGCAACTTATTCAGCTTGGACTACCGCCGCTTGAGGCGTGCCATGGTATCAAATGGCATGTCTGTATGTACAAATCTGAAAACAACTCATAAAGCCTGGCTCAGAAGATATCCAACACTCGTGTTTTATATTCATCATACTTTAGTTCGACAGGCAATTCAAACTGTAACGCAACAGTCCAGTCAATTTATTCCTGGATAGCCACGCGCGCAGCAGGTGTTGCTAGTGAAAATCTTGCGTTCAATATGAAGGTTGAAATTTTTCAAACCACAGCTGTGGCATTTTTGCAACCAAGTTTGCAAGCATTGCAATAATTTATCATGAAAGACAGAAAAACACCAGCATATATCTTCTGCTTTCTCTTAGTCGCATTTTTCTGACTTAAGTAATATTGGTTAGGTCGTTTATGCGGATTCCCTCAAATGAATTATTGGTGTATCATCCAGCCAAAACTTAATTATCTCTATTTCCGCAGTAAAATTGTTCGTTTGTACAGTTAATACTCTTGATATGTTTTCCAATCTATCATCATCATCATCATTTCCAGCCACACAAAAGTCAAGTGACTAATGTTTCACTGCCATATAAACATAAGGAGTGAAAAAAAGTATATAAGTGAATTTAGATAAATTATTATTGAGATTTACGAGAGAGGGAGAGGGGTAGAGAGAGAAGGAAAACCTTGCTACTATGAGTAAATTTATCAGGATAACTCAGAGAAATGAGGCAAACTAAACCTCTCCACAACACCATTATGGACAAGTTAGCATTCGGGCAAGACGACATGGTTTAACTTAACACAAATGCTCTGTTTTTAATCAATTATTTCTAGAATTTTGCTTGTATAAAGCGTGTAAACGCCCCGATTGCAAGTAAATGCAGTGCAAAGTTACAAGATCGTGAACAAGCCGTGTATAATGACAGACAGTTAATGAAGATGACCCTTATCAGGGCCGGAATTGCGTTCTTCGGCAAATACCGAGAAATTTAAGAAGTAATGTAGTGTCTAGAAGTACTTATATAAACTGAAGACCTACTCTGACGAGCAGAGCGGAAATGTCAAGTGTGTTTGCGTGGTAAATGCACCTTGCTTATATTGCTGTGAAAGCACAAGGTCGCACGCTATTGGTCAACAGTAAATTTCGCTTGTTTTAATTGGTATTGTGTAATTAAATTTGAATTTCATTTTGGCAATATGTCGGCGAGATAATTTGAGCCGTTACATCATTTGGCTCTCTGTGAAAAAAGTAAAAGGAAAAAATTCTTCTCGGCGAGGCTTGATATGTAATTTAGGGCAGAGATCGCACACAGTTAAGCAACTAGTTGTTATTCTTCCGATAGCTAATCAAAAATGTGCAGTAATTCTCGGCTGGTGCCTACTTTTTGATTAATTCAACAATAATATGATGTCAATTAACCACTAGAAATTGCTGCACAAATTATTAGCTGAAGTGGCCGGTCATACCGCGTGAAGCAAAATAGTGTAGTGTGAAATTTTGAGAGCCGCAGTGTAAAAATCGCAAAGTGAGTTGCCACTGAAGTTATCAGGTTTAAGTTGAAACGTGGGCAGGATGAATCGCCGTGAATGAGTTCGAATACGACAAAAGGAGCTAAATTGTACTCGACGTTTTTGTCATGCGCAACTAATGAAGTTGAGATTTGCATTGAAAATAGCCTGTACCATGATATGAAGCCGATGACTAATTAGAGTTTTTAACCAAGGCGTTAGCTTTAAATAGCTAGTCATACCAAAATAGTCAATGTGGGCCATATGTTAGATCTCTTGTTACAAAGTGGCTGCAATAGCGAATTAAGAAGCATCTGTTGTAAGTAGAAATAGTCGGTCAAAATCTGTATGCGTTAGCATTGTGGTATTTTCTAACGAGTTGATGGCGAGTCGAAATAATTCCGCGTCTTTGGATGACCAAGTAATGATGGAATACTTACAAAGTCCTTCCGATTCCGCAAGTGCCTGCACAAAGGATAAAGTTGTCTTGAAAGGCCTGGAAGGAACTTGTGATAGAAGTTTAGTACACCAAGAATTTATTACAACTCGCTAACAGTCCTCGGTGACTTGATATTCTTGATTGAATTCGCATTTGACAGCAAGGTTGAATATCTTGTGGCGTGATACGATGTCCTGAGAAGTCCACGGATTTAGTTGCAATCTGCGTCTTGTAACATTTGATAATGAGTCCGTGGTTGGATAAGCGTGAGAGGACATTTCGTAGATGCTTGGCCTGAGATTCTAAGTCTGGACTGAATACCATTATGTCATCGAGATATGACATACAATAAACGGAATCGTCGCGAAGTATGTTGTCCATGAATCTTTGAAATGTCTGTGTAGCCCACTTAAGTCCAAAAGGCATGTAAAGATATTCGAAAAGGCCAAATGGAGTGATGACTACAGTTTTTCGATATCCTCTGGTGCTACCGGGATGTGATGGTAGGCTTGTCTGAGGTCAATCACTGAGAAAAAATTGCTGCCGTTGAGTTTTTCAAGTAAATTGTTAATATTTAGAATAGGATATGCATCAGATTTTGTCACTGAATTTAGCTTACGGTAATCTCCGCAGGTTCTGTACGATCTGTTTGCTTTGGAGACTAAGTGCAGTGGTGATGCCCATGAACTTTTCGATGGTCTGATGATTCCCGGTTCCAAAATCCTTGAGAATTTCTCTTGGGCAGCTGTCAGCTTAGCAGAAGTCAGTGGTCGCCTCTTGAGTTCAATAGGTTGTACTTCGGTGACGACATGGTGCATCGTGTTGGAGACTCGTAGTTCTGACTTACTGAGATCGAAAAGCGACTTGTGTTCTCCAAGAGCTGCTGCTTTCTATGCTGAATGATCCACTGGGGTTGGCTGAATGACCTGTAACTCCAAATGCTCGGGGGCAAGTGTCCAAAAAATTTGCTCAAGTCCGGTGGAGAGGTCGATGATCTTTTGATTGGCAAGATCAACAATGAGCCGAATTTCAAAAGGAAAGCAGAGCCTATTATATTTTGTGAGACCTTGGCGACGATAAAGTTGCGAGTAAATTCACGCCGTTAACCTATGTTGAGTGTGCAATACCTGCAGCCAAATGTGGGTATGGGCTCCCCTGTATCTGATGCGAGTAGAACGCTTAGGGACATCTCGGCCATTGAATCACCCTTAAGAACTGAAACTGTTGCACCTGTGTCTACGATGAATTCTTCGCCAGTTCTGAAATCAAAAAGATACAGAAGTTCGTTGGGCTGTTTGGCCGGGTCATGCAAACAAGTATGCTGGTGATTGCGACTGACATTGTCCATTTGGTTATCTTTGTGGCAAATTTGGCGTAGACGAAAAGAGTCAGTATGGATGTCAGACTGTAAGTTATTGCTTCCTTGTGACGGCGTTGATGACGTTGATGCGCAGAAAGTACGGTCTTCTACTTTCTATGCCATACGTTCCCCGATTCTTATGCTCCACTGTGCCTGTATTCTGTTGTCTTTCTCGTCAACCCTGGAAATTGGCATTCATTCGGAAATTCTTCTGAGCGATAGAGACATATTTGACATGAATAAAAAACTTCTGGTGATTGTAGCACCAGTTTTTTGGGGCATATCTGTTAAAGAATTTCGGGGATCTCGCTCACGGCCTACTGTTATAATTTGTTTTGGGCGTAAAATTTGTTCTAGCGTTCACCTGATTTATCTCGGGTTTCCCTTCGGCTAATCCTTCTAGAACTTTTTCCATGTTCGCTATTGTCATCTCTAAATAGGAGATCTTATCATCCTGCGGAGAAGGTTCCAAATTCTAAATCGTATCGTCCCGATAAGTCATCTATAGAGAATGTGTTGGGGAGCTGTCTGGCGAACACGTTTAGTAACTGTGGAGATTGTTAATAAAAACAACCTTAGCCTCATGGTCAACAATATTGGGCTTATACCAATGTTTCCGTAATTCCCTTAAAATCTCGATGGGGCCAAGGTTTGGCATGTCTAACTGTGCGTATTTATTTATTATTTGTTCGGTTTCTGTGGGCCCCAGCAAGGATTCTACTTCGTTTTGTAGACCCAAAATGGGATTAGGTAGCTTTCTAATGGCCTCAAGCTTAGGATAAATCCGTCGTTGCAATTCAGAAGGTAGTTTAGCAAAACCTTCGACAGTTTTTTATGACTGTCATAATCAGGAAACGGGGAAAAAATGGAGTCTACGCGCATATAGAATAGTTCAATATCTCTATCCCAAACAGGAACATCAATATCTAAATTTGGACATGACATTCAAACAAGCTTGCGGGATGTTAAAATTATTAATTTATAAGCAATATGAAAATGTATAAATATAATTTAATGAAACGCTTACCAACAAACAGCTTCCATAGTTGAAGGTCTCCCGCAGTTGGATGAGCGCAGAAAACAGATGAATCAGTTCCTTGACAAAACACGTCACAGTAACTGCTTCCAAAAATTTTCCTTAATTGAGCCTGTCGAGTACGTACGGTGCAGTTTTGTACGTAGGAAAGTTGATCAGAGCATATACCAAAAAAATTCACCAGAAATCAACGAATTTAGAGACAACAATATACCCACCAAAATTCCCAGAAGACCACGACCAGAGTAAAGAAGACGTTAACGCAAATGTTAATCTATTTTCATCCCAAATAAATGAAAAAGAAAGTCAATTTTATTTATACCATAAAAACAGTACAATACTCAATATCCTGGCGCGGTCACCAATTTTGTAAACGTCCCAGCTTCAAGTTAATGCCGTACGACATTACAAACTCGGTTAAAGTGCTATGGATATAGAGTTATTATTATGATAGGGGGCCCTTAACAGGGCCGGGCGTGCGTCTCCGGAAAATGCCAAGAAAGATCCTTCAGAATGAAGATTCCCTAGAGTCTTGGGTTGACTCTGGCTGTGGTTCCTTCTGTTGTTGCGTTGTAATCTCTATGTGGAAACTTCGTTGAAGTTCTGCATTAATTGGCTCGTCTCGTTGGTTGTACATCAACACGATGTTGCCCATCGTTGATTAAGACAATCCAATAACCAACGTAGGTGATGACAGCCGACAGCATGCACACGTAACTCAAAGTAGAAGGCAAATGCGACAACTGAACTGCATGGTAAATTGCCGTGCTTAAATAGCCATGCCATTGTAATATGTGTCTACTTGCACGCTATTAGTTAACGGCAATTTTCGCTTTTTTTCTCATAGGTGCAACGTTAATAAAATTTAATTTAATTTACGCAATATGTCGGCAATTAATTTGTGTCGTTTGCACAACTTCATTTTTTCTTCTTTAGTATACTTGCGTTACTTTGAATTTATGCATTCGTGTGACTAAAGTTAATTTGTCAAAATTTATACATAATTATTACAATTTATTGAAAATTTAAGTTTTAGCAAATTAAAAAATATTACTAAAATATGAGCTGTTTTGTTTAATTTATAATAATTTACTTAAATTTTATATTGTGTTTTAAAACTTCACGGACATTTGATAAAGATTCGTGCTCACACTAGCCGCAAAAATGCTACATTTGTTAGCCACTTTTGTATTTTAGTGATACAGCTATGTCATGCCTAACGAAAGTAGGGGTTCTTTGATGCAGAAGTCGGATTATTTGATTGCGGGGTCAATCAGTGGATTTGTAGCCAGAGCATGTGTGCAACCTCTGGACGTTTTAAAAATACGCTTTCAGGTATTTTTTTGCGGTTTTCATAGCGTCAGTTACAAGTCGAGCCTATACAGAAAAGCCTTTTTGCTGGGAAATACACTGGTTTTTCTCAAGCAATTTTGAGAATTTTTGAAGAGGAGGGCTCGCAAGCATTTTGGAAAGGCCATATTCCTGCTCAATTGCAAGCAATTGGCTTTACAGCGACACAGTTTTTTGTTTACGAAGTGCTTTCTAACTCTTGGAAATTGCGTTATTCAAATTTGAATGATACCTGTAGTACAGATCAAAGAAAAAATAACTCCGTTGAAAATTTTGTGTTTGGTTGTACGGCTGGATGCGCAGCAGCAATTGCTACGCAACCGCTAGACGTAATGCGTACTCGGTTTATTGCACAAGGTGAACCTAAAATTTACTTGTAAGTTAAATTCGTGACGTTTCTTAGGTTGATAACCTAGCCAGATATAAATTATCATTTATTAAATGCAGTTAAATTTCAAAGCCGGTTTTGAACGCTTTATTTTCAATTTAATAATAATAATTAAAAAAATTATTTGGCAACAAAAGCTAATAGACCCAACAATTCAAATGAGGTACAAATCAAAGTAGGATACGTAGAGTTGAATGAAATTGTGACTAGCAAAGTATTTATCCATAAGGATGAAGAGTGTTGTGAAAGAGGGGTGCTTTCATCAACTTCGTGATAGTTCGTTCTGATGAGAAAGATTCCATTCGACTAGAGTAAAGGTCGTGAAGAGTCCGAGTATCAGTGCAGGATTTGCTTGTTTCGGACGAACGAAATTGAGACTGATTTATAAGGCGAGAAAGGACCAGCTGCAGAATTCGACCGACGGAGTTATTTGTCGTAAATTTCGAGTTTCTGTAGGGTAGTATTGACTAGGATAAAGTCGACTAGATTGAAGCTTGTGGTAATTCAATATGTGACTGTCGCGTGCAGGGTTCACTGACTTCCATTGAGCAAGGTTACGGTTTTTGGAAGGCAAGAAGCCAGCGGCCGATATATATCATCAGACTTATAGTTTACAATCGGTTTCTGAAACAAGAAGAAGAGATTTAGTAGAGCAAATTGTGGCAAAGTATTTAATATTTGGATACGGTAAAATGAAAATGGTATTGGAGAGTCTAGATTTGACGTTTAGAATCAAAGGCGAACTGGTAAAATTGGAGGCTCAATCAGATGAGACTTGAGGCTCCGAAACTAGCTAATAGCCTAGTGGTAAAAAGTATTATGGGTTAAGAAGGAACCAGTTTCGCTTCCAATCTCACATAGGACTTTTAGAGAAGTGACTGTGAGCCGCCTTTTTAAACTCATGCTGAGATAGGGGCTTTATTTCCCAAGGAAGAGCGTTGAATACACTTGTGGCTTTGGAAGAGATAGATTTTGTTAAATATATTGGGAGTGTGGTTGGATTGAATTGAAGAGTTGCTATATCGCTTAACATAGTGGTGACCTGGGTGAGCGAAATTTGACAGTGACAGACAAGTTTTGATCTTATGTATGAAACCATAGTGGTAGAGGGTTAGCCAGGAGCAGGCGTTCCCGATAATTCTGGCTGTGAGAGAAGGCACGCTTTATAAATCTGGAAGAAATCTGTTTAATGGTGTAGGAGGAAGCTAGTGTGATAGGGCAGTAAAATTAACTAGCATATGATATAAGGGGTAGAACATAGACCTTGAACAGTGTGAGTTAGAGAGTGGGGTTGTTAGTCTTGAAGCAGATAAAAACAGGCCCACTTGAAGAGTGTGGAAGTAGTTTGTTTAGGATGTAGGGAGAAGTCTAGTGATTTATAAGGTGCTTGGCCGAGTCAATTATTTCAATATTAAGGGGCAATTTGTATTCAGGAGAGAACAGAATGGCTCGGAGGTATGTTTCGTCGGACGAGTTTTATCGGGGTTTAGTTTAAGACCGTTACTGCTAAGCTAGGAGTGTAGCAAAGATAATAGCTGAGTGATAAGAGGTGAGGAAGGGTTGAATGCTGTTGGGTTACTGAATACTATTACTATGCCATCTGCATATTAAAACAGCTTGAATAGGTTGTCCTCAACCTGCACCTGTGTGAGTGCTAGGTTGAAAAGTATAGTGCCAAGTACGGAGTCCTGAGGAACTCCATATCGGATAAGAGCTGACCTCGAGTAAATATTTACGACTTTTACATTTGTGTAACGTTTTCGGAGAAAGTAACTGATAAGATTGAGAACGCTGCCGCAAATACCACTGCTTAATAAGGCGAATTCAATTGTCGAAAACGACAATGAATCAAAGTCCTTAGATATGTCTAGGAAGAGGAGATTGCATTCAGGACCTTTAAAAATAGAGTATCAATAATTAAGGACACTTACTAAGTTGGTGGAAGAGGAGCGGCCATTCAGGAAGCCTTGTTGATCGTCGAGGAGGCAGAAGTTATCTCGAGACTAAATGAAAGCATAGATTAAGTTATATAGTACCCTGTCGAAGATTTTAGTGAAAGCAGGGACGATAATTATTGGTCGGAAATCTTTGAATGAGGAGATTGACGATAATTTACTTTTTGGGATAGAATCGATCGACGAATTAAGCCATTCCGCGGGAAGATAGGTAAATTCGAGTAATCTGTTGATAACATCGGCAACCAGAGAGAAGTGGTTTCAACCAAGAAGGGCAACCATGCTGACAGAAACATCGTATTGATAAAGTTGGTGTTTATATTTGATGTCTTTTATTTCTTGAACGACGAAGGCTGGCGAAATGTTGAACCAACGTAGGTTCTCAGCGTCTCCGTTATCGAGCATTTCAGCAGGCGGAGTTGAAATGGGGAAGTCTACGAGATAATTTAGATAGTCGTTGGCAAAGCTGGAGTCGTCCGACCGAGAGAAGTTTATGTCTGAGATTTTGGACTTTTGTAGCTATTGATTTTTTAAGACTGAGAATTTTATTCCGGAGTTGTGTCTTTCGATGTTGAGCGCTTGTTTGTTGATTACCTGTTTAATGAGCTCATCGATACGTCGAGGTGAGAGCGCGAACAAGTGATGATGTGCGTTGTCTAGAATTGCGTGCAAGTTTGTCGCGTGCTTAAAACAAGGTGGTCAACTTGTTCATCGTTTTTTATTGTACAAATGTGTTAAATTTCATTTAGACGCCTACGTAGAGGCTCTTATCGCTACCTAATGAATTTTTTCTAGACACCTGTTCTACTTTTGCAAATTTACGAGTATAACCACTAATATTAGAGCACCCGAATTGACCTCTTAACCTAGATTCCTCATTCTTCTCAATACCGTTGCTTAAGCTATCTGTACTAAAGCTCCCGGACATGTAATATGCGTCCCACTTTTCGTAGCTCTCATACTTTCCGCCAAAACTTGATTTATTATAGATAAGTTTATTAAATATGAATATGTGGTAGCTTTCCATAGTGTATCTGGACGAAAGTGAAAACCTTAAAGCCGAAATCAAAGATTAAAATACCTGGAGTTACAACCCGATTTCCTTCTCGAGGTATCAAAACATTTAAAATTTTCTGTATAAAATCTATATACTCTCTATGGTGCTCCATAATCAAGTTCGGCTATGGGCGTAACTAGATGTGCCCTATACGTTTTTCGTGTTTCCAGCATAACTAAGTATTTGATTTATCAAAATTATATCTTCCTATGCACGGTTATGCGGCATTTAGCTCCATATAGTCTTTTTACTATACCATTTGTTCTGGGATTGTTTGCACTTGTCTGTCATACCTCAGTCCTCATTGTATTGAACGAATGGATAAAGAGTTCGAACATAAATTGGTTACACAATTATTGGTGACCATTAACCTTATACCATAATGTGACACTCATTTATGCAGTAACATAAGTGGAAATTCCTGAGCTGTTATATCCTTTAAAATCGCAATTTCATACTTACGAGTGGAACGTTCAACCATTTTAAGAAGACATCTCCGATCAGAATTCTCGGGAATTTCGACGATTTTGATGCACAAATATATTAATCGAAACGCAGGTATATCGATAGCCCTTACTGTTTTAGTATTTGGCCAAACTTTCATGTTTGGCGCAGACTCCTTCCCAATCACGTAGTGACTAACATGATAGTGATATTAATTTAAGGATGTCCCAGCTCATGTAGCTGGTGAATTACTTTTCGCCGTAATTCCAGTGGTGCATATGATCTAGGTCAACTCCTGAAGACTTTACACCATAACCACTGATTTTCAACCCTTTTGCTGTAGAGGAAGATATTTCCACCGACAAAATTAAAGTAACAGTTGTCGATAAATTTAAACCACCGTGGCTGATTGAAACTAATATTATTAAAATAGAAAATACTCGTTTAATTTCTAGAACATTTTTGTTTAAATACTTTGGAGTTAATATACTTTTGAATTTTGCGTAATTGGAGTTTTCTGTATTCCGTAACTGTTCTTGTGTGATTTAGTCTAGTAAGCTTCATTTGATATTTTGTTTCTTAGTTCGGTTTTACAAATCTTGATCTTCATAATATTGGGAACGTTCATGAACAGGTAATTTAATAATTCTGTTTTTCGCGTCTAATCTCTTTCCAGGTTATATACTCGGGTGCAGCGTTACGTAAGAAGTACACAGTCCGGCTCAAGATGTTGTCGGCATGAACTTAACAGATGTGCAAAAGAAAATCATCTTATCAGACTTATATGGGCACACAAAGACTGAATCTGACTTGGCGTCCAGAAGGCTCTTATTAGCTAATAGGGTTGGAGCCTCTACATTGCGTTACTAGGCTGATTTCTTAGCCAACACTACTATTCAGAGATCAGCAATTTGCGCTTTCACTAATTGCTGCAGCAAATCGTTAATAGATTATTTTGAGCCAATAAGTGACTAGCTGGACCAGAAATATATCAGCCTTTTTGTGGCTGCTTAGGTAGTCTCCAACCATGTTTTCATTCCCAGAGATTTTAGACATTGTGAAGTCAGATTTGCTAATTCACCCTCCGAGAATAATTTCACCTGTTAGTCTTACTTATGCTACTTATCATTGGAGTTAATAATCCAAAAATTCACGCTAATCCTAGTATCAAGCGGCGATGATTCCTAATCACCCAAAATAACTTTTGCATTTGGCGTACAGATTGGGGCTCCGGTACATACTTGATTGCCTGAACATTATCCAAAAAAGATTTAATTCTCTCTTTGGAAACGATATGTTGAAAAAGAATCACTGGTGAATGTTCTGAATCACAGTAACAAGCACAGCAAACGGGCAGAATGATTAGACAAGTCAGAAGAAAGAGTTGCCTAAAATATTAGGCTTTATTCATCATATAATGCAGATATACATGCTAAAAGACAAAACAAAACATGTTAGTATACGAACGGTGTTAATATAAATGTGTGTACAAATAAACAAACATATCATTCTCCTCCACTGCGATTTGTAGCGTAGCGTCAGAGTCGGAACAAGACTGTTATAGTAACAATTCAAAGAGGATTGAGAAAACATAGTATTTAAACATTTCCACTTCGTAAGTTATAAGAATGAACACGTTGTTGTTGGATTGATAAGTTTTTCTGGAAAGATTCTCTGATAGGTCACGAGCATTTGAGCTATCCGTAGATTCACCATTTGCCTTAACATTATCAATATCGGTATCGTCATTATAGGAGGTTTGTTCATCAGCAACAACCGGTTCATTTTCACAGAGTCCCATATTAGTTCCAGCTTCATCCTACCATCAGCTGCGATCGGAGCCTTTCGGGGCTAATTGACGGATAGATACTGTATCTTCTTCTTCCATCAGAAAAAACGAACATGCGCATAGTTAGGATTGCAATGAGAATTAGTTCAACTTCTTCCACAGAGGGGTCATATTTAGAAATTCTAGCATTCTTCTTGTAGTACAACTCTTAGCCATGAGAACAGTAAGCCATGGTTGGGAGTGTGCAGCACCAAAAGTCGACCTTCTATTGTGTCGAAAAAGACGCTCGTGAGGGGTTTCGTTGGTAGATGTGCACAATAATGAACGGATTGAATCGTAATGCGTCCAGCAGCACGCATCTCCGCAGTTTTCAACTGTAAAGCCTTTTTGATCTGAGATGCAAAGAACTGTATGATCGATTTGCATAAGGTACCATTCATTCTTTCTACCCGTCAATACTCTCCTTTGGGATTATAAGGAGTCGTACTACTCGAAGCTTTAGTATCTTTTCCGAAGAAAATTTCCTTTGAGCACCTCCGGTCGACATGAAGGAAGAAAATCCTCTGTCTGAGTGATATGTAATGAAGTGTCGTATACAAAACATTGCAGAATATATTTGACACAGGTGAAGTATGACGGTGTGACTGCTAAGGTCAGGACAAGCAAATGCAAAGGGAAAATCGGAGAATATTCATCGATGACCGTCAGTAGATAACGATTACGAGTTGATGAAGGAAGAGGTCCTTTAAAATCGATAGATAACCGCTCAAACGGTTTGGGTAGCTTTGATTAATTGGCCTTGAATTGCCGAAGGAAAATCCAGGCTTTGATTTCAGAGCACACTTCACAACTCAAGGTCATTTTTCGAATTTCATCAATAGAATATGGTAATTGACGAGATTTCTACAAAGTGGAGCATACGAGAAATTCGCAGGATGACAAAGATAATCATGTGTTTTAAATCCAGTCCATTTAGAAGCGCACCGGACAACAGGATCGACTTAGTGCATCTGCTTCTTTATTATCTTTTTCCGGGTCTATAGACAACATCGACAGCTGTAAGGTGATAATTCCATTTTCCAGCGCAAAATTTTACATCAAGTTCTTCACCTTTCCCCGATTTTGATTGACACATAAAGGAAACAGATCTTTGATCAGTGACAAGTTTGAAATGATTACCCAAAAGCAAATGCCTCGCATTTTCGAATAGCTTCAACCACGGCATAGGCTTCTTTTTCAACAGCTGAGTGATGTTTTTCAGATGGCGTCAACGTCCGATAGTGCAGCAAAACGCCACAGGTCTTCCATCTTGGTTCATAAGTGGCAGCAATAGCTACGTCCGAAGCATCAGTTTCGACGTGACAAACGGAATATCACGAAACGAATAGAAGCTAAAGTTGCTATGCGCTAATGACTTTTAGAAAAGATCATCGAAATTTTTGTTTCACAGAGACGGGCAAAGGAAAAGTTCGATTATGAACGAGATGAGTGGATTTTATCGAATCGAAGTGTAGGAGATCCACGGCGAATAATAGCTGTAGAAAAATCCTCACAATTCTTTCATGTTGGCGCAGATTTGCAGCATATCTGACGTTGTGAGTAGGCGTAGATCTTGTAAAGGCGTTGTAATCGGTCAGACTGGTCTAATTGGTATAACTTTTTCCATTCTGATATTTGAAAATCCAAGTTGAAGAGTGTAATTTCTTTTAGCTTTTCAGCGAAAATGCTCTTTGATTCATTTAAAGTCAATCCATATTTTTTAGCGGCATTAATGAAATTTGTTGAGATTTCTGTTTCGGCGTTCACAAGCGTATCTCTCCCGAAACTGTCACATTGTCCACATAGACAAATGTATCTGTGAGATGTTCCTCGCATGACGAGTTAGTATGATCCATAGTTCTTTGAAATGCATGAGACACCATTCGTCACTCCTGGAAGGGAATGCGACGGAATTGAAACAAGCGTCCACATCGCTTTTTCGAAAGCAGTAAATACCTTTTCATGTTCTTGGATAGATATCTGGTGGTAAGCGCTTTTGAGATCCAAAGTGCTGAATATATGATATTTTGAAATGGTTTCAGCCATTTGGTCTATTTTTCGGCAAAGGATAGGCGTCTAATAGTGTGAATTTGTTGACTGTTTCTAATAGTCCACAACCATCATCGTGTTCGCCCATGTGATTCTCATTCAGATACCACGAGAATCTTCCAGTGTGTCTCCACGGGGATGTTGAAGGTTCGATAATGCCATCAGAAACTAATCTGTTTATTTCATCCCGGATAAATATTTCATCCATTCGATTGTACCTCCTTGATTTCGTAGCAATAGGCCTCCAGTTAGCAGTTAAATGGTGGAAAAGAGGCGGGGACGTAACAGATGCAGGTTTCTAGTAAACAGACGGTGAATGACGATTCTATGACCACCAAAAGAGATATTTACACTTTTATGCAATCCAAGGAAGTCATGACCGAGGAGTACGTCAGTACAAAAGATCAGAAAGTATAGATAGCTTGATATTTTGATAAACACATGATTTTGTATTTAGTAATCGATCACAAAACAATGACCTTTCGGCGTATGACTCTGCAAAATGAGTGCCTTCAGACGCGCATCGTATATATAGTTCCTCCTTGAGAGGCAGCGTGAATCTCCTTCCAATTATTTTTCAAAACGAAGGCTTCTGAAACATAACTACAGTGAACTGCCTGTATCAACGAGAGCATGACAATTTATGTTATTGACTCCTAGATTTATTACACATTTGGTGAGACAATCATGAGCAGCAGCTAATACAGTTGCAGATATGGTAGGATGAAGCGTCGAAACCACTGGGCGCGTGATTTCTAGAGCGACTGATATCTTTCTGAAAATGTCCTTGTTTCACAACTTTACAGAAGCTATGTTTTGGTCAGACATTTCATCTGTAAAATGATAATCGTACTCCACAAAAAAGTCACATTTTTGTTTAACAGCAGCAACAAGATTATCTGTAGATTTATCGGAGGTTGATGAAGGGACAGAGTGGCTGAACCGTTGCAGTGTGTGCAGAATTCAAACAGTTTTGATATGATAATGATTGCTTTTCCGCCATTTCGAGACCATCGTGCTTGATCAAAAGCCAAGCTTGAGAAATTCAAGAGATCGTTTGTCTGATTGAATTGGACTGGATTCCATTAATGAAGGCATCGCGCAGAGCATCGTCTCGATTTTCCTCGGCCGTAGTTGGTTTGAAATTGCATTCCCTAGCTAACGATTTCAGAATCTGAACAAATTGATCCAATGTTTGTCCATTTTCTTGTTTAGTAGTCGCGAGTATATGACGAACAAAGACTTCATTTTTCGGTCTGACATAGAGATTCATTAGAGTTTTGATAGCATGATCATATGTATCACAGTCAACGATGTGTTCATATACGTTAGGAGAGACGTAGGAAATAAGAGTGTCTAATTTATCCGGATTCATGGATTCGACTGCTTTTAGGAGGCCACAGAATGTACGATACCAATGATTCCATTGTTTTGCTGCATCTGGTGCACTAGGTTCAACATCCAATCGTTCTGGTCTTATTAGGCGTTCCATGATTGGGTTATATGATGAATAAATTGTTCTGAATCACAGTAACAAGCACAGCAAACGGGCAGAATGATTAGACAAGTCAGAAGAAAGAGTTGCCTAAAATATTAGGCTTTATTCATCATATAATGCAGATATACATGCTAAAAGACAAAACAAAACATGTTAGTATACGAACGGTGTTAATATAAATGTGTGTACAAATAAACAAACATATCAGTGAACAACCAGTTTTCTTTTCTCAGGTTTGACTATCAAGCCATAATGCTTTAGCTTGGATTTACACCTATATATCGACTATATTGTCTGTCTTCGGCGATGACGTGCCCAGTTTCTTATTCAATTTTGCACTATTGCCCGTATGCCTTCTTCAATAGTCCGGATCTATGGATTTAATGCCAAGTTGAAATGAATTAAAATCCATCCCAGTGATGTTGTTTTTCGCGTCAGCGACCAGAAAGTTCCCTTTAAGAGACAATTTCTGTTCCACTATAGGATTTCTGTTGTTGGCCAATACTTAATAATCTAATGTGGATAATACTTTTCCACCTCATCTGATCTAGCAATGCTCACCTCGTGTCGATTAATAATTTTTGTCTTAGTTCCTCCTGAATGAAAATATTTTTAGTTTTAACCTGCCAAAATACCTCTTATAGGCACGCCTTAGCGCCTTTCATACGCAAACTCGTAGTGCTTCTTTTAGTGGTGGTTCTGTGCGCTATCTGGAGAGATTTCCATTGTTATTTGACGAAAGATGCCTTCCATCGAGGTCCTCACAACCGTGGTAAGAGGCATTCCTCACCTGGGCACACCACGCTGGCTATATTTTTTATGCTAAATGCACTACTTGCGGGGTACTTTTGCGCATTCGCGCGATTCATTGTCCTCTTGTTTTGGATTCGCATGTTGATCTCGAGATTGTCACCTTCTGGTTCTGATTTAAACTTTGTGTTTGATATCAAGCCCCTGCCGTAGGTCACTAACCTCATTCTTTTCGGTATAAAGTGTTTTTAATATTTGTCGAAATTCACGCTCTTACTAAAACATGCTTGTGCTTCCTATTGTCGGTACAACTTGTCTAATCCTTTGATCTATTTGAACCACTTTAAATTTAATCTACCCTACACATCCAGCATGGCTCTGAATCTCCCTGGGGACTTGGCCACAATTATACTATTTATTATAAGTTGGAGATACCCAGTCCGAAAGCTTTCGCGTTTATTCGACTATATAATTCAGATGAAGTTATCTTCCCCTTTTATCATGACGCAATATGTCAATCGTCTGCGGTGTTCTCTCGGATTGATACATCATTTGAAGTTAAAAGGCGTTTGAGAATTCATTGTCCAAATGAGTTTGCTGAAACCGGACTAGTTCTTCATAAGCTTCCCTGGCAATTACTATTAAGCCTAGATAAAAATATCAACTGGGTCGGTAATTGACTCTAACCAGAAAAACATTTTTAAAAACTTTAACCAAATTCATGTGGCTGTCTGTTCTGTAACAACCACCAAATTTAGAAATACATGAATCAATATTGTCTATTGAACATAGCAAATTTGCAGGACTTGATGATCTCTTTCGCAAATTATAATTATTATTTTTTTTACACTATATTGAATGAGGAGACAGTGCCTGTTGCTGGGAGTGAGTCAATTAATATTCTTATCCTCGTAAAAGGCAATCGTAGTTCGTGGGATAAACATTGTGGTATAATATTGACTCCAGTCGTATCTAGATTATCGCTTTGATTTCCATACACAATCTGAGTGTTTCGCGTGAATCACATACTAGAGAAGAACAAGTGGGATTCATGCCAGGAAAAGGTTGTGCGATTAATTTTTTAAGTCATAAAGCAAGTTCTTGAACAGCGAAACGCATATCTCCATCCGGTTGTAGTCCTTTGTCTAAACTTGAAGCAGTGCATTTTAATCAGTGGAAAGGTGGTATTTACAATAAATTTTTAGATATTATACGCTCTCTCTGATCACGAAAGATCTAAAATAAGTAAATACAATTGTACTGTTAGCCGTGATGTCGTCTACGGCCCCCTTTTCGATTTTATAATAGATATCGT
The DNA here is from genome assembly GCA_029291075.1 of Eudiplozoon nipponicum. Classification (NCBI taxonomy): domain Eukaryota; kingdom Metazoa; phylum Platyhelminthes; class Monogenea; order Mazocraeidea; family Diplozoidae; genus Eudiplozoon; species Eudiplozoon nipponicum. The sequence continues at coordinate 226,479 of JAQBSW010000055.1, read as the reverse complement.
TATGAAAAATAATCTTCCGTACGTTCCGGATGGTTAATTATTTTATCCTTAATATACAAACTCTATGGTTTTATTATTCCATAATCGAGATTTTGTCCAGGCCACATTTAACAGAATAGTAGTTGTGCTTCTCTCGGTATGAAATTCTCGTCAAAATTAAAGATAATTCGATAGAAACAGTTGCCACTCGCATCAACTCTGCGGTTGCAATATGGACATAGTTGACAGGTTTACATATCATAGCTGTATCAAGTATTCAGGCGGTATGCATGACATGGTTAGTGTGAGAATCGCGGAAGTTAGAGTAACTTTCTCCCATCTTCGCAATTTATGGGGAAATTTGAGTATCTCACTTTATCTTAACCGTCGTCTGCACAGTGCATCTGTGCAGGCAGTTTTATAATACGCTAGTGAAACTGAAACATTTGTCGAAGATTTTAGACGTTGCCTAAGATATGTGGTACATATATGTGACCTTCATCGAATAAGCAGCGCTGATATCCAGACGTCTTTTTGGATTGGTTAATAAATGATCCTCGTTAGACAAACAAATGAAGCTTCATTAATTGCACTGGCTCGGTCAGTTTTTACGTATATCTTCGATTCTATTGCACAGTAGAGTATTTTTCTCTCAGCAAACGCAAGATTAACTTAAGAAACAAGATGGACAGATTTTGAAATGATGGAATCATTTATAGTCACCTACAGTCTACCAGAACGAAGTCCAAGTGCGTATCATATTTCTTTGTTGGAGAATGCACTCTTTGAAATCGAATCAAGCTGATTGACGATCTTATTGCAAATTTCTAATAGAATCATCTTAACTTGCTTTTCTTAGTTTGACAGAGTTAAAAAAGCTGTATTGCCAATGTAACCCTGTCTAAGAGCTGACTTGCCGTAATGGTGTTGCATTGAGATCTAAGATGCTTCATTTCTGTGCTGTCCAGATAAATATCCATTGCTGAACTAAATTCTTCATTTCATAAATCACTTTTTAAATTTTTTGTCATTAGTCATTTTTTTCTCGTGATTATATGACAGAGAAGCTTTAGTTAATAACGTCTTTTTTATGCTGCCGAAATGATTATGAGTATGTTGATGAAGATAACACTTGATTGTAGTTAACACTGAAAGTTTTTTTGTGGAGATTTGTTTTATTTCTTAAAATCCAATATCATTTAAATAGCATATTAGACCACAATTCTCGAAAGCGTGAGTGGTTTTGCTAGAGAGTATTGATACACTTTAATAACAGAATTGAAACCTATGGTATTTCTTAACTTATTAATGAACAAATCATTTAAAAGTATAATCTCATCCACATTCCTTTCGTGCTTGCTGGCGTTCATGCTGCTTTTGGTTTATCCTTCTGGTCACAACTGAACTAATTTGTAACTAGGTTCGCAACACCTAATACATACTTGCATATATATTAGTTCACCGCAACAAACGGTATTTAAATCATTTAAAAGTCTGTTTGATATTTCTTAACTAAAACGACATGCTTTAAGTTCCTGTGATTTGCCATTGTTTGACTACAACTGTAACTGGCAACTTACCCCATTTAGAAGGTGTTAATATGAATTTTCCGCTTTCAATGTCTTATAAATTTAACATCTATATATGTCTCTCAAAAGGGTTATTGGATACGACAGGATATTGATTTTATTTAGTGATATAATTAAGAATTGTTCACTCACAGCAATTCCTCATTTAAACGTCTGTCTGATATTACTCAACTAAAACGACATGCTTTAAGTTCCTGTGATTTGCCATTGTTTGACTACAACTGTAACTGGCATCTTACCCCTTTTAGAAGGTGTTAATATGAATTTTCCTCTTTCAATGTCTTATAAATTTAATATCAAATTATGTCTCTCAAAAGGGTTATTGTATACGACAGGATATTGATTTGATTTAGTGACATAATTAAGAATTGTTCAGTCACAGCAAGTCCTCCACTGCTCATTATAAAATTCGGTGATATCATGTGAGACTTCTAGCTTACTCTACTGTTTTCAAATACGTAAAACATTTATTTTCAGGTACAAATTTAAGAAATCACATATATTCTGTAGATATGCCTTTATTTCGTCTTATCGAGTGATTTTCTGAAGAAATTATGAGTGAGTTAATTTGACATTGGACTTATTAACTAAACAAATCTTGCTATGCAAAAATGCGAAACGTTGACATAAAAATTTTAAATTTAAATTAAAGTGAGTTGTTTATTTCTATAAATTTATGTGGCCCAGAATTAAACAAAAGCATTTTTCGGGTCATTTCTATTGGAATTTCCTCGCCATGGGCAAAATGGTGTTAAACGATGTTTCGCATTTTAAACATTCTGAGCTCATTTTTTAGTACTATTCATTGAAGCCTGTAAATAACTATTTTGTTAATTTTAAAACGGATTTACCCTACCGCAATTAATAAGGACACACAATTGGGTAGGCTTTAAATTATTTCAATCCTGTGTCTCATTGAGGTATGAACTCATGATAGGCTCAGCTTAAATGATCGAAAAACATTATTAAAATTGATTTCCAGAGATTTTTAAACGTCCGACAGAATGTGTTGCCAACTTAACATGCAAAACAGTTCCCGAAATCCAATCGACATTTGATACAGCCTTGCGTGGCATCCAGAATGCCAAAAGCAATAGTAATGTCTTTTTTTCAGTTACTTTTATATCCAAATGTTTGACAACCTTAGACTTAAAAATAGCAATTTTCATGTCAGCCCGAACAGTGACGCACACGCCCATCGTGATCATACCGTACATCTCAGAACTAGCGGGGTTGCTTCTGTTTCTTTACGTGTTTATTCCCTATAGCCGCTTAAGAGTGCAGTGTGTACAGTCGAGGACGAAAATAACTGCCATTCTGCCCTTTAACTTAGGTAATTAAATAAGCCCTGATCGTGTCTGTGATGATAACAATTATATAAATCCGGGTTGCGAGCTTGAGATTAATACAAATCATATTATATATATATATATATATATATATATATATATATATATATATATATATATATAATTATAAACTATTAATCCCATAGGGTAGTTCTTTATGAAGAGTTCCTCTTCCTTCTTACCATTATTAAAAATCCCTTTGGTGATGTACGGGTCTGCTCATCCATTATAAATGCACGCCCTCGTTTCTTATAATTCTTTAATTTTACTTGCACCGAAGCTGTGCTTCGACATCGCCGTGCCTTAACGTTGATTTGGCAGAAGATGTGTTTCTCAGCGATTTATATAGACCTACCTAGACAGTACATTTAGACGATGTCACGTAAATCCCTACGAAACACGTAACCTAGGTAGGTCACTCCATCTGTGCTAGATCCTTTTTTTTCTGTGTCATTTTTTACGTTATCATATGAATTATTAGTTTTGTCATTATTATTATTATTATTATATCATTCTCTTTTTCTTTTATCGTTATACGACAGTAAGCACATATTTTTAAATCCTGCTGGGTTTCTGTTTATGATGATGATGAAGATTTTCTTCAATCTTCACTGAATGGCTTTTCGTTATCTAACTGTTCCCTTAACGAGTTACACCACAAACCCAATTAAAGACGATGCTGTTCAATTTTCTTCAATCAGTCATTGACCGAATGCTTCTTTAGTAGGATATTTACGTCATAGATAGACGGAGCGCTGCAAAACATACAATTTTTTTTCTCATTTAAAATGTCTTGTAGATTTCTTCAGTTTGATAACCGGAGTTCGGAATGTGATCCTTATAAGGTGTCTTTCAAAATTTGCACGTGAAAGCGTTTCTTTGAAGTTGCTTCATTGAATGACTTCTACTCGTGTATCGGTAGTTAAACGACAGCTGCCCTCTCTACACTATCATTTTGCAACATTATTGCTACGAAGAGTCTCGTTGGTCCAAATCAATGAGCCAATGCATTTTTATATCCGTATGCCTCTTCTAGTTATCAGCAGCAATTTTATGATGAAACCGTTACATATTTTCCCAAACTGATGCGAAAAAGGATTAAAAGTCTGTGCATATGTCTAACGACGGAATATATTCGAACTAAACGAAGCATACCATGCGATCACGGCACAACATCGAATGATACTGGGATTTAGAAAGGTGGTGCTGTGTGGCCTCTTATTTGTTAGAGATTTATTTCTTGTTTTAGCTCTCGTTTGACGCTTTGAGTTAGTTCTATTGAGCCGCTGAAATTAAGTGTTCTGATCTAATGAAATGTGGGTTGGTAGTGCTATTATAAGTGTTGGATTTACACATTCGGTGGTTACCGATTTCTAATATAGCTGGTCCCATTATACCTGTTTGTTAGAGCGTTGAAATTAAAAAGATACACTCGATTAATTAAATAAAGTCGAATTCTAGATAACTTAATTCTATTGGCCTTACATGCATATAAGTGAATAGCTAACTTAATTCAAGGCTAGTACGTTTCTGTTACACTAGGGGCTATTTTAGCTATTCTTTTATAATAATTTATTTACCACGCGTAACCTATTTGGTAAATTTGCCTGCTTGTAATTCAAAATACGGCTTATATACTTTCCATCATTTGAACAAAAGGCATTTTTATACAATTACTTATCTGATAGTCAAATTTCCTTTTGATGTCCAATAATGTTTGACTGCGTAGATAGCAGTAAAAATTATGACCAACTTTATTGAGCAACTCATGTCTAGTTCATAATCATACTTCTATTTGGCCTACATTTATGTGCATAGGGTTTTCAGCATCATGCAGATATTAGCTAGTCAAATAGCCATCCGATGTTCTAGCTTTCTGTTCATTGGGAGCTCTAAGTACTTTCCTGAATTTTCTGCGTAGGGTATTCGAACCAGGATAAATTTGCTTCCTCGAGACAACAAAGATGTAGCAAAAATCCTCTTTTAGTTTTCAACCACATTGTTTCTTTAAGTAACAGGTTTTTCATTTAAATAAATTTTGTTCCATTCATTTTTTTTTAATTTTCTTAATTCAGTTTTATCCTTATGATTATATGTCAGTGAAGCATCAGATACTAACTACTTTTGCGTGGCTGTTCGTGATGATGATAACGTCTGTTGTGTGATTACAGATTAGAGGTGGCTAGATAGAAATCGTCGTCTTAAGGTATTTCAAATGTGTTCCAACTGAATGAAAAGCTGATCAAAAGCATAAGTCTGCACATAAAAAATAATTTTGTGTAGTTTGCCGCAGAGTAGCACAATGGATAGTGTCCCAGACACGTACGAAAATGTGTCCTGATTCGATCGCCATCCGTGGCATATTCTGGATATTACTTAATGAATTTACAATTATAACAAATCAGTCTACTGGATGAATAGCCTCTGAAGCCTGATGTACCGTTTAATTTATACTGACAACATTTATAATCAAAATCCGGATTGAGACATCAATTCAATGTAACTTCTTCAAGTGGCATGCTGTCTTGTGCATGATGACAAATCGCGGGTGGTTATTTAGATTCGAAATAGGTACCACCTAATGGAGAGTCTTACGAACTAATACTACATTGGTATATGAGTTAATATAGTGTATAATATACAGTAGGGTTAACGTAGAGTATAGAGTTGGAAACTTCGAATCAGTTTGCGTCCAGATGCGAGCCCCAATCTTGGCAAGTTCTGGGCGGTACTAGAAGAGTTCCCAGTAGAGCCAAAAATGGTCTATTGGATGAATGAAAAGAAATATATGCTCGACAGGGAATAAAGTGATTACTTTACCCTTGTTTTGCCCATAAACTTGTTTGCATCCACTGTCTTCATTTATACTCTGTATATTTCGGCTTCCTGTTTAGTAGGCCTTTTTCAACGTGAAGCACATGCCAAAAACAGTTTGACAACTAGACAATAATTGATTGCGAGGGTGGTGGTAACAATTCTTTAAATCAAGTTTAAGAGCTTAAAGTAAACACCAATTCCATTGTATTAAACCAGTCGTCGAACAACATGTTTGTGACTGCACCGAAATTTCCAGTCAAGTTCAATGTATGCGAGACTACTAGAGGTGAGAGCCGCATATCTAATTTTGTTTTCCATATATATGCAATGCGGTTTGATTCTCGCTAGTCAGTTTGCCGTCGTACTCTGATGATTATCATGGAAGGTCGAAACGCGTCAGTGCGTTGCGACGCGTTAGTTTTGTTATGTTGTTAAACGACTGGTTAAATACAATGGGATTGGTGTTTATTTCAAGCTCGAAAACTTGATTTAAAGAATTTGAAAATTATTAAGTCAAGTGGTAAATTTAATCATAATTAGAAATAAAATAAAATAGGATCGTAGGGTCATGGTAATATCTGACTCCAACTAGTTAGTAAAATACAAAACTGTAGCAGTGAAATACAATATACGTAGTATTTTAGAAAAAGACCCTTACCATAAGCACTAAACTTCCAAACGAAAGGGAAAAATTAAAATTCCATATAACGACTGTAATCTCACGTATGTAGATGAATCCATGTGCCCAATTCAGGCAAAAAGATGGGAACATAGAAACGAATGCAAAAATGGCCATGTTAATAGATAAGATCTTGCTCGTCATACAATAGAGACATGTCTTGATGTTAGTCAAATTGATTGTGGAATGAGATTTCCGTTGAAAAGGCTACCGAAACCTGAAGCCGAATTATACGGAGTGAAATTAAAGACAGTAGATGCAAATACTTCATTGGGTGAATTTTTTCGATACCTGATACAATGTTTAGTTCATTCGAACTGTATATATATATATATATATATATATATATATATATATATATATATCTTGTTTGGGCTTATTTGGAAGTATATATGCGTATGTGTCTGTGTACGTGTAGGGGTCATTTTTAATCTATTGCAGAGTAACATCTGAGATTAGTTTATGCTAGTATTGAGTTTTGACCCACTTTTCGCTTTGTTGACCGTTACGAACGCGAATGTTTTTCCCCAAATGTCGTCTTTCGTTTCGCCTTTTTCATATCCTCATATTGTTGTGGAGTTGCTGTCGCTATTAACAATTGTAGTAATGCTGTTTGTGTAGCTATTTTTTCTAATTCAGTCTGCTTCCAATCCTATCGAATATTAGTTGAGGTTTTTCTAGTGAGTGTTCGGGATTGCCTGGATTCTAGTAACTTGTTGTTAGTTGTATGATTCGTGGCCAGTCGATTAAATATCATGTTGTTGCAAATATTTATTTTTTCGGCTGGATGCTTGTTGCATCATCCATATATATATATATATATATATATATATATATATATATATATATATAGTGAGAGAGAGAGAGCAGATATATTTTCTATTTTTATCCTCAGTAATAAATCTTTATTTATTTGCTAAGAAGTTTAAATATTTTGATGTGTGAGCGTATTAAATTTCTTATTACCATGCCCATGTGCAAAGATCAAATTTCTTTTTATTTGTGAGCATTAGGAATAGTAATTTAGTATACTTAGTTTCCAGGTGAATCAATGAATGTTTGTTGATGTTGTATTACATATGTCATACGTGTATATGATTACACAATCAGGGATTGTTGATATGGTGATAAAAATTATTTAAATCAAGTATTCGGGCTTAATATACGCATTAACCTTATTATAAATACGTGTCTGTATTAACTAAGCATTGTATAAGGAAGCCATGTAAATTCATTCCATAGATCAGTTTCGTCCTAATCTGGACTACACATACTGCCAAGAAATTTGCCGTGAACAAGGCTCGAACCAACATATTTTCTTCGAATTGTTTGACTAGTCACAAGGCCATCCTGCCGCACAATACACATAATTCTCAGTTGTATGCTAACTTATGTTTATATTTCGAGCTCTCTCTGCGACATATTTCTGATAGGTCTACTTGATAAATTTCTTTTTTATATTTTATACATTATTTAGTTTTTACTGAAAATGTGTGTATATATAATTGGATTGATGTATAAGTTATATGTGGTTTATTTCAGTGAAGTGTTATTTCATGTATCTGTTTATAATTCTTCTTATTTGGTCATTCGTTTAGTCAACTACTTTCCTATCTAGGATTAGTATACCGTCTGTATAGGGAATGTGCGCATATTTGTTTCTTTTGCATATGTTTTGCCTGTTTCTTTATTTTGGTTCTTTGAAAGAAACGTTGCACGACAGGGAATAGATTAATTACCTGATCTTCGTTGTGCTCAACAAGATGTTTGCTGGTAAAACTCGCCGCCTTTTTCTTGTGTGGGACAATTGATATCACTCATACGTCGGTGAAATCTTAAACCTTTGCAATTTCAGGTGCACCGATTATTGGCCTTGATTGATGGGTTCTCACTTGTCCTTTGATTTTGAAGCCCTTCATCAACTGCTTGTCTGAAAATGACATAAGAACAAGATTTTCCACTCTTTTTTTCAGAATTTTTTGCATCCACTTTCTTTAAAGTGGAATTCCAGTTTTGGAAGTCTTTTTAACGAAAAGCACATTCCACAAACAATTTGAAAATAAATAAGGCAAGGGGTAAATTTGGTTTAACCTAGTACATATATATATTTTTTGCTAGATATATTAAGCATATCCTTATTTTCACTAGGTAAGTGAATTTCATGTGTGTGTATATCTGCAAGTTTACACTCAGCGAAATGAAATTACCATGATTTAATAATACATTCTGAAGACTGGATAACCGTATGCCAATCCTGTGTGTGTATGTGTGTTGGCGGTTGTTTAAGACTGGGAAATAATCATTTAGATATAATTACCGACACGTGTTAACACTCATCCACGTGCAACTAAAGGGCTAAATGTCAATTCGTCTTTGCAAACGTCAGACCTCTTTTCACGTTTACTGTCCTAAATTTAGTATTTACGGTTTTCAACCAGATAAGGAGGGAGTAGGATACTTTGAATACCCGTGCACAAAATTTTCACGGTAAACAATTCAGAGTTATTAAAATTAAAAAAAAGTTTTCAATAAGATAAAAAGTTAAAATAAAACGGGGGTCATGAAAGAAATACGAAAATTGTCTACTAAATAAAGATAATAGTCATTGTATCCTTCCTATGTGCAAAAACAAAGAGAAATTTTATCAGATACATGAAACATTTCTTTCTCATTATCTCCTCAAGTATCTACTAATGAACATATCTTTATATGTAAATTGGAAAGCAAAACAAGATAGAGAGATGTTAACATAGAGAGAGTATGAAAAATGCGATGTTGATTTTGAGGCAGCATTTGAATTGCTATATGAACAAACAGCTGACTTTGAACCTAGCAGTATTGATTATAAAAATTGATTCAAAGCTACATTATCTGATCAGGCTTCACAGTTGAAATAGTCTAAATGCGCAGAACAGCATGCATTGAAAAAGCAACATCTAAATGCGCTTAAAAGTACCATCAGAAATGCAGACATAAAAATACTACGCGCTGATAAAGGCAAGAGCGTAGTTATAATGGACAAATCTGGCTGCATAAAAAAGATGGAAAACGTGTTAAAGGACAATACAAAATTCACACGTCTAGACGATAAATGAAATTAAGATTTTGACAGATGCCGGTTTAATTGATGAGGCCACTGCACAGAAGCTCAAGCCAGTTGGACTATCTACACAAACAATTTACGAGTTACCAAAAACACACAAAAGAGGTTGTCCTATGAGGTTAATTTTATTAATGGTAAATTCTCCGTTGCATGTCACAACTGGACTAATTTGTTACTAGGTACGCACCACCTAATACATACTTGCATATATATTAGTCCTCCGCAAAAAAACAGTTTTTAACTGTTATATATAGAATTGAATAATGTCATGCTTACTGCGAAATGTGATAACTGATATCGATCAAAGCCAGAGTGTATGGATTTACTGGAGTAACAGGTGTTCAGAAATAGTTGTGATTCTCAATTTTCCTAAACTATAGCATACATTGATATCCATCTTGTTGGTACCATGTACCGACTCGGAAACCATAGTGTTACTACCATGTACCTTTTCGGTAAAATAGTTTTGGTATCGGCTACTGACACAATAGCCATAGTGCTAGTATCCTTTACAGACTCGGTATATATATAATATAGTGTGAGTTAGCGTTGAAGTCGCATTGTCGAAGAGTTTATATGATGCTAGCTTCACTTTTGCAGGTTTACACATTCGTCTAGGAGATAGTACCATCGTTTTATCCCACATTCCTCACCCAAATATAGGGCGTAATACCGACTCCTACCGATGAGTCGTCAGTAAGCACGAAACGAATGTGCATGAGATTATACTTTCCGTTCATGCTGTCTTCGGTTTATTCTTCTGATCACAACTGAACTAATTTGTTACTAGGTATACTCTCTTGTTTTCATTTTTTTCGTGCTTACTGACGAATCATTTCTAGGACCTGTGTTTTCGTCCTATACCCACTATATATTTCGGTAAGGAATGTACAGTCCCCTGTACGAATGTGTATACCATCAGTAGTGGAGATGTTAAGTCTTCGACAATGGAAATTCTAAGTCAACTCACTTTATATAATATGTACCGAGCCATTAAAAAGTCGGTACATCGTACTAACACATTGGTTGCCGAGTCGGTACATGGTACCAACACAATGGATTTCAAGATATGCTAAATTTAACCATAGTTGAGAATTACAACGACTTCTGAACACATGTTACTCCAGCAAATCCATACACTCTGGCTTTATATTGAATAAGCTTAAAACAGTTTGTAACTATTCGACTATATTTCCCGGTCATTACAACGTTAAACCAGTCTTTCACTGACAACAAACTCTTTGAGAAGCTTATGAACCAAGATGCGAGTTCCTTTACATTTTACTAAAATAAATAACAGTTAGTGGCAGAAAACTAAACTATATGCAATTTTGTATTCGGTGTTATGCACATTTTAATAAATTAGTTCAAATATGACCAGAAAGATAAACCGAAGACAATTTGAACGAAAGGTATAAATACGTGCGCATTTGTTTCGTGCTTACTGGTGACTCAACAGTAGGAGCCTGAATTACGCACTTGACCCACTATATATTTAAGTGTGGAATGTTGGAAAATATGACGGTACAATCTCCTGTGCGAATATGTGAACCTGCACCATAGAAGCTAACGTCACAAAGTCGTCGACAATGCACGAGATTATGCGTTTCGTTCCTGCTGTATGTGATTTTCCCTTGTCATTTAAAATAATTTGTTAGTGGGTGCGCAGCATCTAATGCACCATTGCATATATATTTATATATATATATTAGTTCTCCGTCACGAACAGTAACTAACTGTTATATATTTAATTAAATGATGTCTTGATTACCGCGAAATTATAACTAATATCAATCAAGATCAGACTGTATGAATTTGCTCGAGTAACAGGTGTTCAGATGTAGTTGGAATTCTAAATATTTTGGTGAACGTTAGCATATGTATTTAAATCCATTGTGTTGTTATCATTTCCCTTTTCGGCAACCATAGTTTTAGTAATAGGTTCTAACACAATAGCCATAGGGCTGGTACCATATACAGGTCTGTTATATATATATATATATATATATATATATATATATAAATATATATGTATACATACATATATATATATATATATATATATATCTAATATGAGTTGGTTTTGAAGTCGCTTTGGCGAAGTCTTTATATGAGGTTAGCTTCACTACTGAATTCGTATAGGAGATTGCACCATCCAATTTTCCGACAGTCCCCACTTAAATTATATATTTGGTATAGGACGGAGTGCCGGCTCCTACTGTTGTGTGGCCAGTAAGCGCGAAACGAATATACATGAGATTATCATTTTGGTTTATCCTTCTCGTCCGTTTTGAACTAGTTTGTCTATAGGATTGTTGGTGATGGATTTTAATGACTTTCACTTTCGGAGCCGGAGCCTGCTTCTGTTTTGCTTTCATACCACGTTTAGAGAACGTAAGTTCAAAGATTCAATAATATATTCTCAATTGCAGACGTATATTTGCTTGTTGATTTGAAACAGGCATATATGTTGCAATGTTCTTTCATTCGAATAATTATCCGTCTGGAAATCTTCCTCCAGATAAAAGAGATTGATTTTGAGGCAGCGTTTGAATTTCTATTTGAACGAACACACATTACTTATAAATCTGGTTTAAAGCTACTTTAGCTGATCACACTTCACAGCTGCATTCGGTCATATGCACAGAATAGCCTGCACTGATAGAGCAACATTTAAATGCGATTGAAGATGTCAGATGAATTGCAGACATTAAAATACTACGCCTTGATAAAGGCAAGAGCGTTGTTATAATGGGAAAATTTAACTATCTAAAAAAGGTAGAAAACGTTCTGAATGACAATTGAAAATTCACGCGTCTGAATGATAAATCTGATTAAATGGACAAAGTGGAACGGAAAGTAATAAATGAAATTAAAATTTTAACATATCCCGTTTTAGTAGATGAGACCGCTGCACAGGACCTCTATCCATTAGGATCATCTCCACCGACAATATACGGACTATCGTAAACACAATAAAGTCTATTTTATTAGACCAATGTTATCAATAGACAATTCCTCGTTCACTGCATTGACTAAATGATCAGTTCGTTTACTGGACTATGTAGTTATTCAGTTGCTGATTTCTTTGAGTTTTTAACAGAATTCTAGATTTAAATGTTCAAAACAAGATTATGATTTTTTGTGAAGTTATGTCTCTGTTTACAAATATTCCGATTGAAGAAACTATTGACATTATAGTTCAAGCGTAGTTCGAAATACTTTAACCTCCAGTCAAAAGTCATACTCTACTCAAACTTATTGTGCTACGCACAAAAGATGTTCAATTTCGTTGTCAGTTATATTTTGAAGGATTTGGCAGTGCAGGCGTCAAATTGGTAATTACCACGAGTTGCGATTATGGATTGACGCTTTGCATTATCAGTTTCGCAAAGATTAGATTGATCCACATTTCCAAGTGCGCATTGAGTTCGTCTTTATGGTGGCTTCCTTCGAGGGCTTCAACATCGTTCATGCTAACCACTGGAAATGAGGTACTGACTAATCTTCGTTGACTGGCGACGTTTCAGAACATCATTTCTCATTTCATCATCAGGCCTCTACTCACATACACAGTCAAAATGCTCAATTGCAGATTTAAGCAAATGTGTGTATCCTCGTTCCGAAACAGTTCTATTTATATTTTTATTACACAGTTTTTGCATTTTTTCGCTTTAGTTCTTTTATAGTATGCATTATCAATTGTTAGCGCCTGTTTTTAAAGAGTTGACAGATTGGTCAGTCAAGATTCGAAAGGTGGCGAATATATTGATCCACAAAACTATTTAATGTCTAATGGAGATACTAGAAAATTTATTGAATCAGTTATTAAACGAAGAAATATAAAGAAACGGATATTTCGAACTAGAACATACAGCAAAATACCTGAAAATTGCATTTGAGGTGGATGATGTTTTCCGCACAATGAACAATAAAGTGGAAGCAGTATTAACACAAACATATTTTATGCAGCTAAACTATGAGTGTTATTCAAGATTTAAAAAAAATGTTTTTACCAGAAAATAAAGGGAAACAACCGTCAATTTCACCTCAGATATCATCTACCAATATACATAATCAAGCACAACTATAAAAAGTCATTGGCGACTAATGTTACACTGCCATATAAACATAAAATCAGACACAGAAAACGAATTATTTTATAAATATTGGCGAGAATATAATTTAGGCGCACAAATTGTTATTGAGATTTATGAGAGGGTGCACCTAGTTACTATGGTTGTATTTATCTAGATAAGAAACATATTTGAGGCAAACTAAACCTCTACACAAAACCACTATGGCCAAATTAGCATAAAGGCAAGACAAGTTGGTAATTCGTAAAACCATAAACAATAAAAATTTTCATTATAAATTCGCAAGCTGTCCATCAACTTAAATAGGCCGATCGACCAGGCGGTCAGTCGATGGAAAAATCATAGTATGTTAAACGCCGATTTAAAATCAAATGGTGAATGCACGTCTGAAATGCACAACATATTGAAACCTCGCAAGTATGTCCTCCAGACGTGCCATTTAAGAAGATTGATAGATGTAAATATAAAAATGAGTTAGCCGCATACGAAGATCTGTGGATAAACAAAGTGCAATCTGGTGTATGTCAGCAGAAGAAGTATGTTGAGATTATTCTGCACTCTCATATATATATATATATATATATATATATATATATATATATATATACATTTATTTGGAGGCTAAAAAAACAGAAAATGTAAAACAGGAGAGAGTGTCAAATAATGGAACAGTCAATCAATTGCGTACATCACCTACAGATCCAGCTTAATGCCAGAACATTCTTCTTCTGCTTGCAGCCGGATTTATGCAATCTCATACCTGCTTAATGTCGAGTCACTTGGATTATTCCAACAAGAAAATTGTGTCGTTATTGCCAGACATGAATATATTAATTATATTTCATTCATCGTCAATTCACTCGTTGATTGTAAATTGAAAATGCATTTATTGCGTTTTATTATTAATTATAAGCACCTTGTTTCAAAATTTTACAATTTTAGATGAATTCAATCATTTTTCTTTTCATAAAATTAAATAAGTTATATATTTTTTTTAAAATTTATGCAATCTATTGTAGAAGCATTGCTAATGCCGCCGGTTCGATTGCCGCGTCTGAAGGCTTCAGAGGATTTTTTAAGGGTTTGTCACCGTCGCTCCTACTAATTGCACCTCAAACTGGCTTACAATTCGCTATCTATAACAGTGTGAACAGCTTCTTCTTCTACATGTTTTCCAAAAAGTCAACGTCTAAACACACGAACGAAGACATTGGTAGGCCATAAGGCTTTAAATTTCTTCTTTTGGACAACTTATTTTTTTATTAGGAAAGTATAACTTTCACATCGCCGATTGAGTTATTCATTCTTCCTGTATGAACGTATCTGTTACCTTGTGTTTGGAATACTGAAAAGGTATGGAACAAGAAGGCTAGTTTACAATATTTATTTAATTAATAATAATTGTACAGCGGTTAAGTAGAATCGCTAAGGATAATTTTCCGAGAATCGTGAGGTTGGATGCTAAAGATCAATTGCCAATTCTCTCCAAATAATTCTTAGTCTACAAAATCTCATGTATATGCGGTAGCATATATATATTAGATGTACGAGGATGCAACTGATCAACAGAATCCAGAAACATTTACTGCAGAACTTGATTAAAAATATTTGGCACCAACTAATTTGTCCATTTTATCGATTCTAAACAAAGCAAAATCCGAAAAATTATCATATATATGAAGCTCATTATATAAAACAACAAACGCCGGGCCTATGCATTCAAAAGTTTCATCGCATGATATTTGGATCGACTAGCCACGAAACACAAAAAAATCCAAAAACAATTTACCAGCATCCCGGCAAGTCGAAGCAAAAGCTATGTAAGAGTATATATATATATATATATATATATATATATATATATTATGTGCAATAAACTGCTCCACACAAACACACAATTCCCCATGAGCACCCAACAACGCATTTTAGACAATTTTTCATAATGATTATACATTTACACTTAATTATTATCTTGCACATCCACGCTTATCGCATTTTAATGGAAATATTTGCAGTTAACACATAATTGTTTAAGAGTTCCCAGTTGTTCGAATCACAATAATTAATCAATCAATTAATAAACCATAAATAAGAAATGTGTTGATCCAAATAAACATTTTTATATACCGAATATATATATATATATATAATTGTATTGTATAAGCCTATTGTGACGCGTTGGTTTCTGCTGGGCCACCTGACACTACAGTTAATAGCGTACTAACAAACATCGTGATCGCTTTGAAAGAAAGGATGAAGCCGTCTTTGTTTAACTCCCGCCGCTAAAACCTCACAACTTGTTGGTTGTTTACTCTAACATCAAAAACCTTTAATACTTAACATCCTCTTTAAAGTTTCGAAAGACTTTTCCGCCGGCCATATGATGGGTGCAGCCTAGCACTGCCTTAATGTGGATAGTTTTTTGACGAAGAAAGTAAGCGTAAAGATTTCTTTGAATTGTAGTATCATATCCTACTTATTTGCAGTAATCATTCTGCCAAGAGAATACTGATCTCTTCCTTTTCTAAAGCCTAGATCACCGAGCAATTTCGAAATTTTTTATTCCACTTTTCGGAAACGTCTTGATTAATGATTGAGTCACTTCGCGACCCTGTTACAAGATGGACATAGAGACTTTTGCTTTCGATGAAATTCTATATTTGCAGTCTCATAATGGACAGCAAAAACGCTGGAATCAATAGCCCTATATTATTTTCAAGTTGGTCGAAGAGTTTTTCAGAATGATTTGCAGTGGCTGATCGTAGCAATCTGGAGGGAAGGATTCATCCCAAGTGAATAAAATAAATTTGTGATGCTCGTTCGCAAGAAGCTGCAACTGTTATTCTTGCGAACAATAGCACTATTAATTTTCTTGGTGTAACTACAGCGTAGATGACTGCTGTTATCTTCAGAAGGATCTTTAAAGAGTAAGCGGTGTGAAATAGACTAACCCTTGCTGGATTTTGTTCGTCAATGAGGGACGTGGACCAAATTCACATATATTACCGTAATCTCGAGTTGCGCCACGAATAACATTGACATACTATTTTGCTTTTGATTTTGTCGCGTTAGATTTCACGCCGAGCTTTGCATAATGAATACTTACCGACCAAAATAAATTGATTATGTGAAGGATTTTTAGCATGTACTCGCATTAGTTACGTTCTTTCCGAATCTTTTGCGATTGGTTCCGATTTATGAGAAGACTGTGGCCTTGCTCCATTGTCTGGACAGCTTCATAACTCAATGATTTGGCTTTGTTCAGTTTAAATAATCACTACCTCACTTTCAAGAGCATAGTTTTACTTCGACGTTATTTGATATACCATCGCTGTTGAATCGTGCTGTGCATAACCAATTGCTTTGGTTTGTCCATTGTTTAGAGAGGCGAAACACACGTCTTGTTCGCCAGGCTTTTTGGGTAGCCTTGGTGGATGATTGGACCTGCAGAAGTAGTATACTATTAGACACGTATCCAGAAACTTTTATTATTTATAAAGGTCACTTGATCACACCGTTTCTTAGTCTTACTAATCTAAATACACTTGAAGTTTAGTGGAAAACTAAGTCCAGTGGCGATGCATAGTTCATTGGAACTTCAACTGAAGAATCACGTCTCTCGAGCTTATAAAAACTGGAAGCTCAGACGTATTGTACGCACGAACCTTTAGACAGAATGTGATATTCACGGTTCTCCATAAGTGGTGAAGGTTGGAGAAATCTCTAGCTTTCGCAATTCTCATATTTACCTCTAAACATATATTTCCTTAGTTATTTATACATATTCCAAGATATTTATACATATCTTCTACGTTCAGATATCCACTTTGCAGCGGCAGATTTGAT
Source organism: Eudiplozoon nipponicum (assembly GCA_029291075.1). Classification (NCBI taxonomy): domain Eukaryota; kingdom Metazoa; phylum Platyhelminthes; class Monogenea; order Mazocraeidea; family Diplozoidae; genus Eudiplozoon; species Eudiplozoon nipponicum. Next base: position 209,020 of record JAQBSW010000055.1, on the reverse strand, counting down.
GTAAATGGTGGATGATCCTGCTGAAGCATCTTACATGTAGAGGATGCGAATCTACTCAAGTGAGCGTGGGCAGAATCTTAGTTGCCAAATGGTAATAAAATATCGTTTGTATTTGAACATATAGAAAAGTATTGTTCATGCCCGTATCTATTATAAAATTTATCAAAATTGGAGCAGTCTTAACAAACACCACAACAAAAACACCATTGGTGGTTGACAAGTTGCGTGTAAATTTTGTTGTGGATCTTAACGCCACCAGCAATGGTTTTGTTTAGAGAGTGCATACTATTTATTAATGTAATAGCATACGAACTTGCGATACAATATCGAATTAAAAATTGCCATCCATCGAGTAAAATGCACTAATTGAAGTCTAAAAAGAAGATTATTTTGGATCACCACGATTCTTAAATACACTAGGAAATAAGTCATCGTGGCCTACAGTTGTGCAACGTATATGAGAATTGGCAGAATCGGAAATGAAATTGTCTATAGTAGCCTCATCATCATGCACTGCAATAAAAAAGTTTTAAAGAAACTGCTACCAGAACAATATTCATTCCTTTGTGATAATTAAAATCTTGATGTAAAATTGTGCATGTGCGAACTTAAATCTGAATATTTAAATCTTTAACAATCTAAAGATTGTCGTGATTTTAAAACCGTAGAAGTAAACGAATTGTCAGGCTATTCCCATTTAATATTAATAAATGCTGGGATTATTTTTATATTTTGTAGATTTTTCGTTAATTATATATTCACACTTGTGTAAACACTGAACTATGTTTTCTGCATGGTAAAGTACAATGGAGCTATAAATTATTTTTGCATTCACCGCACATGTTTTAACATAAATATAACATGGCATTGTGGATTTGACCGCATTTTTCTTGTGCGGGACAATTGATAGCACTCATAGGTCGGTAAAATCTTGAACTTTTTTCATATTCAGATGATGTTATTTTTGGCCTCAATTGATGGGTTCTCACTTGTCCCTTCTTCTTTAAGCCTTCAATTAGCCGATTGTCTGAAAATGACGTTGGATCAAGATTTTCCATTGTTCTTTTTCCGATATTTCGAAACTTCATTTCCAGTCTCATCTTCAGGGTAAAACACAACTTGTGACAAATGTGGTATCCTCATTCAAGACAGATATATTTATATCTATTTTAATTCTAAAAGTATTTTTAATTGTCTTCCTAATATCCGGTCTTCATACCTAGTCTCTAATACTCAAATGTATACAAAAACTTATCCCTGTCCCCCTCTGCGCACACAACTACCTATAAACATGTGTATTTTACTAAAGTAACATTGAATAACTATAAGCACACTGAATGTATTGACAAACACGCCTATCACTGATATCTATATTTTAATTGCTGTTCCGGACGCATAGAAAGATCAACAAATTTTGAATTCAATATTGCAGTAATCCTCACATGCCCCCCAGTTCACCTAATTCCATCCAGCTTGCAATCGGTTATAGACAGAGAGATTAAAAAACTATTGAAAGTCTATAGAGTATTATTCTATCGTTTTGACAAGACCGAATACGGAGTTTACACTAACGAAATCGTCTCTCAGCCAAATACACATTAATACTCATATCCTATATAAATTAGTTTCTCCATTAAAATATCTGTGTCGGATATACCTATATAATAAATTTTATATTTATTTACTTATTCATAAATACAAATATACTCACTTCTTATAAAAACATCCATATAATTCCATAGGCTATATATTATGTATATATAGATAAGCATATAAGCAACCATGTGGGTTCTTCCCACATCTTTTATAAATATCTATATATCCTTCTATATATACATAATATATAGCCTATGGAATTATATGGATTTTTTTATAAGAAGTGAGTATATATGTAATTATGAATAAGTAAATAAATATACAATTTATTATATAGGTATATCCGACACAGATATTTTAATGGAGAAACTAATTTATATAGGATATGTGTATTAATGTGTATTTGGCTGAGAGACGATTTCGTTAGTGTAAACTCCGTATTCGGTCTTGTCAAAACGATAGAATAATACTCTATAGACTTTCAATAGTTTTTTAATCTCTCTGTCTATAACCGATTGCAAGCTGGATGGAATTAGGTGAACTGGGGGGCATGTGAGGATTACTGCAATATTGAATTCAAAATTTGTTGATCTTTCTCTGCGTCCGGAACAGCAATTAAAATATAGATATCAGTGATAGGCGTGTTTATCAATACATTAAGTGTGCTTATAGTTATTCAATAAATGTCACTTTAGTAAAATACACATGTTTATAGGTAGTTGTGTGCGCAGAGGGGGACAGGGATAAGTTTTTGTATACATTTGAGTATTAGAGACTAGGTATGAAGACCGGATATTAGGAAGACAATTAAAAATACTTTTAGAATTAAAATAGATATAAATATATCTGTCTTGAATGAGGATACCACATTTGTCACAAGTTGTGTTTTACTCCTGTGCGTATTGTGTCAACCCTGAAGATGAGACTGGAAATGAGGTCTCGAAATATTGGACAAAGAACAATGGAAAATCTTGATCCAACGTCATTTTCAGACAATCAGCTAATTGAAGGCTTAAAGAAGAAGGGACAAGTGAGAACCCATCAATTGAGGCCAAAAATTACATCATCTGAATATGAAAAAAGTTCAAGATTTTACCGACCTATGAGTGCTATAAATTGTCCCGCACAAGAAAAATGCGGTCAAATCCACAACAAGAAGGACAGCACTGAGCAAATAAATACATCTTTTATAACATGGCATTGTTTGGAAATAACATTTATATATATCGAAAAAAATCAATTTTCCACTTTCACCGGGCAATACATTCATTACAACAACATTAGGAACAACTACCCAGAGCGGTTCATTAATGTCAACATCAGATCACGGCAAATTCGCACTATAGAGAATATCGTCAAGTAGGTTTTCCTAAACTTACCATTTAGAGGCGACGTACCTCAGCCTCTCTCTCTCTATATTTATATGGTAAAACTGAAGTGATTCTTTATTAATTTGTTTGTTGATGAGATGTTGTTTATGCTTCAAATTATATGTAGATGTCTTGTTAGTTATTTATATTAGGGTTGCCATCTTGATTTACCACCAATCCAATTATATAGTGTTGTGTCTGTACCATAATGGTTTGTTGGAATTTTCGGTCTAAAAAGATGCACCAGCCTCCAGTTGAAGGGAATGCTAACCAAACACACAAGTTAGTATATAACTGAAAATTTTGTTGTGTGTTGTGGGGTGGACTAGTGTTTATGGCCAGAATGTGCCCGTTTCGAGTCCTGTCAACGTCAAATTCTGGACAGTAGTTGAAGATACCGGTCTACTGGATGCTTAGTCTATACTGACAAATGTACATATAATGTAATTAGTGTTTATATCAAGCTCGCAACCTTTATTGAAATTCTGGTTGTCACAATCTGCGTGATCAATGATTTTTTAACTATGTAGTATATTGCTTAAAGTGTTTTTATATGATCACGTGAATAGTTACCATAAAAATCAAACTGATTTAAAAATTATTTTACCTTTTAAGTATTGAACTATTTTTTTGCAAATGCGAACAATGCTTATGTATTGCTTAAGCGAAACATATTTCTTTTATTTATAAAATTCCTCTTTACTCTGTACGAATATATTTGAAGTTGCATTCTTTTTTTACATTTTCTATTATAAAAACTAGCAAGTATTCGTGTTATGATCATTTTCTTTTGTTAGTTATCTTTCTTGCTTTCTGGTTCTTTATCACTGCTTTTTAGATCCTTTATCCTATTGTATTTTCAATTGTCTGCCATGTTTGCTTGCTTAGGTTCCTATTGACTTGGGTTACCTCTGTGTTGTAACATATGCTATTGTCATATTTTTTGTCTGCTTACGAGATGTATCACCTGATATTTCTTTATCGAAATCTAGATGCTATTTTATTTATAGTCATTAATGTTGTTTCCTTTAATAACAAGTATTGTTCTCGAATTGCCATTTTTATTTTAACCATAAAATTTTATTTTCTTATGAGAGTTTATTCCTATAATGTGTTATATTTCTGCAAATAAAGCTTGTATTCGCCATTTTAAAATTTGAGCTAGACTTTGTGTATTTTATAATGGATTTTATTTCTAACAAACCGGTACATTTCGGATTTATAGAGTTAAAATGATAGAAGTTGTATATTTTTGCTTGGCACTGTACCATATTTTTCCTTACCGCCCGTGATTTTCGAGAGTAGCTGTTTAGAACTTGCAGATAGGTAAAATGTTGATACCAGGTGCACGTTATGTATGTTTCTTTGATTAATGGTGTCTGATTGGTCCCCCGCCCCCTTCTAAAGACTTCTACACGTGTACGGTCCATTGATACTGTTGGAGTGTAAAATTTTGCCGATTTATTATTGACGCTTCGGATTGTTGTTTCTCTATTCATCGTCTGAAATTCAATGCAATATTCTCACAAATCACAAATTATGTCAGATGTATTCTCGTTCAAGACAGATTTATTTGTACTTATTTCAAACTTACTTATTCAAATTAACGTCTCATTATGCTCAAACATCCGGCTTTTCACTGACTATTCACCCGTATACACAGGCACACGCATATATATATATATATATATATATATATAAGCCACTGTGCTTACAGCCCCTGCAAGATAATAGTAAAGAAATTCAACAATTGCCAATATTCCACGCATCCGGTCCATCAAATGCCCAGAGTCGAGCCAATTTACTTTAATCAAGCTTGCGATTTTGATATAGACACCTGATACATGATGTTCATACGCTTGTCAGTATAAACTAAGAATTTAATGGTGTATAAAAGGAAATTCATCCAGAAGACCGGTTTCGTCCTTATTGGGAACTCAACATGTACTGTACAGAATTTGCCGCGGACAGGATTCCAACCTATAATATGCTTAATTTATACTGACAAATGTATGTACGTCATGGATCAGGTGTTTTGTATCAAGATCGCAACCTTGATTAATGTAATTGTTATCACCGCCCGCGCAACCAATGTTCGTTTAATTTTTTCAATTTACACCAATGATGATTAGACACATCCACATCAACAACATTATATTTAAACCTGTGGATTAGCATGTATGCTTATCAATTTTGTTGCACTTTTTAAAATTATTTTTCAAAATGCATAAAATAATAAACTAAAATTTCGTTTCCAATTCATTTACAGAAATTATTTAATTCTCGGTTTACCTAATCCCATCCTGAGTGTAATACTTTATAGATAGTGTGGACAGTACATATGTGGGAGGATTCAAAGTGATGGCATCAGATAGAAACCATCTATCAATGACACATCCTACATCTGGAGATGTTTAAGGAACTCAAAAATGTGTCGATCTACAAGTGCTTATCAACGGCCCTCTATAGTCGAGGGCGGTAAAGCCATATGTTAAGATAATAGAAATTGTGCAGCCGACATTTCCAGTCAAGTTCAATGTATGCGAGACTGCTAGAGGTGAGAGCCGCATATCTAAATTTGATTTCCATATATTCAATGCGGTTTGATCCTCGATAGTCAGTTTGCCGTCGTACTCTGATGATGATCATGGAAGGTCGAAACGCGTCAGTGCGTTGCAGCTGGCGTTAGTTTTGTTATGTTGTTCGATGACTGGTTAAATACAATGGGATTGGTGTTTACTTCAAGCACGCAAACTTGATTTAAAGAAATGTTAAGATAATTTTTGAAATGCCGGAATTTATCAAACCAGAATATATCAAAGTTTAACCGGCTGTACATAATTGACGACATTTGGTCTCCATGGCAGCATTTTCCACTAACTAGAGTAAATACCGATTCAAACTTGACGAACTGAATATGAAAACAAACTTTAGGGTTAAAAATACGTTAATCAAATTTTGAGATTGAAGCTGGGATTCCTAGGCTTGATAGTTTATTCGTTACATAGTGCCAGTGTCGATGCTGTCGTGAATTCGCTGGATGGTAGACACCAATGTTACTCAAATGTTTACGAATATCAAAATAAGCTTCGCGAATACGTCAGCAGACCGTGAGCCATCTTGCACTATGAACGTCAACAACCCATGCTTGATAGTTTATTTCGTGGATCTTTGAATTTGAGTGCCTTTACGTGAATGGCACGTACGTTATTTATTGTTTATTGCCACCTGCAGACTAGGATTTCTTTGAATACTGTACGATGTCTTATTCATGTCGAGCACTTCTTTATTGTTTTCTATCTATTGAATGCTGGACTATATCCACCATGAATGAAGTAATCATCCTGTTATTCGGTTTTACAGCAAGTGATAAGTGAGCTCTAATCTCAGTTTTAGTGTATGCTCGATTTCGCGTATATATTAGGGTCTTAGTCTTTGTGAATATTTTTCCACCATTCCTTAACGATTCTTATGATAATAAAGAATTTTTAAATTTCTAGGTGTGGCCTTTTCATTCTAAGGGTTTCCGACAATTTAAGGATCAAGCTAGTTCAAGACCGCGAGAAAAAGTCATAAGAAATATGCATTGGCCGAAAGTAATTCTATTTAGTTCTATCCCTTGTGTATCCTTTCTTTCTTTCATTACTGACAGCATCTTTGTCATCGACGTAACGATGCTAAACAAGAAAATGAAATGGTCACATGTCCATTTAATTTGACTGATCACGAAGTCGTAAACCGCGCGCTAGATATAGTTTAATACTGCGGCGTATCATCGAATAGGGAATGGTGTAGTACCGCAGCTAGACGGCACTGGCTACCTGGTTTTACCATTATTATTATTATTATTATTGTAGTACAGCCATACAGCATTAAGTGTATGCCGTTAAAGAATGTACAATTAATTGGCACGATGCAATCGAAATGTGGTTTTCAGAAAACGTATAACATTGCATATGTAATGTTTACGATTTTATGATAATTACGTTAGACCGTATACGACCAAAATTAATAACATAGGACGATAATTACGCTAGATGAATATAACCGTAAGCAACATTGTAGCGTGTCTACTGTAAATGTACACAATTTATTGAGAACTAATGTCTGCATGTGTCATTCGCATGAGTTATCCAAACCGACACTGTTTTGGTATGGTCTCTTAATCCGAATAAAGGTGACTCGCTTACCATTTGGACTTTATATTTTTTCTTCGGTAGAGGTTACCACCGCAATTACCTTAGTGGGATAGAAGTGCAGGAAATTAAACTCCAGTGTGGATACTGGGCTGTAAGTACGAGTCAGATAAAGGATTTTGAGTGAAACGCAGTTGGAGAGGTTACTGTATTTATGGATATTCAAGTCATATTTAATGGTTAACTATATAGAAAGAAATATGGTCTAGTAATGGTTTCAGCTCGGGATTCTTTCATGGCCGATATGTTTATGTGCATGTTGGAAAGAACTATCCTTGATTTATTAGACAAAAACAAACTATACACCGTCCTATTATTCCACATTCTTGACCAAAATATATAGTGGTTAAAGGGCGTAATACCGGCTCCTACTGATGAGTCGCCAGTAAGCACGAAACGAATTTGCATGAGTATATACTTTCCGTTCATGCTGCCTTTGGTTTATCCTTCTGGTCACAACTGAACTAATTTGGTCTGCGATAGCCGTGATCATGCCGGAGAACTAATCAATAAATTCAATGAATGGCTTCGGAATATTCGATTCACAATTGAAAACGAGTAGAATGATACTCTAGCACTTCTTAATGTGTTGCTCTAACGTAGAGTTGATGGCACGCCGCGCATATCAGTTTTCATCAGTTAATGCGCATTGAAAAAGGCTTAGTTAAGACATTGTTTAATAGAACGCAATGTATTTTTTCACTAGGTTGTTTGCAGACCGAGTTGGACTGTGTGCATAACATTAATCATTAACGGTTACCCACCAAATTCTATAGATATTTATAAAACTGACGGTATAATAAAATCCGCGGGGAATGTTTCTGCTTTTGATAAGAAACTTGAACATATTCACTAAGAATATAAAGGTGAAAAGGAAATGAAGCGCATAATAGGTAGATTGCGTTTCGCTTTGGCTTTTACATAATTTGCAGTTGACTTAATTATGATAAATTCCACCACCAAACGTCCTCTACATAGTGGGAAAGATTAGATTCCACTTCAGTCTGAATCTAACATTTATCAATAATTGTAATTGTTCCTGTGGTCAATCATATGTAGGCAGATGCAGTAGAAGATTGAATTCACGCTTGTTGGAGCGCATACCAACGTGGTTGTTGCACGCAGGTCTATAACTAACACGTGTTCTGTAAAAATCGCGAAATGCCAACAAAGCGCGTTTCAGTTTTAATAAAAGCTAGGTGTTCTGGCATGCTTCTTTATTCTGAAGTCATTTCAATAAATCGACTTTTTCCAGAACTGTATAAGCAAAAACAATTTTTTCGAGCACTGGCATTACCATGGGGCTTTCCAAACCCCACGTTAAATTTCCCTTTCTACATTTTGGTTATATATATATATATATATATATATATATATATATATATATACGATGTTCACTGCTCTTCTATCCAAACATAACTTTCATTTTGTTTTTTGATTTATTTTGTTTATATTGTTGTGTAATTTTAAATGCATTTTAAAAATTCATATCGAGTAATAAAAGTTTCGTGTATCCTATAAGCAATCTTGTTAAATGTGATAAAATTGTTAAAGAATGATGTCGCAATATGTCCAATTGACATTGAACACTACATCAGGATCCAACATATTTCGCTTTGTACTTTTAGACGAATCAATATAATTGAAACATTTTGACCACTTTATTTTCTTGAAATATTGACCTTTGCTTGACGACTATTTATCGTACAACTGTTCTTGGCATTCATTCACGTGTGAGATATGCTTTTTTCCTCTAGGACTGAAAACTTTAGCAACATCGGAACACTTCGATATAGTTTAAAATATTGAGGCTTATCAGTAAATGTATGTTTAATTACTTGACTTTCTTACCACACCTTTTAAACAGGGACCTGATTATTTGTCTAAGGTTGGACAAGCCTGAGTTACAATCAGCGTTGGGTGTGTCCGTAATTTGCAAATATTGCTTGTTATTACATTTCAGAACTTTGTACGTAATTAAAGTGAACCAAGTGTGTCTGCATTTTTCTTTGTTTAGAAATATATAACATGTAACATTTTTTATCGCAACTATAACGCTTTGGCAACCACAAATCTCTTTTTGTTGTAGTGTTTTTAACAGAATTCGATTGTAATTGATCCTGTGCATATCTGAAGCCTTTATAGATACATATATACGCGCATAAACATATGTTGCGGTATCCTGTTCTGAAGGTTTAAGCAAAACATACGTCGATTATGTAGAATTAGCAAGAATTACGCAGATATGCTCTCAGCACTGTCTCTTGTTTAGCGAGTTTACGACGAGAGGGTATATATTAACCGCAATCCCTAATCACTCCGCCTGGTCGCGCAATTGCCTATTTTCTGCAGTTTCAAGCATTTGCCGTAATTTATTTTTGCTAAGTATGGTGTACTGAGTAACAAGTTTGTTTAATTTAGGGCCGGCAAGTATGCGACAGTCAGTTTGAGCAGAAGATATAACCTCATGTGCAAATATATATCCATTGTTACTATTTGAACTTAACTGTTGCTAGATACGTTATACCTACCACATTTATGCGTACACGTTCGTTCTTCACAACCAAAAATATATGTTTAAGCGGATCATACAGTTATAAGTTTTCAGAATGAATTTTCTCAGTTTTGATGAAATCTTCTACAGATCTCATAGATAACATATTATGTTGACTACGAAATTTCCACTACAATTAATTTCATATTCATTGTTGAAATAAAACTACGATTTGAATGATATGTGCGCAGTGAGAGCTTCATTTCCAGTTAATATGAAAAATGTTCAGGCCATCGGAAGAAAGGGACGATTTGCACTCAGCCAAAACCAAGACGAAATCGATGCGTACTTGGAAATGGGGATCAATCGGATATTTGCATGAACGCAACTCGAGGAGAGTCAGCATAAAACTAGGAACTCTATGCAATGTGCGGTTTTTATTACGCCGGAGATCACCTGAACAGCATGGTCGTTGTTTTAATAGATGTTTTCAAACGCAGGCAGCTGTCTGTTGTTCAGTATTTCAGAGGCGTTGAAAAATTCACATAAGTTGAACATTCTGGAAACGCAAATAATACCCAATTTACATAGTGTAGCTGTGTCCATAAATGACTTGTATTGAATTATGCAATGGAACTCAAATTGTAATGACACTAGAAGACATTTAAGATGCTCAAAGGAATCTTTCTAAGCCGAAATGACTGAGAAAGTTAAAGAATCTTTTTCATTTAATAAGATCTTAACATTTTTCGAGGGCATTCGTCCAACCAGTTCAAATAATTTGCAGCTAGCGTAAAAAAATACCATGTCCGATGGAATATTTCATCGTGAGCAACGGAACGAACAGTTTATCGAAATACTCTCTGGGTTTCCTGAATCAGTCCCTTTTTTGAGTGTGCCAGTTTCTCATATATTGGAAATTTATTTCAATCTATCATCTGAGTTATGAATACTAAATTCAAAATAAGCTCTCCAATAGGGCTCTAGCTTCTGATGACCCAACATTAGGTTTGATTAGAGTCAGCACCAACGAATCAGCACTCCTGAAATCCTGATATGTATATTTAGAACCGTTGGTAAGTTCTCTCCATTTTACCAAGGAATAAGACTAGATCAGATTGCAATTGAGTTTACATACCATAAGTTCAGTAGAGCACGAATTTACCGCCAGTTTATGAAAAATATACAGATTTTCGAGTAGCAGCGATGAATGAAGTGAGCCACTATTAAATGTGGGTGTATAAAACATTTTAATGTTCTAGGAGGAGAACTACCTACTAATTGGTTCTAAATTTTTTTTATATGGTGAATTGCATGTTTATGGACATGAGATTGCTAAATTAGTTATTTTAGAGTTTTTTTTTTATTTTCAGGGACAATTCAGAGTGCAATTGCAGGTTCATTGGCTGGGATTGGCGCAAAATGCTTGGTCTATCCATTAGACGTTGCAAAAAAGCGATTACAAATTCAGGTAGACTTACCTATTAATTTGAATTTCATTTAAAGTAGCGTTAAAATGATAATCGAAATTTTACTTTAAGGTATATACTACCATCAAGTAGCATGATTTCAATCCTTAAAAATAAAGCTATGTACTTTCATTAATTCAAATGATGTAATTTATTTTAAGCGTTTACGTGAAGTGTGAATCGATTTAATTCTAAAATGCTGATGCACTTTTAGTCCATTTTAGCGATAACGTGTTATTTCTCACGTGTTAAATAATAAATAAATTATGTCAATTTCTGGTATTTGCGAGAATATCAATTTACTCATTAATCAACTTTTTAAACTTCATGTATATAAATGCTTGAATTCGCTAGTTCAACTCGTTTATTAGATTTATTTATTATAAAATATGAATTATGAAATGTAGCGTTAGCTTAGACATATTACTTAGTTTACACCATTTACAAACGAGTATTTTATCCAATTCTAATTATAACGTATTTAATTCTGACTTACTTGTAGTCATCTCAAAGCCAGACAGCGAGTTGTCGCGGCCTTAATGTAAAGTGGCTGTTCGAATTGTAACATGTCAGCTATTATGAGTATATTTATCTAGGTACCTCACAAAAGTGAGGCAAACTGAACCTCTACACGACACCATTATGGCCAAGTCAGCATTTGGGCAAGGAAATATCAGCAATACAGCTTCCTTGCGGGTTTCACTGTATCACGCCATAAACAAAGCCCAGCCTCGTAGCTAACTCTGTTCTACTAAGAAAAGAAAGTTTTGAAGATAATTCTACTATAAATCTGTAACAAGATCGCTAAAGAGCTCGGTTCGATGCCATATCGCACAGAGTTCCTAACGAAGAAATAGAATGGCACTTGGACTCCATCGTGGCAGACGAGTGGCTCCTGTATTACCCAATTAGGATGAAAGTGACTTCAACTGCTTGTGTCATGTCAAAATCTGCCCATCTTGTTTCTGGCGCTGGGTTAGAGAATAGAGCTCTACTGGTCATTTGAATTGAGGTAATACACAAAACGTGAACAAACCAACGAAGTTGATGGAGCCTTATTTGTTTTTCTAATGAGAAACACTTGTTAGAAGATCCAAAAATACGTGTAGAATGTCAACTTTTGTTATTCGTTGTTGGTAATCGACATGTGCTATGCTTCTAAAACAACGATGGTCGTATGCCTGTAAGCGTCTAAGATCATAAACTCTCAGGGGCCAAGTCTCACTAGCGTATAATAAAACTGCGCGAACAGATGCATTGAAAACACGAGTGAAATATTTGCGTTTCCCTATAAATGGCGAAGATTCCAGAATGTTACTCTAGCTTTCGCGATTCTCAAACTCACATCGTCGGACATATTGCCTGTTTTATTGATAGGGCTACCAAGGTATATAAACCTGTCAACTATGTTTAGATATTCACTCTGCAATCGCAGAGTTGGAGTGGTGGGGATCATGTAAATGTATCCTACATTTAGAGGGCGCTAATTTAATACCTAAAGACGGAACAACGTCCACTGATCTATTCAAGGAGGTCTGAGCAGAATCTCGACAAACAAACCATAGACGAATTTTTGTAATAACCACCAACTTAGTTTCACGGTTCGACTAATACTACTACTTCTAACGCTAGTATTACTACTTCTTCCTCTAATAATAATACAAATATTACTGTTACCGCTAATACTCGCGGTACTACTACTTATTATAATAATAATATTTCTACTATTAATATTACCACCACCACCACTACTACTACTAGCAGTAGTAGTAGTAATAGTAAAACCACTACTATTATTAATATTCTTACGACAAAAACTTATACTACTACTAAACAACATCACAGCCTATTAAATAATGTTTGTTACGGCGAAATAATTTGTATGCAAGTATGTATTAGGTGTTGCGAACCTAATAACAAATTAGTTCACACCAGCCTAATAAAATGATACTTTACTGTTACATAACCCTGAAATTCATACTCGCAGTCAAATTTGAAAAAAATACTTCGTACTTATGTATGATCTGTAATGAAACACTAGGTCGTCAGTGCCTTGTGGAGGATTAAGATATCGTTATTCTGTCATCTCTTCATTTGACTGTTTTTGTATAAGAATCTCTAACAGTGCATTAGCTCTACTAATATACATCAATGAATAAAAAACGCACCCAAATCCACACATCAGTGTTAAAGTATATTCTTCAGTGATGGCCAACATAAGTATATCATGTTGTTAATGATCTTTAAATACTATTTTAAATACATACATACATAAACCAACGGCGATCTTGTTCTCCATTACTATTGGTTCCAAAGAAGTTTATAGCAAAAGGGAAGAATTAATCAGAGTTCTTAAGTGATTCCTCTTTGCCGCTAGTCTTCCATAGATTTTCGCCCATACAAGTATATCTTGTTTAGTAATGGGATTATGCAGCCTGATATAGTAACTTAAATGCGATAATATTATCCGACTAATAAACGGTTGGTCTAAGCCTCCAGTAATTCCACCCATCCACCAGGATTTCTTTGAAGCTTGACGAGCAGGATGTAAACCCAGCATTCACAACAGTACTCCAGCCAACGCAATGTACATTACAGAGTTAGGGTCACTGGTGATGCTACACCAAAGAGCTAAAAAATACATCGGGTCAGCTCCTAAATGTTGATCTTGTGTATGCGTCCTGTGGCTCAATTAAAAATAATCTTGGCAACCGAACCCTTACAACGATAGGCATAGCTATACAGTCACTCGCAAGCGTTGAGCTAGGTTTTTAGTCGAATAGACACGTGATACAATAGTCGTTCGTAGAATTTTACAAAGACGCTGTAGCAAGGCTCATACGTCGGGACTTTTGGCTTAAATACGATTCTTCTGGTATTACCATGAGTCTCGAGGGGAAGGAAATCGTTGACGATTGGCAATGAGACGCCTTTTACCATGATCTTGGGCTCAGAATTAGAATTATTTATTACTACCGTATTCAATGGATTTAGCTCAAGACCCTACCGAATGGGCACCTTGTGAATGAAAGTAATAATTCTCTGAAGCTAGTCTTATTTCTGCCGTCAGAATAATTTCATCAGCGTATTCGAGACTAACAAGTTGGCCAATATCTCCGCAGATGAATTTCCTTCTGCGAAATACGCGCGAATATATCTCATTGTGTAGTGCTTCGAGTTACTCTGGTCTTTTGTTTACAGACAAGGGCTATGCCACACGTGTGCAGTTCTCTAGTTTTGAAGACTAACTAGCACGTTCTTCAATGGCTCTCATTTTCGACAAATCTTTGGATAAGCAAAAAATTTTTTTAGGCGGCACATGACGCCAAGTAAAGGCTGATGGTAAGCCAACGTGTGTGTTTTGGCGTGTTATGTCCCAAAACACGAGAAATATCGTCGCCAGTTACCGTCCAACTTATACTTGTAACTGCAGCATTTTGGCACTGTCTTTTACGATTAATATAGTCGGATCAGATGAGCCAACAGGCTCAACCTGGCCTCTGAATAATGGTTTTAAGTTTACACAATTCATGTTATGATTATCATAGGTTACTTCTGTTCTCTAGTCTAATGTGCGAGATTTATCACCTTTATAACTCATGCGTTAGCATAATGGTTGATATAAATAACACCATATGGTTTGAAAAAATAGCAACCGTCATTCATAAAACAAGTGTTTTCTTGTAAAATATGGTAAACTGCTTGGCTCTTGTGAATTATATTTACCGACTTTAATCTAGATATATGTAAATGTGCACGTACAATTAGCATTTCTTATTTAATTGTTTTTATGAACTTGAATTTTAATTAAAATATGATAAGCTGTTATATATTATAAGTAAAATTAAAAATTCTTACTACTTTACTAGTTTAAACGATAACACGTATTTAAATCAAGGCTGCGAGCTTGATATAAACACCAATCCCATTTTATATATATATATATATATATATATATATATATAAGCTAATAATCATGTAGCGTAGAAGAGGCTATTGATCCAGTAGATCGATTACGTCCTTATGTGGAACTCTTCAAGTACTGCACAGAATTTGCTGCGGATTGGGCTCAAACCTTGTCACGTCTGTTTACTACTTTGTGCATTATTCAAATAAATATAATCAGAGCCCTGTCATGAAATTTAAGTATTATATCACTTCCCCACGTGACATTGTTTCTCGTATGTATTGAAATATTTGGGTGGCTGGTTGGAATTTAATATCGAAAGATTTGTGAAATAGGTTTGACCTGATGTAAAGGCTAGACCAAATATTATTCGATAATTAGCTCAAAATGGTGTTTAGTTTGCGGAAGGGTGACTAAATCGTTAGTCATATACTCCGAAGCCGACATGCCAAGGTTCAAGCCTTGTCCGCTTCACATTCCAAATAAGAACAAAAGCGGTCCACTGGATGAATTGCCTTTTCTACACTATACGATGCTTGGTTTATACTGACAAATGTATATATAATTGGATTTGTATTTATATCAAGCCCGCAGACTTTAATTGAATAATTACAAGTTTATTTTTAACATATGATTTCTGCTAATTTTGTATTATATTCGTAATTGTAGAAAAATTTCGATAAAAAATATTGCATCTTACAGTAATGTCTCTTTGCATTCACAATGTTTTCGGGATTGAAGTAAAAAATTCTCATAAATACACTATATTGTTCAACTACGGTTAGATTCACTTAATGATACACTTCAATCAGACTGGGTTTTCAGTAAAATACGTTGCGACTGATAATATTTTTTGTGAACTAGTATCTTTTATCAGTTACGATTCATTTTATCTATAGTAAATTTTCAAAAACACTCCATTCTTTTGAAAACTTACAAAGCTAACGTCAGTCACTCGTAATGACAAACAATGTTTAAACACCAATGTATTTGGAATGTATAGAAAATCATAATTGCAGTACTCTTTCATAGAAGTCTCATATAAATTATAATCGTCTGGAATTTTGGCTACAGATTTTATACTTACGCTTCACTTATGTATGTTATTTAATTTATTAAGCTTTGATAACGTGGGCGGCGTTTATAGACTTTAATTATCATTCGCATTTTATTTGAACATGCGCACATTACACCTTCCGTTCATGCTGACTTTCGTTTATCCTTCTGGTCCTATTTGATTTAATTTGTTACTGGGTGCGCAGCACCTAATACACAAGGCACGCACCTTAATCGATAAATTATCACTGCGTGGAGTGCGTCGGAAATTTTGATATAAGCGGTGTTGTGCTCCGCATCTGGCTTCTCCTGACGCTACACACAGCTGACTCTGTGTGGTGTCATGGCCTCTACCTCTGCCACTCCGTTGTATTCCTCGATATGTTTGCCGATTGCGTATTCATCGTTGGCCTTGGCTCGTGAACGGTTGACGCACATGGCCTGAAGTAGTAAAACATAGAAGCTCTCGAATGCCGTCATTTATCATCTATTGTGTTGCTTGATTAGCCGACATGAGTTTCGCTAAAGCAGCGTCACATTTTCTTGGCGGTTTGTAACCATCGTGTAACTCTAACTACAGTTTAAGACGATCAATGATAGGATCGGGAGAACCAGTGCAATCAAGGGGCTGAAATTTGGTGTCTTACTTGATTCGAATTGCCTCAAACTGCGCTTGAGCCCTGTATATAGACTTTAAGAGGCTCGAGTTTTTTAACTCGAAGTTTTTACTTTTAATCTTACTATCGATTGTCCTTGCCCATTTTCGGATAAAGTCTTAGTCCAATAGCGGTGTCAGAATGTTCGCAAAAATAAAATTAATAGGATAGTTAATAGCACCATTCACTTACAGCCAACATCGCTGCGCCAAAAGTTGATTTAGATTTACTCTCTTGTATTTAATCTTTCTTTAGCAGCTTGGAATTGGGAAAAGCCGAAACGTCGATTCCAGCTTGCAATTTTATAATCACAGGTTTCGGTTTGGGTTCTATAAGTTTAACTTCGATAGAAATCCTTACGTTTGGAGAAGCTTTCCCATAAGCGCCGATATTTAAGGTCCACTGGCAATTACAAGCGTACTGCTACTGACCGATCCGCATATTGTTGGATGGCCACTCGTACAATTGGGGCTTATACCGCTAAATCATGTGCTCGCACAAAACTGGTTCAAGCATAAGCTTATCTTCTGATGAAGGCCGATTTTGATGTAAACATTGGCAAAGTTCGAATATTGCCACTATTGTGTTCGAAAACAGATTCTTTCAGAGCTAACAATAGTCGTTTCATTTAGAGGAGACGACGTTTCGCAACCCTTCGGCTATTATATTCATCTATTCCATACCAATTACGAATTTAGGTATTCCAAGGAAAAATGAAAAACCATATTTTAACTTGAAAAAAATTCTTTATTAACCATCATTATTCATATGAGCTTGCTCATATAAATCGACGCTTATTAGAAAAACCTATTTAAATAATAGATCTTTATTTATTATTAATACCTAAAGTTCGACTGAGGCTTCCAGCATTCTAATTATCCTGAATTTTATGTTTTGCTGTTTTTAGGTAATTCTCTGGTATTCAAATCGACACTAAATAGAACCATTGGCTTGTTCTCGGCCATATGAATTTCTCTTCCAAAACATGTAATGACATGTTTCGACCTTCCTTGGGCATTATACAAGCACAATGCAAATCAAATATCATACTGCAATTTATATAGTAGTAGTGTTGCATGCATTGTATTTGACTGGCATTTTGGCTGTGAAATTACTAGGCAGTCATAAACATAGATATCCATTAATGTGTGGGGAGTCGTTTCTGTCCTAAAGTTTCAGTTGGTCACCCCAAATCTTTCACTATAGAACAGCACCACACTACCTGGAGTAGTGATATATATATATATATATATATATATATATATATATATATATATAATATATATATATATATATATATATATATAACAGATATTGTAATTGAACAGTTTGAACTTCAGTTCAAGAGCGATGCCAAAAACCCTCCACCTGAAGGAATGACTGATCATGACATATATTTCAGTTTATAGCTGAAGATTGCACGTCGTGTTTGTCTTTTTGGTGGCACAGTGGACGAGTTACAAGACTGAAGCAAATTTAATTTTATATGTATATGTAATTTTTATTACTATGTGAATCTTATAATCACGTTCGTTGTGCATATATTTGGAATTTCTTTTTCCTTCATTGTGTAAACTCTTCGGTTTTACAACTGATTACTATAGTTGTTTTGTATATATATATATATATATATATATATATATATATATATATATATATATATATATATATAAGATTTTGTGTCCTGTACTGACGTAGCCAGTGTTATGTTTTTTTTAAATTTAATGAAATGATGTATAGGATTATAAATACTTAATGTTAAGCACATGCTAGTCGCATTTGAGTATTAGAAATACATCAACTTAAAGTTTACCGTTTGGACATAAGCGCATTACCTTATATTTTGTAATGTGTCTGTGCACATAGGCTGTTCAGTTTTTTATCCATATTATTCATATTTCGTAATATTATAAATACCCCTTAATTGTTGCTACCAGTTATCTTAATGCTTTTTTCGCTTTTGCACAAATGTGCACGTTTATCAGACGATTTTGTGATATCGTAGACAATATTGTTCTTTCTCTTAAGCATATCACGTAAAAACTGGCTTCTAATAATTATTTCTCCAGTTTTTTTGTATGCTAGCTGCAAATATCACATATATTTCTATCTGATTTATAAATTGATTGTATAGTTCTTTAAGAAGTCATGCATGCTGTCCTGCATACATACATGCATACATACATACACACACATACATCGCGGCTTACAGACAAACAAACTTACATCCAAGAAAACACATTAGCACACATACATAAATTCATAAATCCATCCATCCATCCATCCATCCATACATACATACATACATACATACATACAGATAGACATGCATGCATACATTCATGTATACTAGTATAAACTGATATCTACGTCTCCCACTCAGTGGGTATCAGAATATCCCATATTAGTAAGGCATAATTTACTAGACCTCTTCGCTGAATAATGTTTAACGTTAGAATTCCTTAGGTTTTCGCCAAATAAATTGTGAGGGTTTGGTGCACCATGATGAAGTCCAAGAAATGGCTGGTCTACTCCTGCGTTTTCAGCAATTAACTGGTTTTCCTTCGGTGGCCTGTTGAGCCTAACATTAAATTTTCCGTCACAAACGATGGCTCAGCCCACACAATCGACGTTCCAAGAAAAGATTAAACTTTAATGGTTCATTGAAGAGTAGCCATTCAGATCTAGTAGGCTCGTACATTTCGCTCAGTTGACAATGACCTAAGCCAAACAAAAAACCATTGGTTTACAATGCTCTCCACCCGCTGGCAGCCTAGTGGATCATCTTCAGTCTCTGCAGGATAAAGGACGATCGGCAGTATGCTTGACTTAGGGACGTTTGACTGCTTAATCTCGCCAAAAGCTGTGATCAGATATCAGAAGAAAAGGAAATCCTTTAGGACTGACAGCAGAACGCTATTTAGCATGACTTTAAGCTTGGGATCAATTTTATCAATTACCGTTTTCGATTCAATTAGCTTAATAAAGCACTTCTTCAGCACACTTTGTCTCTCTGCAGCTCATCTTCCTTTTCTGCCGTCAGAGCAACATCTCCAGTGTATTCAAGTTCTACAAGCCGGTCATGACCGACGATCTTTACACAGGGGAATGTTTTGGTAACCTCAAAAAATTCTGTGTGGGCAACAGAGCTAAGCAATGTGCGATCATGTTCATATTCTTGTTGAATTCTTGAGCTAATCGCAAAAGATCCAAAGATGCCCTTACTAGTGCAACTAAATGCCGATGCGTTATTGTATCAGGCTCTGACCAATAGAGCTATTCCGGTCGGACGCCATTATTAAGCATAGTATGCTAAAATTATTCAAACGAGGCACATTCAAAAGTGGCTGTTTGGGCTGGAAAACAATGATGGTGGGTCGCTGACATTGGTGGTGCAACTTAAATTTGTGGTGGATTTCATTAGTTTAATTCACGCACTCCTTTCCCTGTCGAAGACTGCTTTGGTTTGCTTAGTTCACTTCTCTCGCTCATTGTGTAATTTTCTGAGGATAATACCAGTGATCATTGTCGATGTAGCACAGAACGAACTGACACTACGGTAGGCGACAGAAGTGCTAGCGTAACTTTTTTGTACACTCATTTTGGATAGATAGCAATCTCTCCAGATGACGGCAATGAGCTTTGGCGAATTCAGATGGAAGGTCATCGACTTCGGCTGCTTTGCAATTCCCCGTTAAATCACAAATCTGCCACTTCTTCAAACGTAGGAGGTTTGTTGTCTACCTCGTAAAAATTTAGGTGGCGAATTCATAGCTAACAATGCTTTTTGACATATTTAATGCATTGAGGATTTTTTGGAGTAATTGACGTGCTGCACTTCAGAAAATGACGGAGATGATGCTCCATTGAATGAATGAAAACGTCGCATATTTTAGATCTGAGCTTAAAATTCAAATAGACTGTAACGCTTGGATTATATTTCCGGCTCACTACAACGATAAACCAGTCTTTCTCTGACAACAAACTACTTGAGAAGCTTATGAACCAAGTTGCATGTTCCTCTCCATTTCACTAAGATATGTAACAGTTAGATACTGTTTGTGGCGAAAAATTATTATATATATATATATATATATATATATATATATATATATATATATATATATATATATATATATATATATATATGAAACTATGTATTAAGTGTTGTGCACTTAGTAAAAAACTAGTTCAAATATGACCAGAGGGATAAGCAAAAGACGGCGTGAACGG
Organism: Eudiplozoon nipponicum; assembly: GCA_029291075.1. Classification (NCBI taxonomy): domain Eukaryota; kingdom Metazoa; phylum Platyhelminthes; class Monogenea; order Mazocraeidea; family Diplozoidae; genus Eudiplozoon; species Eudiplozoon nipponicum. Next base: position 188,043 of record JAQBSW010000055.1, on the reverse strand, counting down.
ATAGTGTAATCTCGTGCACATTCGTTTCGTGCTTACTGGCGACTCATCAGTAGGAGCCTGTACTGATTCAATATCCATAGTTTTGTAACCCTTTACAGACTATATATAGTTTAGTGTATGGTGAGTTAGCTTTGAAGTGGCATTGTCGTTTAACTTATTTAAAGTTGACTTCACTATTGCATGTTTTTAAAAATCCGTATAGGTGATTGTACCGTCCTATTTTCCCAAATGCCGCACCTAGATATTTAGTGGCTACTGATGAGTGGCCATTAAGCACGAAACGAATGTGCATGAGATTATATTTTCCGTTCATGCAGTCTTTCTTATACGTCTGGTCATATTTGAACTAATTTGTTACTAGGTGCGCAACACCTAATACATAATTTCACGAAAATGTTTGTAAAGATTAGAAACAAGTTGTCTGGTGTATTATTGTAAGACTGCGTGGTTTTAATAATTTTTCCAGTGTACTGATCAGTACTCTTTCGACTGTTGTAACATGTAGTCCAGTAGAAGCTTGGCTTTCTGAAGTCCTTCAGCACATTTTTATCAACTAAGCGCATGGTTAAACGAATATCGGTTGCGCGGGTGGTGATAACAATTATTATAATCAAGGTTGCGGTCTTGATATGAACACCTGACCCTTTAATTACTTACATTTGTCAGTATAAACTAAGAATTGTATAGTGTAGAAAAGGCAATTCATCCAGTAGACCGGTTTCGTCCTTATTGGGAACTCATCATCTACTGGCCAGAATTTGCCGCGGACAGGACTCGAATCTGGGCACGTCTGCTTCGGAATCTGGGCTCTAACCACTGAGCCTCCTTCCACTATCATCTCAGCGGTTTCGTCCTTATTGGGAACTCATTGACCGTACTGGCCAGAATTTGCCGCGGACAGTTCTCGAACCTGGGCACGACTGCTTCGGTATCTGGTGCTCTAACCAGTGAGACATCTTTCCGCCCGCGGCAAATTCTGGCCCGTAGATGATGAGTTCCCAATAATAACGAAACCGGTCTACTGGATGAATTGCCTTTTCTACACTATACAATTCTTAGTTTATACTGACATATGTAAGTAATAAAAGGGTCAGGTGTTTATATTAAGTGCATGGTTGTTCGGACAGAATAATGGCGGCTGCTGGAAGCAGACTGATGGCCATAGAAATGGTCAGATTCATTGAGTGCACCAATAGAACACGTGTGGCACGCTATTGCTCCCCGTACTAAAGATTATTATCGTCTTACCAGAATTTGGTTGCTCTAAGGAAAATGTCATTCACCGTCCCATCTGCATGGATCATATTTGTACGCCATGAGGAAAATGCTGCTTGTAGTGCTTGACAGTTAAGTTCACCACCATTAGGTTTAAGCTAAGGGAACAATCAGAGAGCCTGATGTCATTATCATTGATTTTTTCAGCTGGAGTACATCTTCCTACAGCTCCGTTTATCTATTTGTTCATTGAAATCATCAGCATTCAATACGACGTTAGTATGTCGCTCAAGCCAATTCTCGTCTATTTTTAGGTAAATCATTTTTTTGTGTACAAGTTGGTGCGTAAACATTTACGATTTCAATTACCATGTTTCCTACATGGAGCCTAGCATAGGCAGAGCGAGCTTTAATTTCTTTCTAGTGAATAAAAGCTTTCGCATTTTACCTTGAGCGAGGCACGAATGAAACATTGTGGAGTGCCGAAGCAATTCTGGTCTTGTGAAGACAAACAATGTCGATACTTCAGTTGTGCAGCTCGCCAACCGTAGAAAAATATCTAGCTCGCTAGACAAAAGCCCTTACACTTCAAAAGCCAATGGATACCCCATTTTTGGCTTAGCTGTAACTTGAGGACCAGCGAAATTTGCTGAAAATCCACCGTGTGAATATTTGCGTGTGGTCGGCTCAAGTACAAACGAGCTAGTATCACCAGTCGCCTTCCTTTACTTATCTTTGGAACTGGCGTATGTTGTCACGGTGTTCTACGACTTGTAACTTTATATCAGAATACCCATCGGCCACTAACGGACTTCAGTTTAATGGTTTAAATTTAGTATCGTCTTTGTTTACTCTTAGAGAATTACGCGATGATATTAGTCTTTCTCCAGATTTGTATAAATAACCTACAACCCTAGATGCCTTAATTTTAGATCCATCTACAGTAGCTCATTTTCGCTTACCCACCCTGCACGACTCAACAGATAAGGCGACCGTTTCTATGTTTCGTGATGGCCGATGCAGTATAGATTCATTATAGTTCGAAACGTTCATGGTTATTTGGAGCCCTTAACTAGCTCCTTAATAATTATGCCATGCCTGAAAGGCAAGCACATACAATGTAGCTCATAATTATATAAACTATAGTATTTCCTAGTCTACCACACAGTGGACTACACGTAAAGCGGATATTTTCATTGCAAAATAAAGACTTCCCATTGAGCCACTTGTGGAACAACATAGACAGTAGGAAATCCATTGTGCATTATTTGGATAGCGTCGTTTATCGCTGTTCTCTTTGTTACTTTTTATGATAGACTGTGTTTGCATGGTAAATTATAATGACTAGCAAATTAAGCGTAATTTTGTTTATTCGAGACAGGAATATTTGTATTATTTAGCACCCAATTGATTCGAGGTAGCTCTGCCGAGACAACGGGCATAGAGTGAGTCAAATGTCAAGCTTGAATTTCCATGGCTGCAAGCTATGTTTTGCTTTACGATTATTAGCATATTTTTTGTGGTTTGTGTTAGCTGCTATTTTGTTAAGCCTAAATAGAGTTTCATCTTATCCTACCCCGATTCGGAAATGCTAAATTAATTCTATTATCCAGAATTATTCTGCTAAAATTGGCCTGAGCAAAATTCCTAATCCAACTGAGGTATGTTGTAATTGTTAACTGCCTATTCATTTTTGGCAGTTGGTGCCTGGCCCCAAGTAATATGGCACAAATCGGGGTGGTAACTTGTTACTATGGAGGACCTGGTCTCGCACATTTCCGTGTGATGTTCGTGTTTCGCGTCCCAGAATTTATGTACATCAAAAACGTTATTTACATTTGAAATGCAATCACTTTTACTGTGCTTGTTTAATTCTTCTATCGAACATCTTTTGGTATATTGCATGGATTTATATTTGTCTCCACAATTGCGTCATGGTCATGGTACTGGTAGAAAGCCTGGGTTTTAATATTATTATGAGCCCACGTTTTATTATTCTTGAATTAAATGCGTGAAAATTATTGATCACTTTAACTTGTAGTTTAGTTACTTAGTTTTTTTAATAAAACAGATTGATTTACTGCTATCTATTGTAACTTGGTCACCAGCTCGTTATTTGTACTTTTATTTTTAATTGATCGTTTGTGTCTCGATAGCTCAAATTTGCTCACATTTTACTATTTTTGCTGACACGTAGGTCGATTATGCTAAATTTTCGGAAGGATTTGAAATGCTAATTGCTAACAGCGTATCAAATTAATAAATGCAGTTTGTGCCAACAAAATTTTGCCTCCTGTGATTTGTGTAGGAAAGGGTAGTATAAAAAAAGAAGAAAATGATAATTATAATGCTGATTGGAATACGGCCTACTGAAATTGCCTGCAAGGTGCATAGATAAGCTGTAATGATTAAATCGCATTCGGTTGCTTATCCATTTCGTTTCTCTCACGTATGCACTTTTGTCGTGCGTTAGATTGGACCTGGACGCGCACAGAACAAGTGTCATTTTATTCAATAATGACCACGAAGTATTGTGATTTGTATTACTGAACATGAGAAAACGTGAATAGTTGTTAAAATTTTTGCTTTCGTAAAAAAATGATGTCGCAAACTCGTTTGTCTGGCCTTCTATCAAGTGAGGTGGTTTTCGCATCAGTATCTAGCATTGTATTTTGTGGCTTACGAGCATGATTTTGTTGTGTTGAAATCTTTACATATACCGTGGGTCAACGGTTCTATACAAGTCAATTGAAAATTCTCTATTTAACCATTTTTAAAAGCTCCTTGCGCCGGCTCTGCCTTTATTCGAATTTTACGGTCTGATCTGTTACATACCACAATACTTGCCAGATTGAAAACGTATCATGGCGGATAAAATTGCGCGCCTTTTAATTCGATCAATACAGCGTTAGAAAGGTGTGCTGCCGTAAAGCATGTCGAAATAAACTGTCTCGTCAATCTTGAATGCTCTAACAAGCACAGCATGTTTCTCTTTCTAGTGTGTATGTGGGGTTACATTTTCGTACGTGTACACTAGCTGTTTCTGCATTAAAATTAGTTTTGACTTGTCGTTTATTACATTGCTATTTTTCGTAATTCTAAACCTGTTCCTATAATTGATATTTTCGATAGCCTTATTTTCAGACAGCAAACATTTGAAATCACTGTTGGTTTTCTACTTTTAGATAGCCTCCTATTCCTATATTTTGTTGTTTTGTTGTCTTTAAATTCACATAATTTGCTTAGTCATTTAATGTGTCGACAGTCGAATTAACCTAGCTAAAAGAAGTAAGGATATTCTCAGTAATAAATTTACGAAGCCTGTGTCCTCAGGTTGGATGACTACAAACATAAAATCTTACCAACAAGTACACATACATGCATAATGTACACGTATATATATATATATATATATATATATATATATATATATATATATATATATATATATATAAAGGACTACATACTATTATATATTCATCATTATCATCATTACGGGCAACAATACACCAGCCGTTAGTAACTGATTTTTTACTTTTATATAAGCATGAGAAATAGTCTTTTTAAACGAAAAAAGTAAAATAATGACCAAAGTAATATATTTTAATGTTAAAAAAATTGATTTATGAAGTATGGACGTAGTTCTTATACAGAAATGATGCAACATGATCCTCTGCACACCATTATAGCCAAGTTAGCTACAAGGCAAGGTGACATCGGTAATACAGTTTCCATGCCGTTTTATTTTTTTCGCTTCTTTGGAAACTATCGAACATCGCAGTTTAATTTAAATTTGAAATGCTTCTACTATGAAGCTGCAGCAGAATCGCCACTGAGCTCGGTTGAATGCCATATCGCGCAGGGTTTACAACCTTGAGCAGTGATGCGCACGTGGACCTATCCTCGTAGACGAAAAGTTTCTGTACTACCAAATTTGATTATTGTTTATCTGATTCTGCGATTTCAGAATCTTCTCGCTTTGTTTCATACGTCGATCTGGCGCTGTATAAGGGAATATTGCTATATTTGGCTATCGAATTCGAGGAATACGTAAAACGTGACCGAGTCATGGCAGTTGCTGAGATCTATTTGTTTGTCTAACGAGGAGCACTTGTTGTAAGATGTAAAATATGTCTACGGATGTATGTACAATGCTCCTCAAATAACAGTGGTGGGATACCTGTATGCGTCTAATATCTTTGGCCTTAAAGGACCAAGTTTCACCAGCGTACTATAATGGCGAAGGTTGGTGAAAGTTACTCTAGCTTTCGCGATTCTCACATTCACGTCGTATTTAAATGTTGCTACCAAAATGTGTAAACCTGTCAATTGCATCTCGACCTTCACTTTACAGCTGCAGAATTGAAGTTAGTGGTGAGTGATTCTGTAAAAGTATCTTACATTTAGCGAGTGCCAATTTCATACCGAAAGACGAACGAATTTTAATATATTCAAGGGGCCTGGACAGAATTCCCGTTTTCGTATAATATTAATAAAATAAAGTATGCATAGTCATGTTCGGCTAATCTACAAGTAGAGAAATCTTCAACGCCTGCATTCTGAACGTATTGTTTACAACGGCATCTATTACGAAATTAAACAAAAATGGAGACAATGGACGTTCATGACGGACACCACTTATTGTGGTAAATTTTTGTGACAATTCATTGTAGATCTTAACGCGAAAAGAAGTCTTTCTTTGTAGAACGCGTATAATATTTCAACATTTATTGAGTTTAGCATTTTTCGATAGAACATTGCGATCCACGAGGTCAAATAGACCATTGGAGTCTATGAAGCCGGCTATTTTTGAACAGCGACATACACATCGCTATTGATGTACTTACCTTAAGATACAAATGTACCTATAGAACCTCGTCCTGGCCGAAATCCGGATGGTCCTTTGGTATCTGTTTCACTCGAAGCGCTCAGACAGCATAATAATATTCTAACAACTGGAATCAAACTTACGACTCAATTGTTATCACACGAATTACAATTACCTTTTTTTAAAATATGAATATTGATCGGCTTACTTTAAGCAACCGACATGGTTTCCTCATTTATATAATTAAACAATCATTGATTGCGCAGATGGTGATAAAATTTATTTAAAATATGGCTGCGAGCTTGATATAAAATCCGATCCTATTATAAATACATTTTCAGTATAAACTATACATCTTATAACATAGAAAAGCAATTTAACCAGTTCCAAATGTTGACGAAACTGGTCTACCTGAGGAATTGTGTATAAGGTATTGCGCATCTGGCAAAAAATATTTCAAATAGGACCAGAAAGATAAAACAAAATCAGCATGAACGAAAGGTATAATTTCACGTTCACACGCGTTTTTTGCTTATTGGCAAATCATAGGCAGGAGCCGTTACTACGCCCTATACCCACTATATAGTTGGTCAATGAATGTGAGACCATTAGACAGTAAAATCTCCTTTCCAGTCTCGATATGTATTATATATAGTGAGTTTGATTTGATGTCACATTCTCGAAGACAAGTTAACTCAATTAATGCTTTAATACACATTCGTATAGGCGATTGTTCCGTCCATTTATCCCACATTTATTGACCAAACATATAAATGGTAAAGGGCGTATTACCGGCTTCTATTGATGAGTCGCCAGTGATTGCGAAACTTTTGTGCATATGAGGTTATACCTTCCGTTCATACTGACTTTGTTTTATCCTTCTTGTCTTATCTAAACTAATTTGTTATTAGGTGCTCAACACCTAATACACAATTGCATATGTAATTGTTCTTCGCAACAGACAATCTATAACTATTATACTCGATAAATTGCCTTTGCTACTTTATGCAACGCTTACTTTACCAGGATAACATACATTCAGTCAGAATCGTGCCATAAAGTTACAATCGAGTAGTTGGAATTTTAGCTCGAAAGAAATTCTAAATAGGCTCGACCTGAAAGAATGGTTAACAAAAATAATAATTGAGCTTGAAATTGCGTAGAGTATGCGGCATGGTGGCTCAGTCGTTAGAATCATAGACTCCGAAGCAGACATGCCCAGGTACGACTCCGGTCTGCGGAAAATTCTGGACAGTACGTGGTGAGTTCCCAATAAGGATAAAATTGGTCTATTGGATGAATTTGCTATTCTACATTATACAATGCTTAGTTTATACTGACAACGTATAAATAATGGTCTTCTCATTCTATATAGTACAGAAAAATTTAGTCAACACCCCACAAATTATGTCGCCTCAATCCTTAAATAAAAATCGGGGCCTGCAGCTTTGCGATGTTTAAAAGATCAGATTTCATTCCGTATCTCTAACGCTGATAGATGTTCGAGATAAGCGGTTCATATTGTATACTTTCAATAATCAGGACTAATGCAGGTGCCCAAGGAAATTGATCGTGGATGTGTTCATTCAACCTATCGGTTATTCAATTTTTTTATTATCACTTGTTTTTTGCTAAATTTTCATTTTATTGGGCTTTTACACGAATAAGTTGGAACAAATATTGGATACTATCTGATACGGACGCTTCTTCAAATTCTTCGGGCATTGGTTCAAATGGATTTAAGATCTTCTATTTTAACTGTGCTTAAATTGACGTCTTATTACTCTTTGAGTATTATTATAAGCCAAACTATCAGGAATTTTGTGTCTATTGTCGAGAATCTTCACAACACCTCTTACAATCGTACATGCATTGCCCACAGCGGATCTTCTACCACATTACGTTCAACTATTCACCATCAGGACCAGTTAAAATAGATTTTAGTATATCTTCATGTTTTTTTGGGAAGACAGTTGTTGAAGTGTGCTTAAATCTATTTAAAGTTAATTCTTATCCAGTTTTCGTGTAAATTAGGGTGCAAATTGACAACAGATGTGTGCCTAGTCAGAGTCGACACGTGTTCCAAAACGAACGGTAGTCCTGAATAAAACCATGGCATCTATAGCTATTTTCTTCATGATCTATTTGAGCCCACATTTGTACGGAGGCTTGAAGAATCAGTTTGTCTCAACGCCTTACACTTATTCTTAAATTTGTGCTACTTAAATATAATGTTTTGCGCGGCTATCAAACAATCGTTTACAATTATCTTTGCACATGGAGCTTAAAGTGTATCTGCCACCTAGGTGAAGTTTTGCGTCGTTTAGGTACCCAACTTGAGCATTCTTGTCATCCATATCCGAGACTGTATCTGAATTAGTTGAACTCAGGTAGTATGCAGCAGGGCTTTGATGGGGGCTAAGCTCAGAATCAAATGTGCCCGGGTTAGTTCCGGTTGCTGCAAATTTTGGCATATACTTGACGAGTACCCAACAAAATCGAAACCGGTCTAATTGAGGAATTATCTTAACTCACTTCTCCACTTTTTAGTTTTTACTGCAATATATATATATATATTTATATATATATATATATATATATATATATATATATATATATATATATATATATATATATATATATATATATATATATATCAAAATCCTGCCATTAAACTTCAATTCAATATATATGAATGGGCTGGTAAGTGCCTACTAAGGTCGAGACCGGTGTATTAGATAAATTGAAACGTTTCGTCTATGTAAAATATATAAACATATAACCAGACTGTTTTGCTTTTTAATTGTAAATTTTAGCTATAACGGTTTTCGCTTTTTCTTACAGGGTTTTGAGCAAGCTCGCATTCGATTCGGTAGAGTGCAACCTTGCAAAGGTCTTATTGACTGCTTGGTTGGAATTTATCGTGTGGAAGGTCACTGGGCACTTTTTAAAGGGCTGAACACCTCGTTGTTGAAATCATGTGTGTCAATTGGTACTCGATTTGCTGTCTATGAACAGGTTTGCAAAGTAATTCGAAAACACCGCATCGCTAATCAGTAAGTGCCTGATCTGCACAACATGGTGGTCTTTTATAGGAAATCTGACCATTTGTTTGGTTGCCTCTGTGAGGACAGTAGATATTTAACGCTATAAGTACGTTAGAAGCAAAACAAAAAAAATTTTAACGAGTTGAAACCTCGTATTATAAAGGTTCAATTTTATACAGCTTTATTTGTTCTGTGTTAGTTGAATTTTTCATTCGGTTTCGCATTTCGTGACCGGTTTCTTTTATTTTATTATTATTATCAATTCTTATATACATGGCTGTTATATCATTTCTTCATTCATTGACTTTCAGTAGTTTTAGTTCTTAAACCGCTTTGTCCAACATCGATTGGTCAAAGTTTCAGATATTTTGACTTTTTTAATAATTAAATCCTATTTTTATTTTCTTGTCTGCAGATTCTAAAAACTTTTTAGCTTATTCAAAAGACTTATTAAATTATGCAATCACTGATTGTACGATTGGTGATGGCAATTATTTAAATCACGTTTTCAGACTGTGGTTAATTAAAAATCCAATCCCTTCAACCAGTGACACAACATAGCGTTAGTACATATGACTGTCGGCTGTTTTGTTGTTTTGTGCTACTGGTTAAAGGAATGGTATTTGTGGTTATCTTGAGTCCGCAAACTTGATTCAAATAATCGCCTTGTTACTTTATTAAATATTGTAAAACTGTTAAATGTTTTCGTTAAAGGTAATAAGTTTTTTTGTTAGCATTTTCTCAGGGCATTTTCGTATCCTCCCTAATTTATGAGCAATTATATACTATAGGTTTTTTGTTTTATAAATTGAAATGCAATCTCCCACAGAGTTATTCTAAAGTAGAGCATGGACTGGTCTTCAATCTTTTCTCAAGTAATGTCGCTGTTATAGCCAACTAAAAAGCAATCATATTTCAATTAATTATCGCAAAGATTTTATTCCTTTTTTACCCTTTATTTAGTGCTAACTGTTTATTTAACTAAAATTTACTGTTTTCCACATTATTTCTCATCTAGTCAGGACATAAAATTTCAAAGAACACTTCTAGTATAATGTCGTTTTAATATTTTGGCTCTGCACACATTTTAACATATTAGTTGACCATAATTCCCATTGGTGTATAATAATATTTCGTCAAATTACCTCCTAGTGTTGACTCCACGTTTTAGTTAATTTTGAACATTTTTACACTTAAATTATACTTAGTAGTAACGTGTGAAGAATATATCAAGCGCCTTTTTAAAAATGGATTTTTCATTGTTTATTTTATCAATTCTGTTGGAATTCTCTGTATACCTATTTTGCTTAGTACCTTTTTTTACGTTTGATTTTAAAATAAAATGATTTCGCGCCATTACTTTGTGTTTTGCATTTTTAATGAATGAACGTGTGCATTCCATGCAAACAAACAAGTCTGTGACATACTTGTGCAATGAGTTCCGAACACATTTTTGTGAAGAGATGTTTTGATTGATATCAACTCTGTATGAAGTGATTTGTTTTTGATCCTCATACTTAAATACGTTGTTTTCGTACTTAAATTACTTTGGTTAGTTGAGTGAAATCGGTAGTCCCAATAAGATATTTTCTCTTCTCAAACTTTCTGTCTAAGAAGGAAATGTAAATCGAACTTCAATTTGATGATATACTTTTGTCTGTTTATTCCGTCAAAAACTAGTTTCTTAACAACGGATACATTAATTACATAAATCCGTTTTTATTGCTTGTCAACGATTAGCCAAGACCAATAAGCACCTCGTCTTGAGCCTCCGAAGATAACTTGCCTAAATGCCTGTTGGACAACGAAAACGTTAGTATCTGTAATTTTGGCGGTTCAGTATAAAATAAGATGCTTTATATTTGAGCAAAACTTTGACGATTCACTGTTGCTCAACCAGGAAATACATGATTCGTAGTTCTGTTTAGGTATTTGATGAACACTCGCTCGCCCTTTCCTAGTTCATTGCGTCATAGTTTGTCTAAATATTTATTTGTGCACGTCTGTCTTTTGTCTAATTTCCATAGGCTGGGATTTTTTTTTCTAGATGAAACCACGTATAAGCTTTTGTTGAAAGTGCGCATAACAACTTCTAACGAGCGCCAGTTTATCTTTCTAGTGCTCGAGCAACGATTTTTTTCTCGCTGCCTATGCATTGAAAAACTTTTATTTTACAGAGTTGCAGTTTTAATAAAGATGGTCCAAATCTAACACATTCATCACGCTTTGAGTCAATGTTTTCTGTTCAGAATCGTTATCTTATTGAATTTACTATTTTCTGTTTACTTGTTTTAAAATGTTCCAATTTCGAACCTACGCTTGCCATTTCTGTGACGTAAAGTAAATTGATTTTTACCTTCAGATTATGTGCTTTTTAAGCTAACTGATGTTTTATTTTTCTAAATAAATTGTTTTTAATACTCATACGAACGTGAAGTTTAGTTTTCTACTACTCGTGAGTCGTAGATCGAACATAAATTAACAGAGTGCATTATTTTTTTGTGTATACTCATTTGAATCGTATACTGTATAGCCTTTTTATTCGCGTGTTAACACATGGCAATTTTGTCAATTAACTAATTATATTCACACCAATAGTTTTATGTGCAATTTTTTCATACTCACATATTGCTATTACACTTTAACTTTATATGACAAATTTGCTTTAATGGTTATGCCATCCCAAAGCTCAACTGCGTACGTTAGTTATTTTAAATGTGCTTAAATCCAATTTCAACTAATTAATATAAATTTCGTATTTTTGACTTTTTCGCCTACTTTGATAATTTGAGTAAGTAACCCTAAAATGAAGTAGTATTTGCGGTCTTGTAAAATGCTTGTTTATCATCATATGTACCGGTTGCTGATAACTGTAAGCTCCAAATGCACGAATACGGACTACGCTAATTTGTTCTACATGTGGTATAAATAAATGTAAATCCATCGCAGTGCACAGAATGGCACATCTTAATTTTAGTCTAAAAATCTACAATTAAAGTTGTCTATTCCATATTGAAAGTAGGAGATAACTTCGGCCATACTAAACGAGCAAAATAAGCCGATAGCATTTTTTTTAAAATCTCGTAGACGCTTTCATTTGTTACTGACCGCTTGTCAGTAAGAACTAGCAATACGCTTTCAATCTGCTATGAAAATCATCTAATAATAATTGGGTAAAAACTCAATACAATATCTCTTTAACCTGACACTTTCACTACAGTTTTAATTAGAACTAGCTCAATTAAAATCTGTGGCTTCAAGTTGATGGTCTGAAATTTGTTAACAAGTTCGCATATCAATAATACTATGTTTATGTGAGTTGCAAAAACCCAGTCTTCTCCAAATTTCAGTATTTATAGAGAGACGAGAGTTTCTCACTTTTCTTTGAAACTCGTGTTTTGAATGCTTTTTTGTGGGCCGTTTCCTTATACGCTAGTATGATTGTCATTTCGAGTCGAAAATCTTACACACTTACAGACATTCGTCAATCCTGTTTTAAGAAGCACAGCTCTTATGGATAATTAATAAAATATAAGCAAAACTGGCATCAACCTGTGTAATTTTTTATCTGCCAACAAGTGCTCATTGTTTCATCAATTTCACGTTTTGCTTGTGCCTTCAGTTCGATTGGCTAGTAGAGCACTATTCTCTCAGCCAGCGCCAGATTGGCGTGAAGAACAGGATGGACAGATTTTTACATAGCCGAAACCGTTAGTAAACAACGATCCATATAGTCTTACTTGTATTGTTGACTTCACTTATATTTTCTAGGTCATTTATGCTGATTCCCTCAGAATTTACTATGAGTTTGTTTTCCAGCCGAGACTCAGTTAGTGTTCATTTGCGCAGACAATACTCTTACTAAGTTTTCCAATCCGTCAGACATCATTTTGCTCAACACATGCTTTATTTTTAATCAATTATCTATGAGTTTGCTCGTATAAAGCGCGTCCATTTAATAGAAAAAAATAAAAATATTTAATATTCTATACTCACTTCTGGGGCGCAAAGTCTGCGTCTACCATTGTCATTACTACTGCATCTTAATTCGAGCACTTCTGCGAGGACTTCCTTTGTATTCACTTCAGTCTTAGATAGGAAAATTGGAGCATTCTCTCCCATAAAGTTGGCTATTGTTACATCTTCCGCTTCCCTTCAGGAGTCGCGGTTGGCACTGCTAAGCCTTATTTTTGCACCAATAGGCCGTTTTGCAGGCTTAACATATTACATTGTACAGACACAGCTGTGCCGTTTTTTACTTGATTGACTACTTATTTGCATCATTTCCCTGTTCTTCGGAGAACTTGATAAGTGTCGGAAATGTTGTTGAGCGCATCGGCTGCTGTATTCTTGATAGCGACTCTATGACGAATTATTATATCGTATTCCTCGAACTCTTCAATGGCACTGTGTGCTCGTTTCTTCTCAAAATCCAGAGATCGCCAATGCACTAGTGGTTTATGATCAGTAAAGACGTCCATATGTCCACCGATGACAAAATATCTAAACTTTCGTAGTGCCCATTGCACGGCCTGTAATTCCTTTTCCGTGACGGTTTAGTTTAGCTCCGCCATACTGAGTGTGCGACTTATTGACCGGGAAAGGTCAAATACTTGCGTCTATTAATTTCATTTTATGTGGGATAAATGTTTCTGGTGTCTCCTCCGTCAAACGAAACTGTATCTATGCACTAGATACCTTAGACAAGGGTTGTTGCGTTACCGCCATCCATGCGAGATATGGTCTACAGAAATTTACCATACTAATAAACAGGCGAAATTGTTTTATTGTAGTGGAAACCGGATAGTCCTTGATAGGTTGTAAATTTGAATTTAATCTGAACCTTTTCTGGATTTAAATATGTTAGCCATTCTACGGCTTTGGACAACATCTGCAGCCGAATATGTAATTGATGTTCAGTACTGGCCCATATAGTAACATCGTCAACATGAGCTGTTGTACAGGGTAAGTAGGACACAAAAGATTCCATCATTCCTTGGAACACTTTCGATGCGTACTTTCACACTAAATGGTTTTCTGGTTAATTGGAAACGACCTTGGAGTACCTGCACCGCTAATTTCCACCGGGCTTCGGGTCGAACACTAATTTGCCAAAATCCCTGCATTAGGTCAAGCATGGAAAACCATTTTCCTCCCGCTATCTGTGGGAATAGATCACGCAGAGCCGGCATGGTGTACAATTTTGATTCGGTCACCGAGTTAACTTGCCGGAAATTAGCCACTGGTCAGAGCGATCCATAATTTTTGGTAACGTAAACCATGGGAGCTCGTTAAAAAATGAGGACGTTTCAAGAACGCCGACCTCTATCATCTCTTGTGCTGCCCTAGTCGATGCTGCTAACATATTCCGAGGGGCACCATATACTTTTGGTGGTTTATAACCTTCATTTAAATCTAATCATAATTTAAAGCGATCGACCGTTAGCCATGGGCATTTGCTGCGATCAGGGAGTTGGAATTTAGTGTTGTACTTGCTTTGAAACTTTTTCCACCACCTGTGCAGGTAGTGGGTCTCCTCCTGTATCCGTTTGTCTTCATAATCAATAATCTAATGAAATTTGTGTCTGCAAAATTCTGAAAACACATGAATTTTTTATATTCTCTCTGCGTGAGGTCGACAGGGAGTTCTAATTGGACTGCAACTGTCTTTTCATCTAATTTCTGGATAGTCACGGGCACAATAGGTTGGTCGAATGACATCTTGCGCTCGAACAGAGGCTTCAAGTTATTCGAACCACAACTTTGACTTTTCCACATCTAAGTTTGCAAGCGTATACTTAATTTCTGATGAATTTCTGAAAAACCTTGTCGATTCAGATGAGAATACCGGCATATTTCCGTCTGCTGTCTCCTTGGCGCGGTTGTCATTGTTGATTTCACCTATATTGGTTCATATGGTCTAAACTAAGTATCCTCGTACGTTATTTATTATGGTCATGTGTGTGGTCTAACGTAATTATCAGACCACCGTGCACACTTCTGCAACTTTCAACACTTTCAAAAGTTGTATTCCGATTGCACCATGTTATTCAATCGAAAAACTAACTGCATGCTGTTGATGCTCTTACTCAGAGCATATAGCTCCATATTATACACTTTAACTAATACGAGGATATGATGATGATGATAATGCTGATTAATCAGGTAGTCATTGCTATCTAACAGCACTAAACTAATGTCGATCAAGACAGTTAGTCAGCGATGACTAGCTGCGCTACTAATATAATAATTGTAAATTGAGTAACAATAAATTGCAAAATTGTGCTGAAAAACTGTTTGTTTTAGTAGGCTTGTTAGTGATTCTGACGCTAGATCGAAAATTGAATCCGAATTACTATTCCTATATAATTTCGCCAGAATTGAAGATCATCTAGGAATTAAATGCATCTTGTCTGGCAAATATTTTTAAACTTGTAAAAACACCGCCAAACTGCGTAAACATTAACTCTTACAATTAAACAATAATTGATTGCGCGGGTGGTGGTAACAATTCTTTAAATCAAGTTTGTGAGCTTGAAGTAAACACCCATCCCATTTTATTTAACCAGTCGTCGGACATTTCCAGTCAAATTCAATTTATGCGAGACTGCTAGAGGTGAGAGCCGCATATCTACTTTTGGTTTCTGCATATATGCTTTTCAGTTTGATCCTCGCTTGTCAGTTTGCCGTCGTAATCTGATGGTGATCATGGAAGGTCGAAACGCGTCAGTGCGTGCGACTGGCGGTAATTTCTTTGTTGTTCGATGACTGGTTCAATAGAATTAGATTTGTATTCACCTCAACCTCGCAAACTTGATTTAAAGAACGAAAATAAAGTAGGAAACGTATATACAGATTCACAGGCACACGAATTTCACGAAATTATTTTTGACTTAATATGCAAATTTAATTTGTTTATTTTGCTGCGATCATGGTTGTTGCAACTGCTAGCTTTTGTGGTGTATAACTTCTTTTTCGTTCTTGCTTCGGAAAACACCTTGATATCCTCCTTTGTCGGCTTTATTTAGTCTCAAATGTTTTTGTATTCGCTTCTCTATTAATCGGCTCGTCTGGCCTACATATCGCACTCTGCAGCTACGGCATTTATATAGATAAAACATGTTGGACTTTGCGGAGCTCATCCTTTGCATTTATGTTTAGGAGGCATTTTGTTATATAAGCAAACGTCAGTTGTGCATAAGGCATCTGAAAAGTCGCTGTTCTTTCTTTCTTTCGGTAAATAAAATAGGTATGCGATATTTATATTCTCTTGATTGAGAATAACTGATATCTAAGCATTTTTGTATTAGGTAACGGTGTGCCTTGGAAAAAGCAATTTAGCTAGGACTAAGAGGACACCAATTTCAGCATGGACAAAACGTTTATTAGCTGCTTTCCGGCTACTCGTCAGGAGAAGATGTAACTAAATGCAGAGCACATAATGCGGTTGCTCACAAAATCGAACCTCTACGATCTGAATGATTTAAACTGCTACTATATGCGTCATGTCTATAACGAAAATAGCCGATGTTTGCAAAAATAATGAAAAGAGAATAAATATGCCCTTCTTTGGATTATATCACGCTTTCCGTTTTGATTTTTGCTTTCAGAAATATTAAACTGATTCGACGTCAATCATGAAAGGTCAATCTGAAGTATAAATATTATGGCTAGAGGAAGTAAAGCGCTTGTTTCATTAGTCTCTTTTGTTAAACTTGTTAGGTATATTGCGACTGATGAAGGCTATCGATAAGTTTAGCCGAAATATCTCAAGAGAAGAAAACAAATGGAAAAATGAAAGCTGCGTTAGTCAAAACGCAGATCAGGTAATTGATTAAATATGTTTGGTTGTCTAGATAAACCAAATCGCTAAAATCGATCTTTGCGATATTTATCTATAATTTGTTAGAAGAATAGCTCAAGATCTACTTTAGAAGTTTGATAATGAGATTGTATAACTAATGCATCATTACTTTAATTACTGTGTGTTCGTGTATAATTGTAAAATACTGTTTACTCACATACCATATCGCCCTGGTTGCATCAATGGTAACACGTGGTTTTATCATTTTGCTATTTTTTATTGGAAATTGTTTAACTCGTGAACTTTTTTTGATCATTTGCATTTCAGCTGAAGATTACCACGACATCTGATTTGGTTGTTGCTTTCACAATTTTAACTAGTATGACCCAAGCCATTAGTGAAGCTAGATACCAGTCTAAATAGCACATGACAATGTAATTGGTGAGATTTACTTCGTCAAGCACACAATACAGTTGTGAATTCTTTTGTTTTTATAATTAGGATGCGTGTCTATCAAACGCACGTAAACATAATTAATTTTGAGCTGCACTAAAAGACTTGCAAGCTTCATTTACTAATGAAGAGCCAAGTGAATAATTTGAGTTTAACAGGGATAAATAAATATTAAAAGGACTCACGAGTATAATTGATATATACATACTAATTACCAGCGTCTCTCCATTAAGATAGTTGTTTTCACCTGTTTAATGAATAAACTATTGAGAAATGATTTCGATTATTCAGGTTACAGAATATATTTATAATGTTAAGATTCGATATCCTCACATACTTTAACCACTCGCACTATCGTATAATGAGAACTTATAAAAAAACATTGTCACGCTTAGATTTATATAGGAACTCGTTGAACTACAGCGTTAAACCAACTGACGAAAACTAAGAATTCAGCATGCATAATTAAGTTATTACATATTGGAGCTGTGAATCCACAACTTTTAAATTTCTTAAATACTTCACTACGATACATTTTACGCAGCCACAATCATAATTTTTCTCAAGCTTTTACTGCTTTCAGATTTTAAATTCGATGAATAAATTATGTTCAAGACGTTTATTGTGGACCTCCTTAACTGATAGTATTTCTGAAGAAGCAACACCAAGAGCATTATAGACTAAACGTAGTTGACGAAAAAAGAACTTTTCCGCAATTGTTTATAAACACTAAAATCCAAACCATGCTGATTTACAAGTGTTTTTGGAGGCAAGAAACAATTTTTTTTCAAATAAAATTTGCGAGCTTCAAGTAAACACCAATCACATTGTATTTAACCAGTCGTCCTATTATTCCACATTCTTTGATCAAATATATAGTGGTTAAAGTGCGTAATACGGGCTTCTACTGATGAGTCGCCAGTAAGCACGAAACGAATGTGCATGAGATTATACTTTCCGTTCATGCTGCCTTTGGTTTATCCTTCTGGTCACAACTGAACTAATTTGTTACTAGGTTCGCAACACCTAATACATACTTGCATATATATTAGGTCTTCGCAGCAAACAGTATTTAACTGTAATATAGCAAAACTGCTGTCAGTTGCACGCACTGACGCGTTTTCACCTATCATTATCATCATTAGAGCACGACGGCAGACTGACTAGCGAGGATCAAACCGCATTCATATATATATATGGAAAGCAAAATTAGATATGTGGCTCGCACTTTTATTGGTCTCGCATACATTGTACTTGACTGGAAATATCGGCTGTACAATTTCTCTGCAGTCACGAGCATTAACCGATTGCAGCTTTCGCCACATATATATATAGGTAATACAATTAAACAATCATTGATTACGTGGGTGGTGGTAACAAATTCGTCAAAGAAACAACTGGCACATGCACTACAATAGCTGTTGGTGGCAACCTACTTAATCCACAGTCAAATCAGCAAAGGTAGTTTCGAAATGAATATATTAGATAGTGGTGCATTGTTCGTTTGCGCGTGTTTATGTGTGCGTGGCTGTGCAGATGCGTTTTCTGCTTTCTGTTCGTTGCTGTATTTTTTCTTAATTAGTTTATTCCTCTTTTCTTTTTAAATTCACAATGTAATGTACCAGAGTTAAGGTCTAACAAAAAGTAATTAGCTAGTTTACCCGTTGTATATATATATATATATATATATATATATATATATATATATATATATATATATATATACATGTTTTATAATAAAATTATGCTTAAAAAAACAATTTGTTTCTCAATATAAATTAATAAAACACAAACATGGCCGAACTAAAAATTACACATTATCAAGATCTAAAAATGCACTTTGTGTTTAATTATCTGTAAACTAATTTGCAGATAACCTTTGAACATTAGCCATTTAAGATTAAAATATGTCCATGCAATGTTGATGTCTTTAAAACCTACGGCTGGTAAAGTCGTTGGTTGGATTTATGTGTCAAATGCAAATATGTTATTTATACAAGCCCTATAAGGATCATTTAAAGTAAGTCGTGGTCTTCACCCATCGTAACAGGAGTTAGCTGTGTGGACTACCGTGAGAGCGTCACGCCTATATTGTTCGGACAACGCATTCCGTCACCGGTTGCCTATGCTTTGTTCTAACAATGAAATTGTACTCTTGATGTCCCTTTGTAGTGTTTTATGCATAGTATGTGTGTGTTTTACGATGGTGTATTTAGCCTGGATTCTTTTCATCTAGACCAGGTCCATTCCCTATAATCATTAGTATTTCCTATTTTCCAATATAATTTCGTGTTTATGCTGTTGAGACGCATTTGTATTTTAATGCTAATATGTAATTTTCATGTTAATTATGATTATGAAATCTATAAATTGCAATTCCGGCTGTTGATATCAGTCCATAAATGAATTTTGAGGGGTCATTATCAATCATTCCTGTAGATATGTATTCCGCATTCTGGGCACCATTTGTGTTATTTCTTACAGACGCAGATAAAATTTAATCATCAGTCGTCTGGATTTAACATCCCTAAGTTCTACCGTTGCTACATATGTAAAATTATACATGATAAATAAAATATGGATAAAACAACGTTTGATAAATGCTATATAATTAGCGTTAATGTTATGCCAATAACTGTTTTTAACATGTCTATCCTGAGTACAACCTTAGCGGTTTGAATATACAGTTAACATGTGCATTTGTCATTCTTATTTCGAATTTTATCACTCATAATGACATGTGCTTATGACGAGTGTTTCTGAATTATTACGATCGATTCCCATTTCCAAGTACGTATCGATTAGGTCTTCGTTTTGGCTGGGTACAGATTTGTCCCCTTCTTCCGAAGGCTTCAGCGTCGTTCATACTAACCACTGGAAATGAGGTATGAACTCAACGAAGATTAGGTCGAACCTCATTTCCAGTGGTTAGTATGAACGATGTTGAAGCCTTCGGAAGAAAGAGACGATTCATCACGCAGCCAAAAAGAAGACAAAGTCGCTGCGTACTTGGAAATGGGGATCAATCAAGTCTTTGCGAAACGGATGGTGCAAAGCAACGACCCGTGAAACGCAACTCTCGGAGAGTCAACGTAGATACAAGTGTGTTTCCTTAAATGACATTCATAATTTAGTTTCATTAAACGTGTATATTAATTCCGCTTCAACATTCTTCTGTGCTTTGCATGAAACAACAACCTCCTTAAATGGGATTTTCGGGTAAATTGCCACATATTTTAGTTCTAAATTCGTCTGATTGATTTTATCTCCTCGTTTAATTATTTACTAAATGAGGCTTAGTGTTTGGAGCAACGGATTCTGAAGCAGACATGCCCACGTTGGATAACTGTCTGCAGCAAATTCTGGACAATACATGATGAGTTCCAAATAAAGAAGAAACCGGTCTACTGGATGAATTTCCTTTTCTATACTAGACAGTACTTAGTTTATACTTACAAATGTATGTATAAAATGAGATTAGTGTTTATATAAAAATCGCAACGTTGATTTAATTAATTGTGTGGGATAGCCACTATATATTATATAATTTGTTGCTGTAGTATATTCGTCGCCTTTCGAATATTAACTGGCCAATCTGTCAATTCTTGAAAAGCAGTCGCGAACTGTCGATGAGGCCGTTGCACAGAAGCTGAAACCATTTGGATTACCTACACCAACATTGTACGGAATACAAGTATGTATTAGGTGTTGCGAACCTAGTAACAAATTAGATCAGTTGTGACCAGAAGGATAAAACAAAGACAGCATGACCGGAAAGTATAATCTCATGCACATTCGTTTCGCGCTTACTGGCGACTCATCAGTAGGAACCGGTATTATGCCCTTTAACCACTATATATTTGGGTGAAGTATGTGGGATAATAGGATGATACAATCTCCTAGACGAATGTGTAAACCTGCAGTAGTGAAGCTAACATCATATAAAGTCTACGACAATACGACTTCAACGCTAACTCACACTATATAAAATATATATACCGAGTCTGTAAAGGATACTAACACTATGGCTATTGTGTTAGTAACCGATACTAACATTATAGTACCGAAAAGGTACATGGTACTAACACTATGGTTTCCGAGTCGGTACATGATACCAACCTGATGGATATCAGTTTATGCTAAAGTTCACCGAAATTGAGAATTACGACAATTTCCGCACACTTGTTACTCCAGTAAATCCATACACTCTGGCCTTGATCGATATCAGTTATCACATTTCGCGGTAAGCATGACATCATTCAATTCAATATATTACAGTTAAATACTGTTCTTTGCGAAGAACTAATATATGCAAGTATGTATTAGGTGTTGCGAACCTAGTAACAAATTAGTTCAGTTGTGACCAGAAGGATAAACCAAAGGCAGCATGAACGGAAAGTATAATCTCATGCACATTCGGTTCGTGCTTACTGGCGACTCATCAATAGGGGCCGGTATTACGCCCTTTAACCACTATATATTTGGGTGAGAAATGTGGGATAATAGGACGATATAATCTCCTAGACGAATGTGTAAACCTGCAGTAGTGAAGCTAACATCATATAAAGTCTACGACAATGCGACTTCAACGCTAACTCACACTATATAAAATATATATCGGGACTGTAAATGATACTAACACTATGGCTATTGTGTCAGTAACCGATACCAACATTATAGTACCAAAAATGTACATGGTACTAACATGATGGATATCAATATATGCTATAGTTCACCGAAATTGAGAATTAAAACTATTTCTGAACACCTGTTACTCCAGTTATAATAATAATAAATGAACTAGTTATCCTATTTAAATTATGTAAGAATGATGTGCATTACACAAAATAAATTTAATTACTCATTAGAAATTTTTCTATTAATAATTATAACATACTTTTGGAATTCGTGGCAAAATTCATAGAATTATTAAGCCTGCGATTCGTCATCTATACGCACTGCTACAACTATAATAACTTAAATAAATTGTTTGCCAATCACGCAAAGAGGAACGGGTTATTAGCTTCCTGCAACAAAGCGAAATCTCAAGAAGATATGGTAATTAGCTTGCAGGTTTCGATTCCGCAGTGACGTTTTGAGGCCTCACAGCCTTCTCCTGCGTAGAGCAGATCAATAACGATTGCGAAAATATTGGGTAGCCTCCATGAATTCCCGACCACAATTTTCTCCATCATTCTATAGCCGACTTGTCCTCATAGTCTGACACCAAGCACTATAATGTTGGTACAATTAGCCAAATCCGATTAGAACGATTGTCTCAGTTCCCATGATGAAGTCAAAACCACCATGTAACTGCTGTAAAAATATGATTTAGAAACAAAAATGATAAAAGTTTTTCGACTTCTATTGCCAATGTTTCAACTCAAGAAACATGACTAAATAGGTTCAATACTGATATCTTTGTACGTCATTCCCGCCATTAGTTCATATGTTAATTAAATAACACCGAAATGTATGCATATAGTGTAAAGATTAATAGGATTATATAATTAAATAGTTTATAAATCGTATGACGTCGGCGGTATAAAATAAAGCTCAAAAATGTATATTAGGTCAGTAGTTCAACGGAAAATATAATTCGTTCATAATGTCAATAATCACTAGAGCTATCTTAAATCAATAAAATAAAACCATATACAATTACATAAGCATAGTACAAAGTTCAAATATAAAAACATAGCTAAACATATAACTATGGTGCTATGTATCTGAACTACTATACGCGGTGTCCTAACAGTCAGCTCTGCCTATCTGAACTAAAATAAATTTCCTTTCCTTTTTAGAGAACGCGAATACACCGAAATGTGCAGCTAGATTTAAATAATGTTTTAGCTTCGCTTAAACATCAATATCAGTCATCTTTGTTGACTGTCATTGCGTAGGTCATCATTTACCAGTGACATGGTAGGTAACATCAATGGACAATGTGACACTGGTCACTTTCCAACAAGGATTCGTCTTTCCAATTCATGGTACGCGGTTATTAGCTTCACCGGCGTGTATAAAATAACAATCACCTAGACTAGTCTCAGCGATGAGTCATCACATGAATTCTGAGCGGACAGACCATTAGTTTCATCTTTCGCGTACACAATTACTATCCACCATGGCTGCGCTGCATCTCGAATCAATCAATGTCAAGAACATCGGGTTATTAGCTTCACATATAATGTAAAATATAAAAGAGAATCGAGTCAAAAGATTCCTGGCATTAATTCCGCAACGACGTGTTTAGGCCACGCAGCTCTCTTTAATTTGAAGCAAAACAATAATTTCAGCGACACTATCACAAAATTATTTAAATCAAGGTTGCGATTTGATTTAAATACTTGTCCCAGGATGTACATACATTTGCCAGTAGAAATTAAGCATAGTGTAATGTAGAGAAGACAATTCATCTAGTAGACCGGTTTCGTTCTTATTGGGAATTCATCATGTACTGTCAAGAATTTGCCGCGAATATGGCTCGAACCTGGGCACGTCTGCTTCGGAATCTTGTGCAATAACTACTGAATCACAATATCAAAGTGGCTTCATCCCCGGATTCCCGGCGTGACTCTCACTGTTAAGGCCAACGCCTGGTGAATTACCATAATCTGACATCTATACGGCAGGCTCATTTGCTTCTATCTTTGATAAAGTTGCCTAATCCGCCTAGAACGACTGCCCGCGTTCCTATAAAAAGGTAAAGATAAACAATTAGGGACATTTATAATAGGATTTAAATATAAAATGATAAAAATTGTCGGTTTATATAATGTCATTGTATAATTCTTTCCAGAAATAATTCCCAATAAATGGTTTGTTCATATTGAAGCATACAAATACTATTTGAAAATGCAAGTATACTTTAGCATATGAGAAACATAAATAGATAGTCTCAACACCACACTTTCTCTCACTAAATTATTCTGGCCAGCTAGGTGACCTAAATAATCGATGAATCAATTAAATAAATTACGAGATATGTACTAATAAGCGAAAACTCAATTAGGAATACCTAATTAAACAGGATAATATGCTTATAGTATGTGCGGACTAAAATAAGGCACAAAAATTTCATTGGCTCTGGAATTCAACACACAACATAATTAGTTTTTTTTTCTAACACCAACTGTCACCACAGTGATCTAAAATTAAAAAAATAAAAACAAAATTATATACACATAGCACAAAGTTCAACAGAATGACATAACTAAACGTATAACCATCATTATGATAACAATGATAAAGATATTGATGACGACGATAATAACGATGACGGTGATGATGATAATAATAATGACGACGATATTGATGACTATAAATATGATGCTGCTTATGAAGATGATTATGATATTGATAATGATGATGAAAATGACGATGATGAATATGATGATGATTGTTATGACAATGATGTTGATGAAGATGATGATGATGATGATAAAGATTTTGATGATGAAGATGACGATAATGTCTGTGATGCTGATGATAATAATGATGACAATTATGATGAAAACGATGACGATGATTTTGATGGTGTTTATGCCAATGATAATAATAATATTAATGATGATTATATTGATGATCCTGATGACTATGAAGATTCTGATGATGCCAATAATGATATTGATTATGACGACGACAATGATGGTGATGATGAAGATGCTGACGGTGATGATAATAATGATGACAATGATGACGATTATGTTGATGAAAATGTTGATGGTGCCGATGAGGATGATAATGATGAAGATATTGGTGATTAAAATAATGATGATAATGATGAGGATGATGATGATGACTATGATTGCGATTATGATTATGTTGATGTTGTTGTTGATGATATTGACAATGACGATAATTTTGATGGAGATGAGGATGATAGTGATGCTGATGTCGATACAGATGATGATGAAAATGTCGATGCTGATGATAATGATCCTGATGATTATTATATTAATGTTGTTATTGATTATTAAGATGACGTTAATGGCGATTATGATGATGACGATAATGATGATAACGATGACGATGAAGATGATAGCTGTGAAAATGATTACGGTGTTAAAGGTGATGATAATAATATTGATAATGACGATGACAATGATGTTGATGAAAAGCTGCATATTTGTTATGTTGTAGTCTCTAACTTTTGATGAGATCGGTTCTATTATTTAAAACGAGCACTCATTCAGTCGAAACCCAGAGTTTCAGAGGTACAGCTATCGCATCTCTCATAAAGAATTCCACTAGATAGAAACCACAGAGGAGTAGAAGTTTGACAAATAAAATTCGAAGCAATATACAATAGCCTAGATGATCCCTATAAATAAAAATTACCATAAGAAAGAAGTGCTTATAGAAATTATATTTGGTTGGTTATACACAGAGCTAACCGTATTTTTTACCAAGTGCAAAAAATCAGATTTTGTTTATTTTTTGTGTATTGCATCTGGAAAGCACTGACGGCCTGGTTTAATTATCATTGTCAATTTTTTTTCGTTTCGCAAATAGATATATTATGCCTTACCTGAATGTAATTAGACCATTTCAGTTTGAGTACCGTAATCCTATCTGAACGCAGGTCTCATGAAGTTGTAATTTTCTAAATAGTGAAAGCTGGAGAAGTATTCCGGTGAAACTCGCATTATTAAGTAAATAAGTAGGAAAAATCAGCTCGCATAGGAGCTGACCTGTTGATACGATCGATTAAATCAGCATCATCTCGCTAAATAACGGAAATAAAAATGGCGACCACCTGTTATCGCCTGATAAAAGCGATCCACTAATATATGTTCTGTAATACAGTGTTGCAAATTTGACATTTAAGGTAGGCTCGATAGAGGTTAAACGGCCAGCCCTGTAGTTTGAAAAGTTTCAAGGCACAGTACACGAACACTAATTTTCACTGGACAAACCGCTGTTCCGTGTGACAATGCTTTTGCATACTGATCAACCGGCAGCGGTTTGCTTAGATCTTCCAACACGCCTGGCCTATGACGTAATCAAACCTCGCGTATTCCACAGTTTGCGGCCTGAGCCGCGTGCCGTTTACAACAAGATCTATTAGTTTATCCCCACTAAAAGAATCAATGTCAAATGAAACAGCAACTCTAGTAGAGAGATTGAGTGACATATTGGACGAATCCTTGCTTGGATTTCCACAGTGCAAAGCCAGGGCTCTAATGATGACGTCATCACCTTGTTTCTGCTCATTAACGGAAACTAGACTGGGCTGGAATGACACCCTTCATTGTCAGGCGGAATCAGCATAAGCAATAGCATCTCCATGACAAAGTTTCGTTGTAACTAAGCCTACAGTATGGCCGCAACTGCAAAATACTTGCTCACGAGTAAGTTGCAAACAGACCGCTCAAAAACGAGTGTGGCTGGATTCACAATTCTCTGCTACATTCATTACACAGGCCGAAAAATATCTTAATTGACCACGCGGCAAGTCCATGTTTTATAAAAAGACAAATAACAACAGGGAAAGCCCCAACAACTAACCAGGCTGACAGGGAAATGCTGTCACCACGAGTACAAAATTCACAGTAAATGTCTAATGGTCCGAAGGTCGGTAGATTACAAAACCAACCGAAAATGCTGGCAAACCGACTCACGTATATAAATCGACAAAGTACGTCCCATCGGCGCATTTACAACATGAAATGTCAATGAAAAAATATCTGAAGTCACTATAAACGATCAGATTGCTGCTGGATGCGGGTGCAAATAAATCAATCGTTCCACGTTCATGGTATGTTTCAACTTTGTATAAGTGTGACTCGTAATAATTTCATGTGTCGGACGAACTACCCAGGGCATATGGACTGTGGAATATTGTGATAAAAATACATTAGCATAAATACCCATGACAATTATTGGTTGCTGGTGCTGCAGTTTCATTGTTCATTTTTAATTTCGTAAATGCTTTTGTGAGTAAAATTTACTGCAGTATATTTAGTATTCCCCTTCGCAAAGCATTGGCGACATTGAGGCTATAGACCAGGCGTTCTCAGTTAAAAACTTACCAAGAGCAGACGGCATCCGACTTGTTGATGGACCTTCGAGAGGCATACTTGTCATTATTCAAATCGTCTGACTACTCGTAGACACCGGATCTGAGAGTGTCACGATTTATGTTATGAGTGGAGCAAAAAACGGATACCAGCCACGGTCATTTTACTGAATTTCACACAATAAGCTGCCCAAAGCCACACAATTCATGGTAGAGGCGAGGATTCTTGAATCATCCATTTCTGTTCCAGAGCAACCATGGTCTACGTGATGTAGAGGACTAATAATTTATGTCAACCGCTGATTTCTGTCAGTTAAATGCAATCAAGACGCCTGACCATTATCCCATTGCTGTGTTAGGTGATATGTTCTCAGCCTTGCTTAGGGCAAGTTGTTTAAAATTCTTGGTCTCAAGAAAATATTTTGGCAAATTAGAGTGCGCACGCATGATTTATGGAAGTTGGTTGGAAAAGTATCGCAATGACAATACCAAAAAAGCGATCCAAAAGCCTTTCAGCGTATAATAGATGAATTTGTGGCAGACATACCAGTCACTAAAATGCACTTAGATGATTTTGTAGTTTTTAAAAACTGCAGATCGCAATTTTAAGTACTTATACATGCATTACGTCGCAAGGCGTTGTTATGGAATTTGAAATTTAATCTCCATAAGATCCAAATCCGAGAGCAAGTAGGTTAATTCGGCAACATCGTTTTCAAAAAGCAATGTCAGACCGTCGATTTTAATGTCAAGCTGGCCCTGTACACCCGATCTGGAACAATAAAATAAGTACGGCGATTGCATCGCATGGTGAACTTGTACAGATCATGCTTGGCAGACAGACACGACGCAGAAAGTCTTAGCCCAATTATTTAGTTCCAAGGTTAATTTTCGCTGGACAGAAGAGACAAAACACTCTTTTGGATCAATGCCAGCGAAACTTGGTGGAGGCATTGGTAATGGCGTTACCAACGGGCCAGCTGTCAATGGTTACACTTTTATCATAAGTTGGTATCGCCGCAGTTCTGCAGGATGATGTTAGATCAGCACAATATGTTAGTCGCTTGTCTTTGAACACAACGATACCGCTACTGACAAGGAGTTGCTGGCTGTATAGTGGGCATTTAAAAATTTCGGTAGAGCAGTATGCATTCGAAAATTTCGGCAATACATTATCGGAGATATTGAGTTCATCAATATTAGTCAGGTCGTTTATGTGGATTCCCTCAGAGTTTACAATTATGGTGTCATTCAGCCTAAAATTAATTATCTATAAATCCGCTGTAAATGTGCTCATTTTCGCAGATAATATTCCTAATACTTTTCCAAGCCCTCAGAAGAATTCATTTTTATTCAACACAAATTCTTTATATTTAATCAATTATTTCTAGGACTTTGCTCGTATAAAGCGCGTCCATTTAGTGAAATAAAATACAGGTCATTATTATTTCGAATTCACTTCTAAGACTCGAATGCTGCCTCTATCATTGTCCTGACTTTGCTCCGTCGTAATCTGTGCACATTTTCAAGGACTTTCTGTAGTATTCACATACGTTTTTTTTAGCATGCCCAACGGACAACGAGCTGTCACACTTGATGGTTTCAGCAGGATGCCAAAGCCGACTCCTCAGGGGAGAAATGAAGCAGTAGCCATATTTGAGACCAAGAACACTCTAATGACAATATTTAAAGCTGAGGTGAGTAAAAAAGGAAGTCCTAGCAGAAAAGCACGAATTTGGATGAAGCAGAGTCAGGAAAATGATAGAAACAGGATTCGAGCTGCAAAAGTTACTTCGCGTTAATAATTATTTGTATTTTGTTATATTAAATAGACGCGCTTTATACGAGCGAAGTCTTATAAGTAATTGATTGAAAATAAAGCATTTGTGTTGACCAAAAATGACTTTGTCTGAAGGTTTGAAAAACTTAATAGTCACTTTATCTGCGCAAATGAACACGCTAACTTTGTGATGACACTATGAATGTAAACTCTGAAGGAATTCACATAAACGAACCAATTAACTAATATAACCTGTTGTAAACAGCACGTGGCTCAGGCCACAAATTGTGGAATACTCGCTAAATGATTACGTCATATATCAGGCGCGTTGGAAGATCTAAGAAAACCACTGTCGGTTGATCAGTAAGCAAACGCATTGTCATCCACAAAAGCGGTTTGTCCAGTTAAAACTAGTGCCTGTGTACAGCTTCTTGAAACTTGCCAAACTACAGGGCTGGCCGCTCATCCTTTATCGGGCCTACGGTAAATTTTAAATCTGCAACTTTGCACTACAGAACATATCTTAGGAGATCGCTTATATCAAGCGCAAACCTGCGGTCACCATTATTATTCCCGCTTTTCAGCGAGAAGATACTGATTTAATCGTTCCTCAAATAATTGTTCTTATCAAAAGATCGGCTCCTATGCGAGCTGATTTTTGCTACTTATTCACTAGATAATGCGAGTTTCGCCGGAGTAATTCTCCAGCTTTTGCTCTTTAGAATTCCAAAGACATTATTAGATAAGCACATGATTATTTCTTGCAAGATCTTAGAATAGCATACACTCAAAGACATCTGTTTATTTAACCGATGCGTATATCTCTTGGAGAAAATACTTTTCAATTTATGCATAAGTCGTGCTACGTTGCTAATTACGGTCTTATACAATCTAATGTAATTTGTCTTCTAAGCTATTCATTATGACAATATATTTTATAACGTAATAATCATACCACCTTTAATATCATAGATGCGTTGTTATGCGCTTCACCAAAGCTGCGTCCAGATTGGATTACGCTATTCAAACCGAAAAGTTTTAATTGAATCCACGTAAGACGGTTACCCAGAGCAATTAGCTCCATATTGATTTTTTAGAAAATAAAAAATATTACATTGTTGTTAGGCAGCCAGTGCTGTCAAGCTGCACTTCTACACCTATAATTTTTTTAGTATTTATTTATTAATTAACCATTTAATTAATCGATAAACGAAATCTTATGTTTTTGCACTTGGTAAACAATACTGTTGACTTAACCTACATGGGTTGGGCCGCTTATGCGGATTTCCTCAGCATTTATTAAAGTTGTCTTCCAGCCGAGACTTAATTATCCATTACTCCGCAGACAAAGTGATCGTTTGTGCACACAATACTCTTACTAAGTTTTCCAATCCGTCAGAAATCATTTTACTCAACACAAATGGTTTATTCTTGATTAACTATTTATAGGAGATTCCTTGTATAAAGCTCGTTTATATTGTAAAACACAAAGTAATATTTAATATTTTAGGCACACTTCTGAGGCTCGATGGCTGCTTTCATCTTTGTGTTGACAGCTTCATCTTATTTCGTGCACTTCTGTGAGGACTTTCTGTTGTATGCACTTCAAACTTAGATATGAAAATTGGAGCGTTCTCAGCCTCAAAGGTGGTTATTTCTATATCTCCTTCCACCCTCATGAGTCGGAATTGGCACCCTAATTAAACGATTAAGTGCGACAGCTCATGATCCGACGGACATGTCAATGAAAACACGAGCTATCATTGACATCCTTTTGTTCCATGGGCTCGACCTGCGCGACCATAACATAGTCGCCGACTCTTAGGCGAGTTTGTGTAGGTTGTTTTGCATAGGCTTGTCGTTGTGTGGCGCCCACATATTCAGTTAGCTGTTTTAGGCGCTCCTAAATATCCGTTGTGGTGCAGCACTCATGGGATCCTGAGATTAAGGGTTGGAGTGAATCTTGTAGCTGTTGATACAGTAGATCGCATGATCCGCTCGACCATATATAATTTGACTCTCCGGAGTCCGAGGGTCTCGTTGCACCAACATCGCAATACATCTTTTTTATCGTCTGGTTTGCTCTGCAAATGTTAAGCGACTTTGCGGGAATGTTTTATGTCCAGGTCCTTGCAGCCATGATTAAATTCTCTCGATTCGAACTGTGCACCATGGTTAGTAACAATAACTTGTAGTGCGCCAAATCGACTGAGCCAGCGCCCATCTAAGCACTTGATAATCTTTTCTGCTGTGATTTTCTTCAGTGATACAAACTCGAACCATCAGGTAAACTTATCGGCCATGGAATACATTTAGGCTAACCTGCCACGAGCCATCGGCAGTGGACCTACCAGTTCAATATACAGAAATTGGTTCCGTGCAGTGGCATTGTAAGCAATCGTGATGACCTTTTATCTTTTTTATTCTTTACAACACTGATATATAGTACACTGTTGACAAAGCTACGAATCTCTTTGAACATGCTAGGCGAATATAATCGTGACTGCAATGGCTCAATGCAGCGCCCGGCGTTGGGATGTCCGAACGTTTCATGCCAGAAGGCAATCAATTCTGATCGTATATACTCTGGCACAAACCATTGCACTGTTTGTCTTTTTTCGTCCTAATACGCCGTTTTACAGGCTCAATGCTTTATATGGTGCGAACACCACTGTACCGCTTTTAGCTGTTTGACCATTGCCTGCAATGTGGCATCATTTCCCTGTTCTTCAGAGACCTTGATATGTGGCAAAACTCGCACAGCGAAAATTCTGCTGTACGCATCAGCGGCCGCATTCTCGACGCTTGCTCTACGATGAACTGTTACATCGTATTCCTCGAGCTCTTCACTGGCTTGGTGTAATTTTTTTCTTCTCAATACCTAGTGTTCACCAATGCACTAGTTCTTTATGATCGGTAAAAGTGCTTTTATGTCCACCGATGACCAAATACCTAAATTCTCGTAGTATTCTTTGTACGACCAGGAATTCCTTTTCTGTAACTGTATAGGTTTTTTCCATCTTAGTGAGTGTGACACGTGCGTCCACTTGTAACACTCCACCTATGCCAATATCTGGCGCATCTGCAACAACTGACATACTACCTACCTGGAAAGTAAAATTAGTTACGTCTATTAATTTATGTGTACATAGGATAAACGCCTCTTGAGCCACCTCCTTCCAACGAAACGGTATCTTGGCGCTAGTTGAATTAGACAAGGGTTGTTGCGCAACCACCATCACTGTGATATATGGTCTATAGAAATTTAACATACGAATAATCCGGCGGAATTGTTTGTAGTACGGAGCAACGGATAGTACTTGATAGGCTGTACATTCGAATCTAATTTCATACATCCCACCGCTGAGACTGAGTGACTTGCCGACCTATCTAAACTTTTTTCTGGATTAAAATATAATCGCCATTCTATGGCTTTGGATAAAATCTTCTGCAGACGAATATATAAATTTTGCTTATTAATGGCTCATTTAATAATATCGTCAACGTAAGTTGATGTACATGGTAAGTCGGACACGAATGTGTCCGTCATTTTTTGGAACACATTCGGTGCATTATTTCACACAAAATGGCACCGAGTGAATTGGAAACGACCTTTGGGTACTTTCAACGCTAACTTCCACCGGTCTTTGGGCCGAGCACCAATACGCTAAAATCCCTTTTTAAGGTTTAGCACATCAAAAAATTTGCCTCCCGCTAGCTGTAGGTATAGATGACGCAGCGTCGGCATGGTATACGGGTTAGGTTTATTCATCGAGTTGAACCGCCGGAAATCAGCCGCCGACTGAGAGAACCATACATTTTCAGCTGGAAAACAGCTGAAGATGATTCAAGAACGCCGTCCTCTATCATCTAAAGTGTGGCCCAAGTCGCTGCTGCTGGTTTCATTGAAGAGCATCATATAATTTTGGTGGTTCGTAACCTTCATTTATTTCTATCCATAGTTTAAAGTGATCGACCTTTGGCCTAGACATTTGCTACAATCCGGGACTTAAAATGTAGTGTTGTACTGGCTTTATAGATCTTTCCACCACTCGAGCAGACAACTGATCTCCTCCTGCACTTTATGGCTGCATATCGACTTTATGGAATTCATGCCTTTTGGCCTCGATATGCATTTACGCATAATTTGACAATCGATCGTCTTAACCCACTTTCTAATGAAATCAAGCCCCAATTTTGGAGTTTGAATATTCGCTACAACAAAAGACATAAAGAAGTTTTCTTCATTTATTAATAATTTAATGTCCTATTCGTCCGCAGCGGCCACTGATGCCCCCGATGCCTGATGCAAGTTTGCTCTCGTAGGTTTTGCGTTGTTTAATGGCCAAATCATTGTTAATAACGACACATTAGCCCCGTATCCAACTGCAAAATTACTGTTTGTTCGTTAAAAAATTCTTAATATTTAACTTTAGTAAAAATCTTGAAGAATGGTAACGTTTCCCATTATTCCGTTTTTTAAAGGTCACGTGATTCTGAACAATTTTTGGAGTGCTCTGCTGGTCCTCTTCTCTCGATCTACAAATCTGAGCATCCAAAGGATTTATCTCTTGGGCATGACCCCGACAATCAATATTTGTGAGATGATAGGCTCTACAAAGTACGGCCATGTTGAACACCACATGCGATACCACGCGTGAGACCTGTTACAACATCTCCCAGAAGCGACATATCTTATTGGAATTCTTCGCGACATAATCAGCGAGTTCGGGATGGACGGCAGAAGCCAGTGGCCTGTAAGAAAGGTTAATATATGAGGACACCAGTTGCGATGAATACATCCCTTAAGGGGCAGAAAAATCAGAATAGTTCTCCTTGAGAGTGGCAAATTCAATGGGGAAATAGAGTCTATCATCCTCATTAAATTTGCAGTTCTCTAGGAGAACTATACGGAATTTTCCGTCCCTTAAGCGATGCATTCGTCGCAGCTAGTGTCTAAATATTAACCTTGCTTACAAGCCACTGGCTTTCACGTTCCATCTCGACCTCACTGATTATGCTGCGAAGAATTTCAATAAGATATATCGCCTCTGCCAGATGTTGTAAAAGGTCTTATGCCTGGTATCGCAAGTGGTGTTCAACATGGCCGAACTTTGTAGAGCCTGAGTTCTTTCTTCCAGGCCTCTCTGCCTGCTCAATATTGCGCCATATCTGGCAGGATCCTGCAGCATAAACATGATGGCCTCATGCTGATGCAACCCGAGCGAAGACTCAGTTAGCTTGGACAACCACCCCTTGATGCGTGCCGTGGTATCAATGGGCATCTAACCCAGTAATGGTTTCAATCTGTACAATTCGGAAAACACTTCCTGAGGCCTGGCTTGGAAGTGATCCAACACACGTCTTTTATATTCTTCATATGTCAGGTCGACAGGAAATTCTAACTGGATTGCAACTGTCCGGTCAAGTAATTCCTGGACAGTCACGCGCTCAATAGGTGCTTCTAATGCTAATTCTTGCACTCTAACAGAGGCTTTAAATTTTCTGAACCACAATTATGGCCTTTTCACATCCAGGTGTGCAAGCATATGCTTAAATTCTGATGACGATCGGAAAAACTCGTCGATTTGGATGAAGACATCGAAATGTGTCCGTATTCGACAGAAACTTTACCTGCTGATGATAAATATAATTTTAGAATACATGAAATCAAAATCTCGGCGCTAATCAACGCAGATGACGCTCAACCTCGTTTTTTTCTCATAATAAATGCTACTTCTCATGCCACATTTTCAGATAATTCATTTCTCACAATACCATATGGAACATGAATCCATTTCAATTCATATTTATAAGGCAATGTGTACCTGGAAACAGGTCAGTTCATATAGGATCAGGAGGAGATGCAAATATCAGCAGAACTAAAAGTTTAATGCCCTATGCACATGCGTTAGATGCATACTGACTAAAGATGTGTGGGACGCGACACTATGTTCAAATCCCACCATATAACTTGTCAAATAATTTCAAACTATTGCCAAATGCATTAATCTAATGTGTATTAATGAAATATCAAATTAAAACTTATAAAAGTAATTCTTAATGACACTTCCTAAAAATAGAATATGTAGTATACACGGGTGTTGTAAAGGATATCATCACCATTATATTGTGGCTCCAGATGCCACTGCTTGGTAGCTACTATGCATAGAGCACATGCTTACTTGGAATTAAACCTGCTTTTATGCTGACTCCGAAATATCGGCTTGGTCCTATACAAACTAACTTAATACCAAGTAAGAAGCCTAATTTATAAATGTTTCGCAGTATTTATTAAATCATATTTTTAGATAGCATTAACGCCAATTCAAATTAAAAAAACGGAAAATTGACCCACGTGAACATTTATTGGCGTTCTTTGAGATTTTGGCAATTCTTAGTTTATACTGACATATGTATATACATAATGCGTCAGGTGTTCATATCAAGATCGCTACCTTGATTATAGTAATTCTTATCACCGCCCGCGCAACCTATGTTCGTTTAATTATACAATTGGTCATTTCAATAACACTTCCCCATGTAGCGTGGTGTATTTTCAATAATGATAGATTGGGGATGGTTAGCTGGAATTTTACGGCTAAAGGGATACTATGTACGCTTTATCTAAAAGAAAGGCTAACCAAGAAACATTAATCCGTGTATAACTGAAAATTGTGTGTATTGTGCTGC
Organism: Eudiplozoon nipponicum; assembly: GCA_029291075.1. Classification (NCBI taxonomy): domain Eukaryota; kingdom Metazoa; phylum Platyhelminthes; class Monogenea; order Mazocraeidea; family Diplozoidae; genus Eudiplozoon; species Eudiplozoon nipponicum. The sequence continues at coordinate 152,199 of JAQBSW010000055.1, read as the reverse complement.
AGGATGGCTCAGTTGTTAGAGCACCAGATTCCGAAGCAGACGTGCCCAAGTTCGAGCTCTATCCGCGGCAAATTCTGACCAGTACGTGATGAGTTCCCAATAATGACGAAACCGTTCTACTGGATGAATTGCCTTTTCTACATAATAAAATTCTTAATTTATACTGACAAATGTATGTACTTAATGGGTCAGGTGCTTATATCAAATTCGCAACCTTGATTATAGTAAATATTTTTCCTTTAACCGGCTAACTATTACAGCCCATCATTAATCCTTGAGTTTCAATGCCTCTATACAACTTTGTTCTTCTGTTTGAACCAATATTTCTACCACCCACTTTCTCATGATAAAACGCAGGTCAAACTTAAGTTATTTATTGTTATTTAATAATTAGAGTAGTGATTAAAAATTCTTCGTGGTTCCAAAGGTACCTCGCTGGTATGCGTCAAGAAAACAATTATCGTTGGCTTACGAATGCTGAATACTATTGGGCCATTCTTCTCAAACAAAAACGTTCTCCATAGGAAGGCGCATAATGCCATAAAGAATATGATTTAAAACGATACAATTATGTCACCTACAAATTGATTTATCAATTACATATTTTGAAAGTAGATAAAATATCAACTGACCATTGGTTGCACCTAATGAACACCACAGTCAGAGCTAAGTCTAGCTGCAATGCTACACGTTTCACTCTATTGATCTTGCATAAAAATTTGCGACATCATTGCTCATATTTATATGCGATATATTTGCTGCATTTTTTCTCTTGTTTCTGTCTTGTATAAGCCAAAGTTAGTTTCTCTAGGCTTAGGCAGTTTTCTACACAATGTTCTATATTTTTAATCGGGTGAGTGTAGACCTCATTTAAAGGCTACTTTGCATATATATTGTGGAGTTGCAGGGGTTTGCAACTCTAGCCTAGGAAGCGACAAGTCTGGAACAGCGGAGTAGTGAAAGCTTGGCAAATATAAATACATGGATAAAGAAGGTGCATTAGACTAGAGGCCGAGGAAAGGACAATTAATTTAATTAAGAGTTAATACTTGTTTATTAGAATAATTGTATTAATGATAATTAGCTCAAAAGTAATGAATAATTCATGATTATCATCATCATCATCATCATCATCATCATCATCATATCATGTGTAAATATTTAGGTAATTTATTGAAAATAATTCATGAATTAGTAGGTTAACTATAGCCATAATAGAGTTTGTAACAGCTTTAATTGTTTTTGTTTGAACTTTGAGGAAATTGTTTACAGATTTTAATCCCTAAGTTTTTTAAGTATTTCATTATAAAACCACGCAGATTGTGTTGGAGAAAAATTGCGCAATATTTTTAATTTTTCATCCTGTTTTAATATGCAGATATTTTGTGTGTTCTATTATTTGATAGCCAAGAAACTAGCTAGTAATATTTTTGCTTTATTTAGACCATCATGACAGAGCATTATATATCATGTAATTATGTTTTCTTATCTGAACTTTTGACTATATTTATATATGATGCTTAATTTTATTTCATTCTGATTTCATATGTCACATATATGGGAAGAGCGATTTAGTGAGAAATTTACTTGAAGGTTAATCGGTTAGATATTTACATGTGAAATTTAAGCTTTCATGCCATAATATATTTTGTCTGTTGGAGTCGAACTTCCCTTGTTATTTAACAGTTAAATATTGACTTTTGTCCAAAGTAAACGGCATGACTTTCTGAACCTTTACCATTACTGATAATTAAGGTAGTCAAGATTGATACGCAAAGGATTCATAAAGAAACATTTTTTGAGTGACAGGCATTCTAACTTCCGGTAATAAAATATCGAGCATTGCTTCATCAAGCTTTCCGATTTATTAGTGAGGAATATAGTAAAGGACCTTCGGCATCGACTCGTATCATTAAGAAAGGACATAGCAGAACTTCGAACATCCAAGAGTAGCCTGTTCGATGATAACATTAAATTTGGGAAAGATGAAATCATTATCTCTCCACTGAGCAACGGGGATTACATATATCCAACTATTTGACCTGCTTTCTCTTGTTCTAGCTATTTATTCTCTGTATTGCAACACTTTTCTCGAGTTAATTACTGTGTCACATACAATTTTAAATCCAACGAAGTTCCTTCCTCTTTCAAACACAACAAGATTTTACGAAATAACATCAAAACAAAGGTATCCGGGTTTGTCAACAAATAATTTCAACGAAAAAGATATTTTAGAAAAATAAAATAAGATGAACCATCAACGCCAAGCGCAAAATTATTTAAAAATTTTGTTTAACCTAATACCACAACAAAAAGTTATGGAGTAGCTAAGAAACTAAAAGTTCTGCCAGTGGCTGATTTTCAGCTTTTCAGAATGATGCTGTTTTCTTATCTTTGTCTGACAAACGAAAAAAGGATAAATATGCCTAATTATCCATATCCTGCTAACTCCAACTAATTTTTTATCCATGTTAAATCTAAAACTTCTCCAAACTTCTTGTGCGTAAATCAAGTGTAGAAAAGTACTTTGGTGAAAGTGATTTTTGCAAATGTTAGGCGTTTACGCAGGGCTTATTTTGCCCATCAGCGAAATAAATGTTAGTTCGCGTGGATAGATAAAATACGTCGGGCGCAAGCTGCAAAAGTTTCACGTTTGCAACTGATTAGAAATTGTACAGATGGCATTTCTTGTATGCGAGACGTCCAGCTTGTTAGAGCCGTTTATCTGATTTTTCATACCTCAGATATGCCTTTTGGTTTGACACTTGTAAGTCAGTGTGTGCAACTGTCAGTAGTTGTGCTATAAATTTCGATCGGCCAGATACAACTGAATTGGTGTTTATCCCAATTACGCAAACTTAATTTCAAGAAATTTAAAATTGAAGTTCGTGGTTCTGGATGTAGTAATGCACGCTTATTTCGCGTATCACTTATAGATACTGTTAGAGAAGGCGTTTAACGCACGTTCTGCACACGAAAATTACATCTACAGCCTACGCATATATGTTCTTTGCAATTTTTATTCTATGCATCTTTATTAGTTCTTCGTTTGTTTTCACGTAAATAGTTGGTAACAGACCGGTTGTGCAACGTCTGAATATATATATATATATATATATATATATATATATATATATATATATATAACTTTTAAACCGTTTGTTTTATTCGCAAAATTTAACTGTTTTGTGAAAATCAATTTGTTTTTTGTCTATTATACTTCCTAGTTTATAATACAAGTGTAGACTGAACGGTAAGTAATCCAGTGACTTGCCAAAGGATTTAATTCGCATTTCCATCTAACTGAATGGAATTTGCAACAAGCAAAAAAGTTTATTTTTTCGATTTTCTTTTTATTTTGCAACTTTTATTGTAAATCCTGTAAAACGACAGCGCTGCATTGGATGCACGAAAAATCGATTTCATCAAAACTCAGTGAAATATACGCGTGCAATTTATGTTGGCTTGTTTGCACGTTCTAATGTGTCTATATTCGTTTTCGCTGTGTTTTGTCCTCTTATTCATGTGTAGCACTGCGCTATGGGATTTTTTTACAATGATGCATATATTAATACTAATCTCAGGAAATGCTAATTACACTTGTAATGCTACCTCAGTTACTCATGTCAGAATATTGATGGGGCAACCCAGTACCCGCATTCCTCGGAATGACCAATTATATCTACCATAAGGTGGCGGATCCAGTTTGAATAGCTCCGTCAAGTACTACTGAAAGTAAGTAGCAACTTCTCGAAGAAAACTTGGCACCAAATTCATCGGCGAGGTCCTTTAAATGCATAGCTTTCACATATTTTAATTGTTTATATTCATTAATTATCATCAATGCACATGATATAAAAAGAAAACTTTCATTCATAGCGCAAGGCCGATTCGTACAAAAATATTTAGTCCACAATCTCGTAACCAGATTTCAATTTTCATCATCTTCAAGAAACTTTTGTGGCCTAAGAGAAAAAAGTATGTCTAAGAGAAAACATTTGTTCCTTGTCTATTTTAATTGTAACAGCATAATTCAGGTTTATGTAAATATGTAGTGCATTGAGTTGTGGCTTACTCCTTCTCCTTAATAAACATTACGCATGCCAATCGTACGAATTCTTTGAATACAAATTACTTTATTTTATTTTCTTCGATTCACATATCAGATGTAAAGACGTTTCGTGAAGGAGTTAATGCGGTGCATAATATAAGCTCTCGTGTTAATGCCAATTAATCAAACTTGCACTTATAATCATACATTTCCGTGTGAGATTGTAAACTTTACGTGAAATACTATGGGCCTACGTTCTATTCCACTGTAATGGCATACCGTCACTAGAAACTGGAAGACTGAGCCTATGTACAAAAAGAACTGACCGCAAGAATAAGCGCGGCATATTTAGCCATGGAAGATCCTAACAATGGCTAAGCAGAACACCTGGTTTGACGCTTCACTCCAGAAGTGCCAACCCTGTTGAAACGATTTCCTAACTGATGCCGTCACGGCTCCTCGAAAAAGTGACTGTATCAATACGTTACACGCAGCAACGACTACCACTGCGTCCGCTACAAATCACAGATTTTTTTTGTATACAGCGCAATTATTATTATTAAACGATTTAAGGTGTTTATTAAATTGGAAACGCATATGTAATTCTCTTGCTTGGACTTTTACTTTTATTTTTTTATAGACACGTTCATCACAAGTCCAGGCAATAGTTTGTCAGTGAAGTCAGCCAGACAGCCATGCAATTTGCATAGCCACTAACACGCATTCGTAGAGGAGGTATGAGTGGAGTCACGTAATATTAATGCATCTTTTGTTACTATTTTTATGCCGACAGCAATGGAGTCAGAATTAGTTCAGAAAAATACATACATACACTCACGTACTACCGAGATTGGGAAAAGCATATTGCACAATAATTATCATTAGGCTCATCGCGCTGTCCTCCTTCTGTAAAAATATAATTGCTTTGATTTTTCTTCTTTTCGTGTGTGTGTGTATGTGTGTGTGTGAATGCGAGAAATTTCATGCGTGTATGTGCGTTTACGTGTTGCCTTGTTTCTTAGCCATTTGTGTGAATTCAGAATAGATTATAATGCTCCAAGACGCGCACTTGTGTTATTGAATTTTACGACATGACGTCAATAAAAGCAAAGAACGAGTCTCCAACGCGTGGTGTTTTGTTATGTGCACACGCGTTCATTACATGCGTTAATGCGTATTGATATTTATCGTTGTAGCTCAATATGGAAAATGCGCGTCATAGTTATAGTGTTGTTGAAAAGTATATCAGCCATTTTAAAAGGACACAAGTGCAAGGGATGAATTATCCTCCGTACAGTTTCTATTTGACTACACTTATTTGACTGCCAACACACACACACACACATACCCTAACACAATAGCAGGCAGTTCTAGTGTACTTACCCTCATTAATCAGGTATGCTTGTGTTTACTAAGTGTTCGCAGTCTCGTACAGGCCAACATAACAATAAATCCATCTATGTTGTTTGTACGTGTATTCGTGATTGTTGATGTGTCCTTAAAATATACACAACTTATTCGATTTATTGTAATAAGTTTGTTTGTACGTTATCCACACACGAAATGCCTATCCCACTTTATGGAAGCATACATGTTATTGATTATTTTCTTAACATTATTTACCAACTTTAGTGATGCTTTGATATAATGGGCGAAATAAAGCATAAAATTTTAGAGATATTTACATTATTATTGTTGAAAACGTTGTTTCTCAATTACGTTAAGGTTCGGTCAACTGCAGACGCACCTGTGTGTTGTCTACAAATTGCAGAAAAATAACACAATTATACAAGTTCGTTAAAAAAAAACTAGTTTAGCTATGCGAGATACCATTTAACGATGTAAAAGGCATGATATTTTTTAACAATTTAAACAATAATTGATTGCACGTCGATGATACTTGTTATTGCAATCAAGTTTGAAAGATTGATATAAACACCAATTTCATTGCACCTAACTCGTCACAAACATAGTGAAGCTGTCGTCAGTTACACAGACCGACGTGTTTCGAAAGGGGTACTATACAGACTCCACCTAAAGGAAAGACTAACAGAGAAACATTAGTTAGTAAATAACTGAAATTTGTTCGTAGTGTGTGGCAGGATGGCTCAGTGGTTAGAGCAACAGATTTCGAAACAGACGTGCCCAGGTTTGAGCCCTGTCTGCAATAAATTCTGGTCAGTACGTAAAGAATTCCCAATAAGGATTAAACCGGTCTACTGGAAGAATTTTCTTTTCTAAACTATACAATACTTATTTTATACTGACAAATGTATGCACATATGGGTCAGGAAGTTATTTCAAAATTACAACCTTAATTTAAAGTAATTGTTATCACCGCCCGCACAACCAATGTGCCTTTCGACATTCCTTTATCATCACCATAGCACGACCAACTCACTAACGTGGATCAATCCACGATGCATGTATGAAGAAAGCAAAATTAGATATGCGGCTGTCATTTCTGGGGATCTCGCCTAAATTATACTTGACAGGACATGTCGTCTGCAGAATTTCATTGCAGTCACGAACATTAAAATTTTGTAGATTTCGCATCATATTTATGATGTATAAAATTAGGTAATCATCGATTGTGAAGCTGGTAATGACAAATGCTTTAAATCTCGATTACAAATTTGATATAAGTGCCAACCCCATTGTATATAATCTGTCGCATAACATCAAAACTACCCGAAGACGCACGTTCTGATGCGTTTCGACCTTCCGTGATCATCATCAAATTACGATGTCAAGTTCTCTAGTGAGGATACTATCGCATTTCAAAATTAGATGTCTGTGGCACCAAGTAATAGTAGTCCCATACATTTTACTTGACTAGAAATATCGCCTTTGTAATATTCATGCAGACACGAACATGAAGTTTTGCAGATTTCGTCACATTGATATAAGTTATACAATTCAAGAAATATTGTTTGTGTTGGTGGTGTCAAAGATTCTTTTAATCAATTTACCAAGTATGAAATAAACACCAATCCAACTGCATATAATCAGTCACAAATCAAAGTAAAACTAATTTCAGTCTCACGTACTGACACCTTTGTTCTTTCCATAATCATGAGCAGAGCTCAACGGGAAGTTGACTAGCGTGGATAATGAAAACAAAATTAGTCCAAAATTAACTTGAATTCACTTGGTATAAAATAAAAACTTCAGGTTTCTATAAAAAGGCATAGGATGTTTACTCATTATGAAATAGATCCTTGTTTAGCTTCTTATTTTATAAATCAACTGCAATAATAACCAGGTGATTAGCAATACTCTGGAACATAAAAAGACCACGTGGATGACGAATACTGATTGGAGGTTCTGACACTTTGATCTGGTTGCCTACATTGTCGAGTAGCATGTTCTGAATTTCTATTGCAATTCCATTTCAAAGCCAACTCACTATATAGAAAATATGGCGATCCTATAAATTGCACAAAATACATAATGCTGGTATGTTGCTTGGGGAATTTTGACTCCCAAGAACCGTGGTTTGAACAAGTTACCTAGTAGGTTTGAAGTCGCATTTTCAAAGAATTTATATGAAGTTAACTCTATTGCTGCTTGATTACATTGTAGCATAGGAGATGGTACCAATTTCCCCACAGTATTCGCCCAAATATATAGTGAGTATAGAGCTTAATACCGACTCCGTACCGATGACTCGCCAGTTAGCAAGAAACGAATGTTCACGAGATTATAATTTTTGTCCATGCCCTCTTTGGTTTATCCTTCTGGTCATATTTGAACTAATTTATTACTAGGTGCGCAAAACCTAATACACGATTACAAATATATTAGTTCTCCTCCACAAACAATACCGAATGGTTATATATTTAATTGAATAAAGTCATGATCACCGCGAAATGTGATAACTGATATCGATAAGACCAGATTCGCTGGATAAACAGGTGTTCAGAAATAGTTGTAATTCTTAGTTTTGGTGAACTTTAGCATACATTGAAATCCATTGTGTCGATACCATGTACCTACTCGCCAACCATAATGTTGGTACCATGTACCTTTTTGACAGCCACAGTGTTAGTATCAGGTACGGACACTAGAGCCATAGTGTTGGTACTCTTTACAGGCTTGATACATATTTTATATAGTGAGTTGGCTTTTAAGTCGCATTGTCGATGACATTATATGAAGTTAGCTCCACTACTGCTGGTTTACACATTCGTATAGGAGAATGAACAAGATTATTTTACCAGATTCCTCACCAAAATATATAGTGGGTAAAGGCGTAATACTGGCTCCTACTGATGAGCCGCTAGTAAGTCCGAAACGAATTTGCACGAGATTTCACGTTCCGATCATTCCGTCTTTGTTTTTTTGACTTCCGACTATATTTGAACTAATTTGCTACTAGGTGCGCAATACCTAATACTCAATGGGATTAATAGTTATTTGTTAGCTGAATAGGAGCACTAAGTGACATACTACTAGCACGATGTTGCGTCTGGTAATTTAAAAAAATCTTTATTGATCTGTCAATTATAGAAAACACCATAAGCGCTTTAGAGCCACCAACATAACAAAGACGATTCATCCAGTAGACCCGGTCTCCTCCTTATTGGTTACTCTTCACGTATTGTCCAGAATTTACAGCGGACGGGACTCGACCCGGGCTAATTGGAGTCGGAGTCTGGAAATCATGCCACTCCACAACTCCTGACGCATTCCACACGCAACTTTAAGTCATATATTAAATGAAATTTCAGTTAGTTTTTTACTGCACAGGGATGACCCAGAAGAAAGTCACAGATTCCGAGGAAAACGAACCCATTTACAGCTCGTCCGAGAAAAATTCTGAACAGTACTTCAATCGTTCTCAATAAGGACGAAACCGGTGCATTTGATGAGTTGCCTTTTCTAAATCAGCAATACATAGTCTGTACTGGTGAAACTATTTTATCCAAATCTGGTCATATATGTCCAATTCAATATCACTTTCGCAGGTGGCATTTTGTCTGTAATATAATGACAGATCGATGGCGGTTACCTGGCACATTATGTCGAAAGAGATGCCACGCAGGCTTCAATTAAAGCAAAGGCTAACTAAAACATAAATTATTGCATAATTGGAAACTGCATTTAGTATGTTGCGGGGTTGCGCAGTGAATAGATTCCCAATCTCTAAATCAACTGTGCCCCGAATCGAGCTAAATCCGCGTAAAATTTTAAACAGTACTTTTATAGTTCTAAGTAAGGACGAAGACGCTCAACTGGATAGATTTCCTTTGCTAACTCATGTAAGGCTTAGGTTATTCTGACATATATATATATATAATCAAAATCTAGCCATATATCTTCTATTCAATTTAACTTTCCCAGGTAGAATGTTATCTATACTATATTGACAAATTGTGTGTGACGAGTTTAAAATTAACCACACTGCCTTTACCTAGGGGTAGTGCTAACCATACGACAAATTATTATATAACTAAAAATTGTATGCAGTTTGCAGAAGGGACGGCGCATTGTATGGATTCCCTGACACTGCTGAAAATATGCTTTGCTTTGAATACGGCCGGCTACAAATACTGGAAATTACTTGAAGATTTCTCGAAAACGACGAAGCCAGGACTGCGGACAAATTGCCTTTTCTAATCAAGGGAATATTTAGTTTATATTGATATATATATATATATATATATATATATATATATATATATATATGATTCTGTAAACGCAGTAATTAAATAGATAAAAGAAAAATTATTTGTGATTATTTTTTATTTGATATTGTCAAAGAATATTTTGATTTATTTGAACTACACAAATGCTTAATTTACACTTTGTGTACGTCTGATTTTCCACGCCTGTCAAACGTGGCGAATCTACATTAATGAATGAAGGTTTGTTGAGTTTGCACCAAGTATAACATATCTGTACGGTTTAGGTATTTCGATGCGCGATTTTTAGCGTGCCTGTTTTTTCGAGTTTGATGAGATCCGGTCATTCAGTTTATCTGAACTAGATGCCTGTCGAACTTTAACATATCGCCATTTTAAGGAAAATGTGCACATTTATTTAATCTTTTCAACGAGTGTATCTTTCTTCATAATAAATAATGGAGCAAAATATATATATATATATATATATATATATATATATATATATATATATACATACATATATATATATATATATATATATATTGCCGGTATTATTTAAAAACGTAGCAAACTTAATTAATCGATTAGACCGGCTAAGTCTTTATTAGGAACTTTCCAAATACTTTCCAAGATTTTCCGCGAACTGGGCTCGAACCCGATTACATTTGCTTTTAAGTCTGGTACTTTATTCTTTGCATCGCTCCTGCCATATACTACATGAAATTTGCAGTTTAATATTACTTTATTTTTTTGTTTTCCTTTGCTTCAGGTGTAGCAAATATATCTCCAACTAGCCACTTCCAATCTGTCGTTATTAAACAGAAACCAGGCCATCTGTGAAAGTTATGAAACGATATTGATTACTTACATTTTATTGGTAGAAATATTGCAAAACGCAGCTAAATAATTCAACAGGTAGGATAGTTTTATCCACATAATGAATTCGTCATGAATTTTCCTTTATCGGAACCCGAAATGGGTCATATTTGCTTCTGAACCTGGAAGTCACAAATCTGCGCTAACCCTACCGCATACTTCACGTAATTTTCAGTCATACACCAACTTATGCTTTGGTCATACTTTTCCTCTGGAGAAATCTGTTTGACAGCTGAAGACCCAACTCGCTGCTCCCGATCTGCTATATTAGAACATATGCCATGCCACATGTGAATGTCTTCTTGAACTTAATTATACACACACACACACATGTATATATATATATATATATGCATGTGTGCAAAACGCTCATGATTAATGTTGTCTTAGCGCTATCATGGTATAAATCAATCTTGAAGTATGACAATACTCGTATTTGCATTAACCTTTTCTTCGATTCATTGGAAATTTTCATCCATTCCTGAAGAATGCTGAAGCAAAAATGAACCGAATTATAGTAATAATAATATTCTAACTTCGAGGCTATAATCAAGTCTAGAGTAACTCTGGGAGTATAAATTCTGGATAATTACTCTTGCACTGATTTGACACTCCTCTCACTAATCACCTTAAGTTAATGCTATTGATGTTGTAGAGTTTAAATGTATATACCGTGCCAATGCTTTGTAAGTTTTTGTTGATAACTTGGTCTCAATATTTGCAAGTAGTATTCATTGCTGAAGTTGTTGATCCGATTTGTGAGACTAGCCAATTTATTCCGAACAAAGACCGATAATAATACTATTATATTCCCCAAAGTGAGTTGGATTCCTGGTGATATTTGGTCCGTGTTCACTGTAATTGCATCATCTAAACGATTTTTAGTAGTTGATATTTTAGCCATTGATTTACTCATTTTCGTAGCTATAACTCGCACATTCACCTCTAGTAAAGACTCAGAATCCATGTGGAAACTTATTCTTATATTCATTCATTGTTTACAAAACAAAGAGATTTTCTTGCATAAGGCGAATCATTTTTAGTGAAACATATTTTAATAATGTAACTGTATATCTCATTATTACTTGATTAATTGCTGAAGTGGCATACAAGCCTTCGAGCCATCTTATACCTGGTTTTCTGACTCTGTATAATTAAATGGTCAAATTCGTTTTGCGCTCAATAGCAACATTCTCAATCAGATACATATCATCTTTGATATTTGCTATAGGTACTTCTGTGTATCCCATATCGCAAATTGATCCAAAGCCGCTGTAGATACGGGTTCGTCATTGCATTTCGTATAGCCTAGTTGCCAGGAGCTTTTGGCCTCGTGGTACAAACATCCCAATACTTATTTCACCGTTCATTGCCCTCGCGCAGCTGTAACGTTGGTTTAAGGGTGATACGTAGCAACCTGTTGTTGATTAGTTTTGAGGTTCTTGCGCCATTTGCTAAACTCTATAAACAAAAACTAGGCACACAGTTGCGTAAATGCTCGAAATTATTGAAGTCTGTGCTTTTCTAAGTATTTTATAACTTTCCCCAATTTTTTCTAATAGCTGACACATTAAATAAATTTGTCGACGATGGAGAGGACATTAGAGGCTACCTCACGCACTATAGGTGGCGGAATCGCAAAGGCGACATTCAATAACTGATGTAGTGCTGTGACACATCCTTCTACATGCCTTGACAATACTGACGCGATTGCAATGTTTTGTTGAAGACCTCGCGTCTGTATGTCCCAGAATTTCATGCCAAATCGAGATCATTTGTGTACTTATTAATCACGAGAAAAACCGCCGTATCGTTTACTCTTCTTTAAGCACCGGTAAAGACGTCTATTTGGCTGCAGTTGGTGAAACGTTTAAACTTGCAGGAGAAAAATTGTATTGGTAGCAGTTCTACAATTGTGAGGCTTCTATTTCCATTCTGGGTTGGACACTCTGGACTGCATGATCTAATTATCGATATATTAGTGCTTAAAAATGGCACAGATTTCCTGATTAAATCATCATAACATTTATGTGTTTGAATGTGTCAATAATATATATTGAGAATTAGAGTCTGCAAGAATTACACACTTTGACTATATGATCCAACGATATTTTGACTTTATTATCTTTAACTCTTTTGGTTAAACGATTCTTGTAGGTCCTGGATTTTTCTGGAAACTTAAGAGGCAGTCGTTTTAGACAGAGTTGGTGATTTGTACCGACGGTGAATGAAAATAATCCTGCATTAAAATGTGACAGTTTAAGGATGCGTCAGCTTTTGGATGATGCACCAATCTGTGGTGGTTCAGCAGGCACATACTCGTCGGCTTATAATGCTGCTCTTATACCTACATTCGAGACGTCAGTGACAACTGAAATCCATCAAACTGAAAAGTCAAACTTGTGTCATTTACCATATATTGATCACTTGGAGCAAACAGCGTTTGAGTCAAATCCAGTCACCGAAACGGTTCTTTAGCACTAATTATTTTTGATTAGGGTTAAGATTTGACCTCTGCCTCTGCGCGGAACAGCCAATAGAAATTCATCTTTCTTATAAATCGCCACTAATGTTTTGTAGCTCCGGGCACTCAGCTATTATGAATAGGTTTGACGTTTGAACCTAATACTAGGATTACCTACAATGCTCAGCTGCCGCAGTTAAAAGCGAACTGTACTTTAGAAACGTAAGCAATGAAAACTCGAAGCCTTAAAGAGTAAGAATTTAATAAACTTGCATCGCTTGAGTAGAAGCCGCAAGCTTTTTAGGATAGATCGACGTACAGTCTGTGTAGTTCGTAACCGTCGCGTAACTCTGTGCATATTGTGAATGGCTCGACTGAAGGACCGGAAATTTCGGCTCTATTTGGGGCAGGGACAGGTGTCGTACTGATTTATAAACTTTTCCATCATCCTGGTAACCAATTTGGCACACGCCGATTCTGACTGCGATATGCCAGTTGGATGGGGATCAGACCATTCGGCGTTGAAATGCATACACAGATATTCGTTCAACCAATATTCCTCACCGCTTTTCGAATGAATTCTAAATCCAAAAGTGTTTTTGGCACTTAAAATAAATATAAATGACATAGATATTATTTATTAGTTATTGTGTAAGATTTTTGCCAATTTCCTTGCGACTGGCATCGCATCCATCACGACCCGCTGTGCAGGTAACGGAGTCTTAATGAAGATAATAGTGCATAGACACCCCGTGATACGGAGCTTATAAAGTGGGCTCTTGACACAGCTGTGACGGCCGACATGGTTGAATTCTGTTAAATTTTGACTGTCTCTTGTTTAGATTGATGGGCAAAGTTGGCAGAGTATCATGTCTGCCCGTTTCGTGCAGCATATACATGATAAACTTATGTGGTTGTAACTCTGACAATGACTCATTATTACTTTTTAATCAAAGTTGCATTATTGATACAAACACCTGATCCATTGTGAACAAACTTTTCTCAGTATAAACTAAGTATCGTATAGTGTAGAAAAGGCAATTCATTAGGTAGATTGGTTTCGTCTTTATTAGAAACTCAGCTCGTATTGTCCAGAATTAGCCGCCAACAGGGCTCGAACCTGGGAACGTCTGCTTCGGAATCTGATGTTCTCAACACTTAGCCACCCTGCCGCACACTACACACAATTTTCAGTTATATACGAACTAATATCTCTTGGTTGGCATTTCATTTAGGTAGAGCCTACATAGCATCTCTTTAGTCCTAAAGTTCCAACTAACCATCTATAATCTGTCACTACAGAACAGATACCGTATCAACGTCCAATAAAAACCGTCTTCCTAAATTTCAAGGGTGCATTTGACAGTGGACACCAGTGGATCACAGTGTTTTATACCATATTCTGTCGAAAAGTGGTTTGCCCACAAAATCTGTTAATATTAAACACGCTCTCTACACAAGTACATCTGGTCGCGTTAAAGTCGACAACTAGCAGTGGTGTTCGTCAAGGCTGTCTACTTTCCCCATTTTTGTTTAATTGTGTAAACGATGCTTATATGTAGAACACACTTCCCCACATTCATGATGCAGGTGTTGATGTTCTCTCGGACGGTATACTAATTGATCTGTACTAATTAGACGATATCGTATTTTTTTTGAATATCGAGATGCTACTCAGGCCAGCTTGAATAGATTATCAGACGTTGTTCCATCTCTCAGTATAAAATTCGCGCCCTCTAAATGTAAGATTCTTTTACGGAATCACCTACCACTCACTCTAATTCTGCAATTGCAGAATTAAAAATCTAAATGTAGTTTACAGGTTTACATATCTTGGGAGCTCTAGCAATAACTTAGGGAATATATCTGACGAGGTGAGAATGAGAATTCCGAAAGCTAGAGTAGCTTTCTCGAACCTTCGATATTTATAGAGAAACGCGAGTATTTCACTCTGCCTTATAGGTCGTGTTTTCAATGCATCTGTACGCCCAGTTGTACTATACGCTAGTGAAACTTGGCATTTTAGAATTGATGATTTTAAATACTTCCAGGAATTCGACCATCTTTTCTTTAAATCAAGTTTGCGAGCTTGAAGTTAGCACCAATCCCATTTTATTTAACCATTTGTCGAATAACATAAAAAAACTACCGCCAGCCGCAACGCATTGACGCGTTTCGACCATCCATGATCATCATCCGAGTACCACAGCAAACTGAATATCGAGGATCAAACCGCATTGAATATATATGGAAATCAAATTTAGATATGCGGCTCTCACCTCTAGCAGTCTCACATACATTGAACTTGACTGGAAATGTCGGCTGCACAATTTCTATGCAGTCGCGAACATTAACTGTTTGCAGCTTTCGCCACATATACATATATAGACAATACAATTTAACAATAATTGATTTCGCGGGTGGTGGTAACAATTCTTTAAATCAAGTTTGCGAGCTTGAAGTAAGCACCAATCATATTGTATTAAACCAGTCGTCGAACAACATAACAAAACTACAGCCAGCCGCAACGCACTGACGCGTTTCGACCTTTCATGATCATCAGCAGAGTACGACGGCAAACTGACTATCGACGATCAAACTGCATTGAATATATATGGAAATCAAATTTAGATTTGCGGCTTTCAGCTCTAGCAGTCTCGCATACATTGAACTTTACTGGAAATGTCGGCTGCACAATTTCTATGCAGTCACGAACATTAACTGTTTGCAGCTTTCGCCACAGATATATAAAGGCAATACAATTTAATAATAATTGATTGCGCGGGTGGTGGTAACAATTTTTTAAATCAACCATCGACCATCTTTATTTGAGAATCATAGCACGTTGGTTACCAACAACGAAAACCAAACGTTAACATCCCTAGAAGTATATTTGGATATGCCAAAAAGTGCTCCTCGTTAGAAAAGCCAATATGGCTCCATCAATTTTGTTGGCTCTGTCACGTTTTGCGTATGCCCTCAATCCGGTTGTCCATTATAGTTCTGTACTCTCATCCAACACAAGATTGGCACAAGAAACAGAGGGGCAGATTTTGATATGGCAGAAATAATTGAAGTCACTTACATCCAAATAGAGTAGTATAGGACTCACTCGTCTGCCAGGATGGGGTCCACGTAAATCTCACTAAAAATTTGTGTCTAAATTATGAATTTTTCTCGTTATATATATGTATATATATATGATTTTATTGAAGTGAAAAATTAGTCACTTTTGGCTTTTAAATCTTGACTATCCAGTTTGGCATTTATTGAAAAACAACGTGAACCGTTACAAAATTGTATTTAAATAGCAAAAAACTACGATATTGTAAATATATAGACAAAGTTAGTTTATCGTAATTTGTCATCTTCTATTTCATTTTCTCTATTGTTTTTTAGAAAATACATTATTCGTTCTTTGTAGATAATTGAGGAGAAAATTTTCTTGTAGATGAAAATAAAAAAAAACTCCTACCGCAATGGATGATCTATGAATTTTATTAAAACCCGCATCTCAAGAGAACGATAACTATTATAAGATATGATTGAATTAACCATATATTGTTCCGTGTATATTTATTATGTTGATCTTAAAAAATTACCTGATCTGTGTCGATCGGAATTACACTTTTAAGCGGGAATTTTCGGGGTCGCATTTCGGAGCCTTCTTTAATACACAGCTCCTTGCAAAAATAGACAAACGAATTAGGCAATTTTTTTAAATCAAGCTTGCGAGCTTGAAGTAAACACCAATCCAATTTTATTTAACCAGTCGTCGAACAACAGTCGTACGCACTGACGTGTTTCGACCTTCCATGATCATTATTAGAGTACATGCGCGACTGGCTGTAGTTTTTCTATGTTGTTCGAACACTTGTTAAATAAAATGGGATTAGTGTTTACTTCAAGCTCACAAACTTGATTTAACGAATTGTTACCACAACCCGTGCAATCAATTAATGTTTAATTTTATTGTCTAAATAAAATTTGATTTAAACTGTTACAATAAAATTTAGGAATGTGTAATCTCTTTAATTTCAATAGATAATGCGAGCGTTACGTATGCGCGCCTATAACGTATAAGTAAACCATGAAATATAATTATATACACGTGCACAACCAACTAAGTGTTAATCTACTCTTTTTGGCATCAGACTATTTTTTTAAACAATTCTATTAGAGAAATTACGTGAATAAAGTTAACCTCAATGGTTATGGAAGAGAGAAATGTAAAGTAAATACAAATTTAGTAAAATTATGCCAATTTTAGATATAAAAAAGTAAATTCAGACACATTATGCAAGTTTAAAAGGTAATTTAGACCACTCTATTAATAACTATGGTTGGCAAATCTCATATTAACTACTGGTGTTACATTAGATTGGCGCACGTCTCGTATGTACATTTTTGTGAATATATAACTGATAAATATTCAGTTAAATATAACTGCGTACACATATACATAAATATCAGTAAAATTTTAGTGAATGAGAGTTTATTTATTCTTTGTAATCTAGGGTGGTTCCAGTGATTAAGGGGGGGCAAAGTAACACGAATTTAAAATCACGCTGGATTATGTGATCAAGATGTAGGTAAAATATAAGCTTAAATTAGGCATAAAGGCAAATAAGTGAAGGTCCGGCCGGAAAATTAAGAAAATTACCCCACGAAAAAACTATCACTGCAATGAAACTGTATATTGAATATATCAATCCATTTATATATATTCATCTCAATGAGGGTCATAAAGCAAAAGACAATCTAATAATTAAAAGATGAAATGACAAGGATAGTGCTGTAGATGATTTATTAACCAACATTAGATGAATCAGTACATTAATAGGGTAATCTTAGATCAATAATCTTAGTCTTATTCTGGAACCAGTTTTGGATTCCGATCCATACAATCGTCATTGTTTATAACATTAACTAATAGCATGCTCGAAATCGAAATTGGAGATATTTCTCACTGCTGTTTCATTAATATCATCTCTTAATCTGGTGTCATTTGATTTCCTAATCAATCTCGTTCTGCTATGAATGTAAATCGCTATGCATCTATAAGCAAACCAGTTAATTGTATCCAATCGCCACTTATTATCGGTCAAGATCAGATCTAGTAACCTACTTAATTGCAGCTCTATGTTCTCCTCTTCTTACAATGATTTGGCGCATGATTTCAAAAACCTACATTAGAATAAAGACTTTGCAATGAATTGCATATACTACTGTTGTCTAAAAGGCTTAAATTTATTATTTTTCATTAAGGAGTGTAATTCCCAGAGTAAGGGACTGTCTTAAAACATACTTTGTATTGCTCTTCAAAGATATACTGTTTACAATCAGCCTTAGTTTTGATTCCCGGAATAATATGGCCCTACGATTCTCTTTCAGCCTATGAGGTTCTAGTCAAAAACATAGAATTTAATTTACTTGCGGCATCAACTATTGTTACTTTTATGAACTTATGAGAGTAACTATTACCCTTGTATATTACCCACAGCCTGACTACTCCCAACTTCCAATATATTATGACTTTTAATATAAGGATTCTTATTATTATAGATTTTAAGATACCGATTTCCATCCGCCACCGATGATTTTTCAAATTGTCTATGATTCTAGAGTATCTTTCTTATAAATATCTCTTCATAATTTCTGACAATTTATAAAGTATTTGCACTCTGGTTTGATGAATGGAATTGGAAACAAGACCGAAAAATTTACCGCTGAAAATATACTTTGAAAACTATTATCTGAGTCAAAACACGAATCAGCTTCATATGCAACTCCCAGTATTGTAACAATTTATTTCGTCTTCATCCTAAACATGTTTAAAAATTAGAAGTATTGCTTTTTCTTCTTGATTTATCATTTAAGTAAATCGTTGTTAACAGGAAACCTATATTAGTTCTGTGACAAATTTGTCCGGTTTCATTTTAAATATCGGAAAATATTATTCTATCGAATGTAAATTATTAAACGAATGAATATGCACCTATGAAAGCAGTCTCTTTTCAACACTGACATTCGGTATTTTAACTTATTTAAATATTAATCACAGAGATTTATAAAAATCTTTCCATTGATCTATCAAAGAAATATCTGAATAATCCTGAAAAAGATGCTACCACTAATGCTTTTATGCAGTTAATCCTTATCACAATTTTAAATTTTCTCGCCTCTAACATTAAATTACTTTTATGCTCAATTCATTTTTGTATATTTACACATTGATACATGTTTTGTCAGTATAAATTACTCGTCGCATCAGTTAGCACGGACAATTTATCCAGTAGAACCATTTCGTCATACTCAGGTACTTTTGAAGCACTGTCCAGAAGTTGTCAGGGACGGTACATCTGCTTCAGTGTCTTGAACACTCCCATCGTACACTACAGAGCATTTTAAGCAAAATTTTAATTGAAATATGTCTTTCCCAAGTGACATGGCGTCCGCTGTATAATAATGTATCGGGGTTGGCTAGTTGGAATTTTAAGTCTAAAACGATGAAACATAGGCTTATCATGAAGAAATGACTAAAATAATACCTAAATTCGGATACGACTCCAAATTGCATGCAGAGTGTGGCACGGGTTGCACAGTAGATAGAGTTCCAGACTCCGAAGCAAATTTTCTACGGTATGAATCCCGTCAGTGACAAATTCTGGATAGTACTTCGAACGTTCTAAATACGTGCGAAACTGGTCTATTGAATTAAATATATTTGCTACCTGATGCAATGTTTAGTTTATACTGAGAAAAATTACTGATAAATTTATAATAACTTTTCCAAGTGACATGGTGTCCGTTGTATAATATCGAATCGGTTTAGCTAGTTAGAACTTCAGGTCTTAAGAGATTCCAAATAGGATCCACATGAATAGAAGACCGACCAGACCAATAAGTAAGTATAACTTCAAATTGCGTGTTGTACGCGGCACAGGTGGCGAACTGGATGAAGTCACATACACTGAATTAAGTGTTCCCCGGTTCGAGCCTCTTCCGTGGCACAATATGTACACTACTTGAAGAGTTCTCAATAAGGACGAAACCGTTCTACTAGATTTAAAGTTAAACACTATAGTATGTATATATATATATATATATATATATATATATATATATATATATATATATATATTCTTATAATTAGGAAAACACAAATAACAAAGTGGATAATGGCCATTTATTTCGTGAATACTAATCATCTCTTATACAATCATACATATTTATACATTTTGGGTTTTCAATTGATTATGCTAGTGGTAACAAATCTGACTCGTTTTTACTTCTGTTTCTTGTTTTGGTTAGTTGTAAGTGTGTATGTGTTTGTGTTTGTGTGTATGCGTGTTTGCATGTAAAGGTCATTCTCGCAGTATTGCAAAGTGATGTCTGAGATCTGGTCATTATTGTTTTGATAGCTATTTATATATATATATATATATATATATATATATATATATAGGTATATCCGAGTGGTGAGGGGACACCACTTGTACCAAATTCCAAGAAACTCCATGAATGTAATAATGGAGCTGGCTTATCCTCCAAAAGGAGTCAGCTGCAGTAAAGGTAAAGGTATATAGAGAGTATATATATATATATATATATATATATATATATATGTTCAGTGAAGAATGAAATGGGTTGCAAACTCCTAAACAAAATTTTCATGTTAAAACTGCGTCCATGTAAATAGGGGCAACTAGAGATGTTTGCCAAATAATGAAGAAACCGGTCTTGTTAACTAATTCCATTTGCTTTCTCATTGAATGTTTATGTTATCGAAGAATTTATGTATGTATATGTGTACATGTATTTATCGGGGGACCAATTAATTTTTGCATTGCCGACCCTGACATAATTAAATTATTTTTCGTTAAGTAGATCATACTTTTTTTTAAATATTTAAAACATTTATTCCCAAATGTAAATTTTATGCATTATATTTTGTGGAGTGGCGCTTTTTTCCCTCTTATCAAATAGTTTATTGGTGAAATAAGAGAGGAATGTATTTCGTTTAAATAGAAATAATAAGTCATTTATAAATAATACACAAAACATATATTAATCCAAAAATACTTTGATAATTAAATAAGATCCATCAGAAATTTCACGTGTTGCTGGCACTCGCCTTGATAGTATTGAATGTATCGCGCATTACAGCAAATATTGAAGTCCAGTGTTGATGTAAAACAGGGAATTGGCATTCTCTTTAACAAACATATAACATGGAATTTTTGGATTGACCAAACCAGTAAAGAGTGCTGACTCCCCTTCAACACAAATGCATTAAGCTGAAGCTTTAAAAGTACCAGGAATAAGCTTACGCAGAAAAGAGAATTTTCAGTTGTGCAAAACTAAAACTGACATAATGATGATCCGCCAGTTTTACGGGTGTATAAGGCAAGGACTGTTTTAACATCAATTTTGACATTTTTTACCAATCATGTCCAAAGGTTATTAAGCCAGAAATCTTTGCGCAGTTTAGGTAACTAAGAAAAATAAATTTAAATAAGTTTGTCTCTAATTATAGTCCTCTTTTACAAACTAGAACTAGTCCATTGCAGCTCTGTTATTCAGTCAGTTATCTATTTTAACTTATGAACTGTGTGGTTGATGATAATGATGGATAAGTGTTTTTTTGGTATGTATTCATCCGGTTATATTTCACATACAATTAAACACAAATTTTGCATATTAAACTCAGTTAAGTCAAACAACGTCATGCAAATCAGCATGCCATGCTTCTCAATCCTTTTATATTCGATTGGTTCCGGAAATTTTATTGATAAACTTACAAATCGTGCAATAGTTCATCTTAAGATTATGCCGAAAATGGTTAGAGAGACAAAAGTATATATTTTATTATATATATATATATATATATATATATATATATCCCATGAGAAAACTTTTCCAGAGCAATTCAATATGCCAATCACAGGGACAGTGCTATATATAGAGAGGTGGGGAAGAAAGCAAATATATAGAAATTGGCACACAAAATTTTGAATAGAAATTGGTTTTTAAACGAAGTTTGCAGCGACTTAGCAGTTCTTGTGTTTATTATTGCTGAATAATTTTCCTTTTCAAAGAGCCTGGCATTGAAAAAACCAACTCGCAAGCATTAAGCAATCATTGATTGCGCGGGTGGTAGTAATGATTCTTTAAATCAAGTAAGCAAGCTTGAAGTAAACAACAATCCCATTGCATTTAACCGGTCATGGAACAATGTAGCAAAACTAATGAACTCGCAATCATCATCGAAACATCTGAAAGAATAATAATTTTTGGATGTCGGAAGAATTCCCAAATTTTCGCGAATACTGGAAATTAATTGGTGAAAATCAACTATCTAAATAGAACAAATGAAACTAGTCGATTTTAGGCACATTTGAATTCTATTTTGTATTCTTCTCAGGAGAAAATATGTTTCTAAACAATAGAGAATTATTATTAACGTTATGAACATTTTTAGTAATAATAATAATAATAATAATAATAATAATAATAATAATAATAATAATAATAATAATAGTAATAATAATAATATTATTATTATTATTATTATAGGTCTAAGATCAAACTTTGTTATGTGGTACAAAATTTCCATAACATCTGAGTTAACGTATTTTGCTTCCAGACCATAGCCGAAGTTTCGGAAGTACTACAGTTAAAGCAGAGTGAACTACGTTGGTATAGCTTAAAATGTATGCGACGCTCTCATCGAAATATTAAGACAGCACTCATATTGCTTAAATTGATCTCGTTACGCGCTTCGCCATGCGTATTTTACACATGTATATGATTCTTTTGGCACACAACACAGTTGTTTTCTGCAAATGCATGATCGAACTATACAATCAATTTACAAATTCGAAGTATATGCTGTCCTTAACAGCATAGAATCCATGCATCCTATATTTCCACAAGGTGCAATTTTTGCACCTCTCTAATATTCACGAATTTATCAGTGGAGACCGTCGAATAGTTCAAATAAATTTAAAAACGATAGTATACCGAAATACGTACTTAACTTATTATTACAACGCCACTGATAAATTTGCTAAAGTGTACATGATCTAGTTAATTTATTGGCGCCTGTATTACCATGTATACTTGTGCAACAATGTATGCTTGTGTGCGATTGTGCATTTATATACGCAGATGCAAATTATTAGACAGTGGTATCTGCTAGGTTATGTACAAATAAATCGACTTGGCAATGACGATTTAATTAAGTGAAGCACAAGCATTGTCCGAGCAAACTCTGCGCAGTTGTTTAATCACGCAGTACTATTTGATACGTAGATTTACGCCGAAGGCATTTATACATGGTTTATTGCAATGCATATTTTTTCAACTTGTTCGTAACTTTCTATTTCATTTACAAACTAAACAATTAAAAAATGCTGATATACTGTCTAACTGTTAAGAGCGGACCGGTCGTAATACAGTAAACAAACAGTAAAATAAATGTTTTATGTATGGAATTATTCAAAAACTTAACTATGCAAATTTAGCATACACAAATTACAGTTGGACGTATATGTGAAACCGGTTTCAAACAAGCAACAGATCAAAGCAAATAAAATAATCTGGTATGTACACCTGTTGACGAGACCTCTGACATCGATTGAACACCAATAAAGTAGTCAGTAGTTGATTTATTTACTATTAATTGAGTGCATTTCGAAAACTAATCTGCTGGCAATGTAACAGCTTCCGACGTTCATAGTAGCCTTTCCATTTGCAAAAAGAGACGAAATTTTATTGGATACAAGAACCGTTGGTCTCTCATATTCTACTCAAGTATCTACAAATGAAAATTTATTTATGCATTAATTCGAAGGAAAAACTAAATAGAGAAATGTAAACACGGATAGTGTTAAATAAGGGACCAACCAGTCAAATGCGTGCATCACCCACAGTTCAAGCTCATTGTCTGAACATAATGATTATAAACCCAATGTATTTGTTATTTGAAATTCGAATTCGTTCATCGTTACATCGACTTACATATTTTGACATACGCTCGTTTATATTTTTCAGCATTCATGGGTAACACTTTAATTAAGGCTTTATCTGACAAGTATTTACAAGATATAATGTTGACATATGATATCTCAATTATTCACATACGTGCTCAGATTCGAGCCAATAAAGCAGTAAATTTCGTATAGTACTTGAGGAATGCAAATAAGAAAAAAGGGTCTCCTGAATAAATTAAAGTCAAAATACTTTTCGAAACTTGATTAATCGAAATTACTTAATCTTCGTTTTGACTAACGCATTTAGTTTTCCAGTATTTTTTTTCAACAAAATATTTCGGCTGCCTTTATCGGCAGCCTTCAGTTGGTCCATCCTCACCAGTTTTCCAAAACATTAGTTTGTCTTAAACGAACATTGGTTGCGCGGGTGGTGATAACAATTATTATAATCAAGGTTGCGGTCTTGATATAAACACCTGACCCATTAATTACTTACATATGTCAGTATAAACTAAGAATTGTATAGTGTAGAAAAGGCAATTGGAACTTTGGGTCTAAATGGATGCCATATGAGCTCCACCTAAAGGAAAAATTGACTAACCAAGTTACATTAGTTAGTATATAACTGAAAATTGTGTGTAGTGTAGTGTGCGGCAGGATAGCTCAGTGCTTAGAGCACCAGATTCCGAAGCAGACGTGCCCAGGTTCGTATCCTGTCCGCGGCAAATTCTGGCCAGTACTTGATGAGTTGCCAATAAGGACGAAACCGGTCTACTGGATGAATTGCCTTTTCTACACTATACAATTCTTAGTTTATACTGACATATGTAAGTAACTAATGGGTCAGGTGTTTATATCAAGACCGCAACCTTGATTATAATAATTAGTTTGTCTTGTAAAACTGGTGAGGGTGGACCAACTTCAGAAGACTGCCGATAAAGGCAGCCGAAAAAATTTCGTTAAAGAAAGAAAAATACTAGATAAACTGTTTATTTAGAAGTGCATAGTTTACACTGAAACTTCATATATAATCGAATAGGTGTTTATTTCAAGCTCTCGTCCTTGATTTATTTAAGTAAGTTCAGTTATTGTCCTCCGCTTTCCAATCCAAACATGTGAGATGATTGAGCAAAGCAGTTAAATTCTCATGAGATTTGTAACAGCTGCCTTTTGCTGTTATGTTCAGCCCACAAAAACATTAATGAAGACCAAAATTTAATATTCGAAATGTTCCGTTTCTGATAATGACGTCTTGTTATCGGAAAAAGATTTTGTCAAATCTGGAACCATAACAGAAGCACGTTTGTGTCGAGAAAATTTTATTTACGATATTATTCATATAATTAAACTGCATCTCACTCTCTTATACGAAGCGAATTATGGAAAATCTCAAACCATCAGTGTTTAAGAATAACGTCTAGTTAATTCTGCTTTGCATGCATATGCTTCGTAGAAACAAAATTCCTTGTACATATTAAGCATGCAGGTGGTAAAATTTAGCGAAATTGGCCTACAAATTAATTTTATTGCTTGAATTATTAAATTATCAAATAACAACAGTTAGAATGAAACATGCATAATAATGCCTATTTAGATATTTGCCATACATGTGGAAGAATATTTAGATACTTATATAAGGTGTGAGGGGAATTCACATGGTTGCTTATATGTTGATTTAAATATACATTATATATATATATATATATATATATATATATATATATATATATATATATATATAGTGTAGACGTGTATTTATGGATAATTGTGTATTCATATAAAATCTGAGTATAAATAAAAAATATATTTTTTTAAAGAAGATAAGCTATACATTTAGGGTGAATAGTGTATGCTTCAAGTTCAAAGAACCCATCGTTTTTCTTATAGATATGAACACACACACACTCATATATATATATATATATATCAAAAAATATTTTTGACTGATACAATTTATTCATATGTGGGAACCACATGGTTGCTTATATAATCTTCATAATATATATGATGTATACACGTATATATATATATATATATATATATATATATATATATATATTCATTGTTCCTCTTGTGTGCAAAAACAAAAGAAATTTTATCAGATATAAGAAAATTTTCTTTCTCATGGTCTTCTCAAATATCTACTCATGAACATATCTTTATATATAAATTGGAAAGCAAAACAAGATAGAAATATGTGAACAAAGAGAGTGTGAAAAATAGAAACCAATCAAATTGCGTGCGTCACATCCAGTTCAAGCTCAATGCTTGTACGTGCTTCTTCTGCTTACATAAATCCGGCTGCAATTTGTTTATCCATAAGGCTTCGTATGTGGCTAGCTCCCTTTTGATTTTGCATTTAGTAATTACTTTGAATGCTACGTCTGGAGAACATACGTGCGATGTTTCGATGATGTGTTGCGCAATAGCAGACGTGTATTCACCATTTGATTTAAAACAGGCGTTCAAGTTGCAATGTTCCCTCATTCGAGTAATTAACCGTCTGGTCGATTTCGTTTTAATGGAAACATCTACAAACAGACTGATGGTGTCGCAATGGGAAGCCCCTTATCTCCAATGTTGGCTGAGATTTTTCTAGGGCACCTAGAAAATACATCATTAAAGAGTGACATAAGTAAATGTGCTCAATATATACGGTACGTGGATGATATATTTCTTGTACTTAAGAACAGGTCGCAATCACGAACATTGCTTCAAAGTTTCAACAAAGCACATAAGAATATCGGTTTCACGTCAGAGCACGAGAAAGATGACTGTCTGCCTTTCCTAGATGTACTATTAAAGAAAGAAACTAATGGTAAATTAAACAGAACAATTTACCATAAACCAACATGGTCTGCACAGTATTTGCATTACAGCAGTTTTGTGCCATTTCAATATAAATTATCAACAGTTCGTGGTTGCTTTTCAAGAATTGACAGGTTGGTTAGTCAAGATTCTAAAGAAAATGAATATAATAAAGCAATTAACGATTTAATGTCTAATGGCTATCCCAGACAATTAATTGAATCAATTATTAAAAGGGGAGTTAACCAGAAACAGACGTACTATGGGCCAGAAAAGAAAACCGTCTACCTAAACATCCCATTTAAGGGGGATGCAGTTTCCCGAATGGCACAAAAGAAAGTTGAAGCAGCATTGACACGCACATTTAATGCAGCCAAACTACGAGTGTTATTTGGGGTAACACACTTGCCTTTACCAGCAATCAAAGAGAAACAGCCGTTAATGTCGATATCAAATTTTATTTACCAATATACATGCACAAGTTGTCGATCAACTTACGTAGGCCGATCGACCAGACGGTTAATTACTCGAATGAGAGAACATTGCAACTTGAACGCCTGTTTTTAATCAAATGGTGAATACACGTCTGCTATTGCGCAACACATCATCGAAACAACGCACGTATGTTCTCCAGACGTAGCATTCAAAGTAATTACTAAATACAAAAACAAAAGGGAGCTAGCCACATACGAAGCCTTATGGATAAACAAATTGCAGCCGAATTTATGTAAGCAGAAGAAGCACGTACAAGCATTGAGCTTGAACTGGATGTGACGCACGCAATTTGATTGGTTTCTATTTTCCACACTCTCTCTCTATGTTCAAATATTTCTATCTTGTTTTGCTTTCCAATTTATATATAAAGATATGTTCATGGGTAGATATTTGAGAAGACCATGAGAAAGAAAATTTTCTTATATCTGATAAAATTTATTTTGTTTTGCACACAGGAAGGGTACAATGAATTTTATTAAAGCTCGCATTTCAAAAGAATATATATATATATATATATATATATATATATATATATATATATATATATATATATATATATATATAATATATACATATGATGGATATATAGGTCTGGAAAGAACCTACATGGTTGCTCAAATGAATATCTATCTATGCATAATATATAACGTGTACACGTATATATAAATGGATTTTTATATATAAGATGTAGGTATAAATAAATATAAATAAGTAAATAATAAAATTTAAGGATAAAAATAAAAATATTGTCAATATATTATATAACCAATGTGATTCGTAGGAACCCACCTTTTTGCTAACATATAACTTTATATGTACATAGATATGTATATGCTTGGGACACAGATATTTAAATGACAAAGTTAAATTTATACTGGATATGAGCAAAAATGTGTATTTTGTTGTGATACTATTCGTTAGTGTAGGCTCCGTATTCGGTCTTGTCCAAACGACAAAATAACACCATATTCCTTCAAGAGTTTTACTAACCCCTCTACCTCTATAACCAATTGCACACATGATGAGACTAGGTAAACCGGAAAATTGAGGATAACTGCAATATTATTAAAGTAATAAAATTTGTTGGTCCGTCTACGTGTCCGGAAAAGTAATTTAAAAAATCGAGACATCATGGATAGGCGTTTATGTCATTTCATAGGGTTCGCTTATTGTTGTTTTACAAATGCCACTTTAGTAGATTACACACATGTGCATATATGCTGTTGTGTGTATGGGGGAGTGACGTGGTTAAGTTAGTGCATTAAAAAATATGTATGAAGAACGGGTATTAGGGCAGAAAATAAGAAATACGTTTGGAATTAAAATAAATATAAATAGATATGCCGTGAATGAGGATACCACATTTGCCACAAGTTGTTTTATTCCCGTGAGTACTGCGTCAAAACTGAACATTGGATTGGAATGAACTCCCGAAAATTCGGAAAATCTTGTTCAAACGTCATTTTCAGATAAGCAACTGATTGAGGGCTTCAAATTGAAGTGACAAGTGAGAACCCGTCAATCAAGGCCAAAAATCGGTGCACCGGGAAAAGTAATGGATTCAATATTTTACCGACCTACGAGTGCCATCAACTGTCCCGCTCAAGGGAGTAGCTGAGAGACTACAAACAAAAAGAACATTACTACGCATTATACATTAAAATTTATGCAGAATAATTTTAAAAGAAATTTAGATATTTATCTCCATATTCCTTTGCAACCACGCAGTAAACATTAGCACTATAGACAACATGCAGTATCTCTCAAATTTCTAGACAAGATGCAAAAATTATTTGAAGAGGATTAAATTTTCTATTATTTTCCACTGCTTGGATATCAAATTTTACTTATACATAATACATCGTTATTGGTGACTTCGAAAATAGATGGAATACTCAGCGAGTATCAATCGCAAATTTCCAGGAATATTACACAATAAAATAGACTATTTGGAAGTGAAATTTTTCCAAAGAATTATATAGTATTTCATTTTCAATAGACCAGTCAGCTTGTGTATTGTAAACAAAACTCTCACGCGGTTTTGACAATTATATTGAGCATTTATAACGAAAAACGATCGAATAGTGTATCAAATTTAAATCCAATCAAATGGTTTAGTGGATGCACCCAATCAGATAGACACTAAATGAATCGGGTTATCACTACAATTAAAAATATCACGAAAATCCAATAGCTCATGTAGACGCTGGCTAAATTGGATTACTCGGTCAGCGTATACCAAAACAGTAACAGTATTAGGATATTTATTTCTGTGCGCAATAATGGCTTTTTGATTCATTGAAATATATTTTAAAAGGCATAAGCTTGACTTAGTTTGTTCCTTCAGGTCGTCTTCAAAAAATCTGTTACAGTCAATCATTCTTTATTGGTGTGTAACGAAGTATTCCTCCAAAATATAAGCAATAAACGAAACGTCAGCAATAAAATGGTCGTGATAAAGTCATTACATCTGCATACATTACAATACACTAAATAAAATATTTCGCATTGAATACGGAGATCTCATGTTTATAGCTCGGGATGGAAGAAAAAATGAATTATAATCGATTAAGTCACACACCAAGTGAAGTTCAGACCATAAGAGCAATTTTAAGGTGTCTGTTGCATTAAAATTCCTAAGAGGAACACTTTTGTATGTCGTAATCATTTTTTATAAGTGCATGCATAAACAGAGGGCTAGATGTCTCAAGCATCTGGTTCCACTGGAGACTATGTCAAGAAGGAAAAACCAATTAGACCACACCCATCGAACACTGTTTTTTACTAAACTATCACTGAATTTTGCCCATTCAATTATCTCATGCCTGGGGCGAGTTGTTGTGTCGGATTTAAGTAATCAGTATATCAAACCATACTATCCGGCCAAGAGACAGCTGGCCTAATAGATTCGCCGGGATTGTTTCGGTAACCTGGCTGGCATGATATTAAAGTTGTAATAGTTTGATAGTGGGTGTTGCGGAGGACTAATAAATATGTAAATGTGTATTTGGCGCTACGCATCCAGTGCAATATTAGTTCAAACAGGACCAAAATAAACTAAAGTCAGCATGAACGGAAGGTTTAATCTCATTTGTGCACATTCATTACATGTTTACTGGTGGCGCATCAGAAAGCGTCGGTATCACGCCATATATTCACTATATATTTGCTTGTGGAATGGAGGCCAATTGGACGGTACAATCTCCTATACGAATGTGTATACGAGCAAAAGTGGAGCTTACTACACACGGACTTCAACAATGCGACTTAAAAACCAACTCATCATTTAATATCTACCAAGTCTGTAAAGGGTACCAACACTATGGCTATTGTGCCATGTCCTAACGCCAACACTATGATTGCCGAAAAGGATTTCAAGATATGCTAAGTTTCACCAAAATTGAGGATTTAAACCACAGATGAACACATTTTACCCCAGCAAACCCATTCACTTTAGCTTTGATCGATATCAGTTATCAATTTTCGCGCTAAAGATGACATCATTCAATTAAATATATTGACGTTAGATACTGCTTGTTTTGGAAAACTAATAATTATGCAATTATGTTTTAGGGTAAAACGAAGACAGCATGAACTAAAGTTATAATCTCATTTACAAAATCGTTTCGTGCCTTCTGGCGACACATAAATAGAAGCCAGTATTACGCCCATATCCACAATGTATTTTGTTGAGGAATTTTGGACAATTGCTCCTCTCAAACGGCAGTCTAACCATCGTAATGTTTAATGGTGATGGAATGTCAAAAAACAACCGTATAAAACTGGTCATCTCGTAAATATTACTCAAGGAATAATACTTCCTAACGATAAATTGACAATGACCTAAACAAATAAAGATGTTTAACTCAATTAACGAAGCGGCCCAGGCACTGCCAGCTATTGTGTGCAATCTCATAATTCTCCAGGCAGATAGCATGACCGGTAGTATTCTTGACTTTAAAAAATTTGGCATATTGCTTAATGAAATTTACGGCCAATTCCATAGTGGTTTGTACAATTTTCCAAAGATGACAACCGCAAGTCTAACACACCTGGAAATCTCCGCAGAGGGCGATCCATACTGTTTAAGCAGACTATTGGTAAACGAAATCCTTCATGACTGGCCACAGGACACCGTTTATTACGATCTTAGATTTTTTATCAAAATTTGTCACAACGATCTTTTTTATGTGTTTGGCTTCTGACCGTAACAGATTATCGATTATGGAGCACAACAAACGGCTCTCAAAAGCTCGGCTTGTCTTTCACCCATTCGGAAAGAAGTCAGTATTTTCGAAGTTAGCACGCCGCCGATCTCAACTCTAGTGTTGTTGGCAAAGACTGCATCTACAAAATAACTAAGTAGGATGGAATTAAATGTTGTTTTCATTCATAAAAGGCACGGGAAAGCTCTTACTAGTGCGAATACAGGCAAAAGATTTATTATAACATGCACTGATCAATCAAATCCTTTTTGACCAGTGCGTCATCATTAAAAATAGATTGTCATAAACTTTAACGCGAGACAGATTCCAAAGCGGCAAAGTCTAGAGAAGAAACAAAACTGGGTCCCTGATACACGTGGTGCAACTTAACAAGGCGGCGGACTGCATGAATTTGTTCCACGCATTTAAATACCGTTTGAAAACATCCTGAAATGGCCTGGTACGCTTATTACGCTCATCAACAATCCTCATGATGATAACAGCATCACAGAACAAACTGATACAGCGTTAGTAGGTAGGAGGGTGTTATCTTTTTTACGGAAGGTAAACAAAAAGTAAATTTGAAACGTGTTTAGAACTGTCTCCGCCATCTAGACTGCCGTAGTGAGCTTTCGCAAATCCTTCTGAATCTCTAATACACCGAACTT
This sequence comes from Eudiplozoon nipponicum, assembly GCA_029291075.1. Lineage (NCBI taxonomy): Eukaryota > Metazoa > Platyhelminthes > Monogenea > Mazocraeidea > Diplozoidae > Eudiplozoon > Eudiplozoon nipponicum. The sequence continues at coordinate 120,005 of JAQBSW010000055.1, read as the reverse complement.
TAAAAATTCGGTAGGCCTCGCGCGGTCTTCTTAAATTCCAGTCTCTGACTTCATTCAAAGGGATGTTTCGATGTCCATTTTGTAACAATGTCAAGGTACCACTTCATCGCTAACCACGCCATTTGCTCCATATGGCTAATTTTTAGTTATTTATAAGCTGTGATTCAAACTGATGGCTCCCAGACTCCCTTAGTAAAACGATCTCTAATAATACACCGGATCTAGACGTACAATTCAAATAAACTGTTACGTTTTGAAAACTTTTACAAAACATTAGCAACACGAAGCCCATGTGATTGATAGCAAACACCTTGCACATTCAACAAACCACAGGGCAATCTCTTCGTTTCGCAGCAGATGCCACGTTATAATGTAATTGGGTGTTAGAGGAGATAGCCAACAAATTCTCAGGTTTCATCGTAGAAAGACAAATGAAGATATTCCTAAGTATGTCCTTTATAGAGCCACAAAGATAGGGATTTAAATCTGATTCTCGTGGCCAGAAGAATTTTGTCAGATCTATCGATTGAATCAGTAGGACATCCGTGAAACGCTCTCGTGTCCTGGACAAAAGATAATCAACGTCTGCCTTCCATAACCTGATAGATTCAAATACGATGACATTACGGCCCGGGTTTCATCAGTAACATCACCACGCCTTTTGTGGTGCTGTAAAATTGGGTTAATCACAATCAGGTCAGGGCTACGAGAAAGATTAGAATCCGAAGCTATTACAGTTATTTGCAGTCAGGATCGATCTTGCTTCAACGTAACAAAGGAATCGCCTTTGTCGGTGAACTAGACCTAAATAAGTTATCGTGGAATGCCCAAAGCGATTCTGGTCATACCAAGACAATCAATGTGTTACTGCATTTATGAAGTGCAATAAATGTGAAATACTGAGTAGCTTACGAGGCAAAAGCTTCCACATTCCGAGCGCCCATTTGGATTTAAGCAACACTCGAGAACCAAAAGACTGAATTCCACATTGCGTATTTTTGCGTGTGATATATTCCAGTAAAAACGGATAGTGCCGCTAGTAACTTTCTTCTTGAACTAGATAAAGTGAGCTTGGTTTTCTATTATTTATATCATCGAAGCAGATAGACCTTCGAGGCGCTAAACGTTCTATGATTGGAGACCAACATAGCATTACCTTTATTTAATCCCTGACGGATAAGCGACAATATTTATCCTTCCACAGATTCGCGTACAGCCTTCTACTCTGAGAACTGCAATTTCAGACCCATCTATAAGATTTATTTTCTTTATCCACTCTGCATACCTCATTACAAGCCAGGGCATGAAACTCGAATGAAAAACTCAATGTATACACTAACAGAAAATTCAACGCAATATTCAGACAAAGAACTGTCATTGCATCGGCTAACCGATAGGATGATTATTTTCGATGCCAAAACTTATGATCAAATTCAAATATATTCGATATCGAATGGCACTTAAATTGTTGAAACCACAGGGGAAATTTTAAATTTTGATTACATCATGTCAGATCCTATCGACGGCAATTTTTATTATAAGTACTAGGAAACCCAGCCAAACACATAAATTCAATTTATAAAAGGACAATTCATTTTGAAGTTTGCAAGATGCAAAATAACTAATTTCATTAAGCTAATGCACTAATTAGGCTCTTGCCGTTTTGATTTACGCATAATTAACTATGAAAGACCGCCGTTGACTTGAATAAATATTTTAAACCTAGTAGCTTAGCTTAATGCAAAACAGTTAACGGAGCGAACAGAAATGTGAGAACGCCAAAATTGCCGATAGACGTGAAATATTGTTGTAAGCGCCAACAACCCACTTTGTTAGTAATCAAAATTGAATTAACACAATACTGGTCGATTTTCCAACCCATTGGCTTACTATGCAATGAAAATCCTGCTTTGTAACAAATCGGCAGGAGCCGGCCCGTTCGGCTTCTCCGGCTATTCTGGTGAATCCATCGAAGACTAAAAATAAGTTGGCTGGGCGCTAGATAAGCGCCTACTGTCATCTGTTCAAAGTGTATCTGTGTAGCAATGCTTGAAAACATGTAAGTCTAGCTCTAGTACTTACACGAGTAGTTACGAGAAAAACTGGCCATCACCAATTAGTGATATTGATTAAGTAGTGTCTAAATACTGAAACGAAAACGGCCCTCAAGTAACATATGATACATTTTTACGGCGTATCGCGTCGTTATCACAACCGCACAAAAGATCCATTCTTCACATTTTTTTGCCTTTTAGCATCTAAAACGTAAAGAACGGCCGACCAGCTAGACTGATATCTAAAACACGCGCGTTTACAAATGAATTTTTATTTGATCGCCCGAGCCATGTGCAACAATGTTAAACGAAATATCCGCAACAGGCATCTGTAAACATCAGGACTACGAAATAGTTCAATTTGAATTGCCATCCATCATGTATCATTCATTATTACCTGCAGCAACAATCCTATTTGATGCAATTACTCAACCCGCTCGCTTAAATTATACCAATAGTAACAAGGATGACATAACAAGATAGCAGTTTCAATAATTAGAGATTTTGTTCAGCATAACTAAGCCAAACGTGGTTTCGAAGAGATCAACAGAATACATCACCCAATTTTCTTCAATGTATGCAGCACAGCCACATTCACCATCAGAACGAAGAAAGCAATTGTGAAACAGTTTGTATTTATTAATGCCAAAAGTATTCATGCATAAATTTAAGCAATAATTTCAACAAAGCACAACTTAGCGCCTGCAAGAATTAAGCGAGAATGACCATGTTGAGTTCTCGAAATAACGTACTGGAAGAAAATCTAGATTTCGTCCATTCCCTCATACAAAGGAAAAACAGATAATCACCAATGCTGACCTACAAAAACGAAGCATTAAGCATAAGCAGGTTGCAATGTAGCATTTTAAAAATATCGAGTGATTATCGGAGCCATTCGTCCTTAAAAGGTCGCTTGTATGGCGCATACATAACCCAATTAGAATTGGATTCAAGAGAGACGTCTTGACACAGCAACTCCACGTCTCACGCAGCCGGAGGCCTATCGGGTCTCAAAGCGCAACGGCATTAGGCCGTATAATATATAGATATTCCATTCTTCTTATATTTTACTAGGCATACGCTCGATGAGCCGTTAAACAATAAAACACACGATTACTGTAGAAAATTTCCTGCATGGACGAGTAAAACCAGATCAGTGCGGTTAGCAGCCCCATCCATATTACACCTGGTTAACGAAAATTATTTAAGCCTAGCGACATACTTTTATCACGCTGCATGCTCACTCAAGCAAACCACACAAAAAGGTGTGCTCTGCGGATTTTGGATGCTCGCGAAGGCATTCACCTACTTATGAATGCTGGATTAGCCCACAATGTTCGCTTATGTTACGGCTGAATACAAGTGCCCGAAAAGGCAAACATAGGCACTTCACTTGCAAAAAAACAGAAATAAGAACACCACCGGTAATCTTGTATGATAGCATCATCAAACTAATTAGGTTAGAATTATGTCAAAGCCATTAACGTTATAAGCAATCGTTCTAATTCCGCCATGCAAGTTTGTAGCATCTCGTATACGTCGGTTCGTCTTGCAATAAGTAGGTAGTAGCAGTCTCCAATGAGAGGCCAAACTATTGTCTTAAAAAATTATTATTTTATTCAAATTAATAAATCGCATTTTTAGGGTTGGTCGCATATTCCAATTTGGTAAAGAATAAACAATCTTCGCATTTTATACAGCGTGTGGACCCCTAACCCTCATCTTACGTCGAAACTAAACCGTCACAGTTCACTCAAAGATGCTCTAAATTATTCCTTGCCGCGAGAATTCTGGATCACCCTAAAACTCATCGCGTACGCCAATATAATCTGCAACCGAAGTAAATAAATGAAGCAAAAGCACTGAATCCACAAACGATTGAGCAGAACCGAAACTACCTATCATATTCTCACAGCGGTGAATATGCCAAAGTCAAAAGCATCCAGCGAATGCGGACTGAATATAATTCATCATCTATGATCATTAGCATTGATTAATTCGGACAAACCCGTATACAGTTCGGTGCCATTATAAAGATAAATTCAGGATTTAAAAGCCAAATAACTTAAAACCTAGCCTAAACTAAATTCCAATGATTAAACATAGTCAAATAACAGCAATTTAGGTTACCACCAACTCGGCAACATTACCATGAGTACAAAAGACCACTACATGTGGTGATCAAATAAGTTTGCCCCAGCCTCGGCTGATATACCATATAGATGAACGCAACGCCGAAAGGAATTCTTCACTATTGAAAACCTTGAATTATCCTTTAACCTTCGACATAAATTCCGATGAATACAGTTAAAAAGATTAGTAAGCTCCATCTGGCCAGCACCCCACATTCAATCCATTAGTCTCAACCACAAATAAGCATTGTGATACTGGAAAAACTGATAATTTCGTTACGCTCTAAAGTTAATTTCGCAAGAGGAATCCAGGCTGTCAGTAGTGACTGGTTTTCTAATGTATAACTAAAACGGCAAAATATATGACTATTTGCATTCCATGCATGGCACTACAACTATGAATTTCGCAGCTGATCTCTATTGAATAATTAAATGCACGTGCTAATTTATCTTAGTAATATTGCAAATGGATTTATGCCACTCGATCAAAAACTGGCGAAGTAGTACGTGCTGGACAATTGGAATAATTCAAATACCAATCCATTTACCAAGCTAAGAGAAAAAAATCAATCCATTAATGTATATTGGTTGTGATCGATCAAATATTTAACAATTCAGTACAAAAGTAAACACGCGGGCAAAGGAATCTTGAAAATCAGGAATAGACCACCCATAGCTTAAAAAAAAGGCCGTGTAAGGCTCCAGAGAAAAATTCGATTTGAACTGTAAAGTCACATTTAATCCAAATGTAAATGTTCAGAAGCATGTTAACGTAAATGCGCTGACAATACCTCGAAAATTACCTTTAGAATGAGCTAAATAGAAGAAATCTTGTGAGAACAGGAATTAACATGCATCTTGAAATTTAAACCACATTCAGCAAAGCACAAGCTTTAATTAAAATTAGGCCGTTAAACCGGGACATGATAATTTAAAATGTGGATAAAGACAACATTTATCTTTGAATAACAATATGCGCATCTGTATCGGAAAAGACAGGCATTCACCGAAGAACTCTGGCGTAGATGCATAACAGAATACCAGCAATTGATGAATTCTGGAGTAACTTAAAGTCAGTGAAATAGAAAGAATGGCTTCCTAAATCATGGAAAGAAAAAATTAAATATGTAAAAGCAGTGATGACGATTGTCAATCGAGGGACAGAATCAAATATGCTAAAACAAATTGCACTCAAATAATGTGCTAATCCTCTAATACAGTGGATAAAAATATCCTAAACGCTCTTTCTGGCATTTTCCTGATTTACAGACGTTTCCGACCATCCACATTACTGCTTCTCTTCCTCCGTAGGCTTCTTCCCCTCTTCTAAATTTGCTTAAAATTATAATTCATGGCTTACCATCGCCTTCTAGATCAGATGTCCACAATGTCAAATTGTCACGCAGCAGCTGCATGATCAGAGTGGAATCTTTATAGCTTTCCTCAGAAAGACTGTCAAGTTCAGCAATCGCATCGTCGAAAGCAGCCCGAGCAAGCTTGCACGCTTCCTCAGGGACATTCTTGATTTCGTAATAAAAGACAGAAAAGTTCAAAGCCAATCCAAGACGAATTGGATGCGTAGAGGGCAGTTCTACTGAAGCAATTTCAGAGGCATCCTTATAGGCATCCAAGCTCTTATTAGCCACATCCTCGCGTTCTTTCTCAACAGAGAACTCCGCCATATAACGATAATAATCACCTTTCCTATAAGTCACGTGTGAAAAAGTAAAGCTTACATTTTCAGATAGAAAACTTTCGATTCAGCAGTGGTTGCTTTTTTTAGAAGGAAATTGTCCAATAAATCCAAAATTTCAGTTGACACTTCTTTCAACTCCTTTTCAAATTGCTGACGGAATGACTTCACGAGAGGAAGTTTGTCTTTGTTACCACGATTCTCTTCGCGTTGTTCAATAGTGCTGATTACACGCCATGAGGATCTTCTGGAACCAATGACATTCTTATAAGCAACGGATAAGAGGTTGCGTTCTTCGGTAGACAGTTCGGTTCCGAGTTTCACAACCTCCTTCATTGAATCAACCATCTCTGTTAGTGCGAATAAAAATAGGATTAAAATTATTCCGAAAAATGTAATGGATAAAATTTTCTTTGTAACATTGCTCACCATCATATCTTTCGACTTGCTCTGCAAGTTTCGCACGATACACAAGATCTTCACGATCAGCAGCCATGTCTGCGAGTAAAAAATTGAAATTTAATGTGCAAGTATGGCCGCCGTCACAGAAATCGTTGCGGTTATTGAAATATTTGGTGCAGTAAAACAAAAGAATATTTATAAACTAAAAATAAAATTTAAAATAAATAGTTTGTAGTTAAATAATTTTTAATGTACTTTAGAGGGAGTATTTTAAATTTGCGATATGATTTATATTACAATAAATTCATTAAACAGGATAAAATTATACTAATTGCTACATTTAATAAAACGGAACAAATATAGCAGTAGTGGTTTTACGTATTGAATTTTTATTTATAGTGGTTATTTTATTAAATGCAATTTAATATGTCGATTTTATTTTAATTTATCGGTTTTACTATTTTATTTAATCCGGGGTTTGATATTTTGCAATTCTAGCTTATAATTTTATAAATAAATATTAATACGATTTCCTTTATGTTTTTACGTCTTCGATGGCAGTGCATATTTATTCTTCTTCTTTCGCTTTTTGTAGTATCGTGCCTATTTTATATTATTTTTGATGTTTGCATATTTTGATATTTGATAGTTGCAGATACTGGGCCAATAATTTATGTTATAACGGCCACATACAAAAGATTTATGCAGAAACCAGAGCTTACAAGACTTTGCCATACTTTAAAACTAGTGCCTAATATTTTTTGGATAGTCGTTGAAGATTCGTCTGAAATAAATCCGTAAGCTGATAGCATTAGCATAGTATGATTATTTATTTTAATGATAATACATTCTGTAGCGTATATATATATATATATATATATATATATATATATATATATATATATATATATATATATATATATATATAATTTACTTTACCGCAATTTCTTTAAAAAGAAGAATAGAAATATCTTTATTTGCTTTAATAAGCTTTTCTGTAATAGCTCTTTTCCAGTTTTTGAATGAACGTCTCTCGATCGCCAGATTTGGTTCTGTCTGAGTATCAGAATACTTACTAGGCTTGATATACTTTGCAGGCTCCATTAAGGTCAACATAAAACGTAACAGCTGGTCGCTCTACTTTTTCGCCTTCCAATTTATTTGTCACGCACTCGTTCTTTCTCTAAAATGGCATCCATGTTAATACAAAATTGTACATTATAAAAAGTGTTATAGTTTTAAAATGTTTATGGATATTCAATGGTTGATTTGACTTGGAGTAAACCATTTTCAGAGTACATACTGTTTCTTCTATTAACGCTCGAAGTATGTTCAATAATTGCCGTATGTAAACTAAGTTATGGTATAAATATTAATTATTTTTAAGCAAAATATGACAGAAGTTAGTAAAATTGGAAATTAAACAGGTTTTTCACAACGTCCTGGTTAATAAGACAATTTTTTTAAATGAAGCCGAGTTCGATAATACGACAAAATGACTAACGTGAATTTAAAAAAGAATGTTCTATATTTTATTAAAACAATTTATTTTACAAGAAAATGCTTAAAATACCAGCGGTAATTCAAGCGTATAATAAATTGCTGCTTAATTTTTATAGTAGCTCTTAACTGCTACATATGCCCACTTGTTTTCAAGGTGTCTAAAATAGATTTTATCTCGCTGTTTGATGGAGCATTCTTTTCGATAGTGTTTTTCCCACTGGTTGCTCTGCTTCTTTCGTGAATCTTGTTCATAAATCTCTATCAAAATTGAAATTCTTCACGCTGGAAACTGAGTCAGATGTGGCATTGGAATCTCGATCTTTCTTTTGACATTCAACGGTCAGATGTAAAATTTTGTCAAACATATTTTTTATTATCGTTACCAATTTAAATATGCGAATCTGAAATCGGTGGAAACATGGCATTTAGACTTGAGTATACTAGTCTTGGTTGGCGCTAAATCCCATATTTTATCTCTGATTGCTCCTACGAACCAGTATTTAGAATTATAAGCTCAATCAAGACAATTTGGAGTTTCTATATGGAAATCTTTAGGCCTTCTCAATGGTTCTCCATATACTTACTCTAGCATAGAGGTTTTTTAGTGTGCCCTATATCGATTCTGCATTGCCAAAAAGATTGTATACCAATTTTGTTCTATTAGTTCACCGTAATGAAGCATTTAGTTCCTGGTGCAACCTTTCCACCATACAATTTTATCGAGGATTATACGAACTAGTATGCTGTACCTTGATTCACATGGTATTTGAGGACTCGAATGCTCTGGCATGAATTGTCTGCCACGATCTATGGTGACCCTTATCGAAAAAATATAACGTGGCAACCAAGTATGTAGTAACATAAATAGGACTTAATATTAATATCTATAAGACACACCACTGCGAACTGATAACTAAACCTATCCCATGCATTCGATCTATACCGATGTACACATACCTGAACCGACCAACAGGTATTTCTATATAGTTAACCTTCCTTGGTATTCTGCAAAACGTATTTACGTTATCTCCTTATCCACATAGGTTTGTCCTTGGACATATTCGGTCATATATTTTTCTTTTCAATGTGCATGTTTGTTGCTTTAATGGGAAGATGTCCCAATTAATATAGCTGTTTAATTACCTTAACTGGAAATTATATGGGCTCATAAGGTCTCGGTTGGCTCCTCGTGATTTCACGCAGTAACCACATCACTTACAAACCTACGAGCGTAAGTTAATTTCTTAGTCAATTTTGTTGACTTCACCTATATTGGTTAGGTTGTGTATACGGATTCCCTAGAATTTATTAGATGTTTGTCCTCCAGCCGAAACTTAATTATCTATAAATACAGAGTCAAAGTTTTCATTTGTGCAGATAATACTCTTACTAAGTTTTACAATTCATCAGAAGCCACTGTTTAACTGAACACAAAATGCTTTATTTTTAATCAATTATTTATAGTTTTCCTGTATAAAGCATGCCCATTTAGTAAAACAAAATACAAATATTTATTATTTTATATTCAATTCTACGGCTCGAAGGCTGCTTCCAACATTATGCTAACTGCCTCATCTTAATTCATGCACTTCTCCGAGAACTTTCTGTTGTATTCACGTCGGCCTTAGATAGGACACATGGGGCGTTCTCGGTCTCAGATGTGGCTATTGCTAAACATTCCGCCACTAAGGTATCTACAATTTGCACTTCCATAAATTGCTGGATTAAAGCATCTAACGAATTATCCAAGTCTCTTGACGCATTTGACGTATCAGCTCGACAGCCTCATTTTTTACTGAGCGCATCTGCCACCAACTTCGTCCTTGAGATATGTGGCTATCATCCAAATAGTGTTTGGCATTCAGCACTGCAGCATTTACCGCAAGTTGCTCTTTACAAAAGTTTTCATACCGTCTTTCATGGCCCTGGAGCTTTTACGTGGAAAACTCAATTGGTTTAATTACACCATTGGATCTATATTGTAGAACTGTCTCTATAGCTACATCGGAAGCATCTATGACTTGCTAAAATGGTGATTTTGCTCAAAATTCCGGTGGCCAATTTGATTTTTTTCAGGTCATCTTGTCTGAAAGTGATAGGCCAGAACTTCTTGATCGTGTTCTTCTGCAAAACGAAATGTCTAGTTAGCGGTCCAAAATGTCCAGTTAGATCCGATATGAAACGGCGATAATTCATCATTCACAAAAACCTAGGAATTTGGTGTACTGTTCGGTGATTGGTCACATATTTAATCCATTGGACCTTGTTTTCTAACAGCGGAGTGTAAAAAAACTTCCTCTATCTGCATTTAATAATACGCTTTATGAAGATCTAATTTTGTGTACAACTCATATCCCATAATATCCCTTGTCAAAGTGCTCTGATTAGGTAATGGGTACGAATCCTCGTCAGCAAGTTCAATAGCGATAATTTCCTGAACTCCATTATTTTTCCTATATTTCTGGTCTAGATGGAAGACCCAAAAGAAATGGACTAAAATCCATAATGAAAATGATGTTTCTAAATTATCCATAAGAAAATTTCACTTCGAGAAAGACTTCTGCCTTTATGTCTTCGATAATTTCTTAATTCCTTTGACTTCTATAGGACTAAAATTTACGGTCCATAGTTAATAATCAAATGATAGGTTTATATCCAACCCCACTTTGCTCAATTCTACATCTATATTAATCAGAAAATGGAATCCAATTAATTCGTCCAGAATGATGCTTCTGTTCATTGTCTGATCCAGATATCTCTTCGAGCATTATTTAAGCGGGATCTATACTTTGTTAGCTGCTTGTGCGTTCCTAGTCATTATTGAAGTTTTTGAATTCTTCGAATATTTCAATATGAGCTCTTACAGCATCCGTGATACGCTATCGTGTCCTGGACAGACGAAAACCAACATCTGTTTGCCAAAATGTCATTTTTATACGATGGCATATTAACGGAGAATTAATTTCGGTGTAATGACCAAATCAATTTCAGGGACGGGATTGATTAAGTGGATGAAAGGAATATATTGTGCTTTCAGTCAGTGTTACTTCGAGTTTATTATTTTAAATCTGCAGGTTATCGACCCTTTTTGAACCTGAGGTTGGCTCGCGAAGGCATTCACCTGCTTATGAATGTTGGATTAGCCCACAATGTGGATGAAAGGAATATATTGTGCTTTCAGTCAGTGTTACTTCGAGTTTATTATTTTAAATCTGCAGGTTATCGACCCTTTTTGAACCTGAGGTTGGCTAAGTATTTTATATTTGATAGTAATGCATTAAAGTTGCTTTGTGCGTACTATAGTTGTGGCAAAGTGCAGAGGTATTCAATTATGATCAACAAGATGTGACCTTATGTAAGAATGAGATAATCTTTGTGACGACTGAACCAAAAGTGTTGTAGATTGGCCAATGAGAATCAGTCGCGTTTGTTCTGATCACGCTTCATAAACCGAAATAAAATTTGCCATGTAGTAAGAAAAGAAGCAAACGGGAAAGGACATTATAACTCACTGGCATAGAATATGAGAATCAGGACAAGGGCGTTCAATAGGTTGTCTCCGGATAGGCTTTTGTATCTTAATGCAATTAAACTGGTGTATTTGAAAAAAATTGCAGTGACTTGATTAAGATGTCGAGAGAAGTAGAGTGACTTGATTAATATGTCGAGAGAAGTAGGGCGATTTTGAGAATGTGATATCTAAAAATTTACTCATGTCTATAATCTCGATTTTGACGAGTTGTTTGCAGGTGGCGAAGTTTTTTTGTTTGAATCAGAAGCAGGTTTTTATTATTACAGAGATGGAAACTAATAGGCTTTAAAGACTGTCTCGAATGCCATCATTTATCAGGATAAAATCGCAAAAATAGAGGCAGAATCGAAAGTATTGTGTTTGTCTGGATCGATAGCAGTACAATTGCGCCATTTTCAATTGGAGAAAGAGATTCAATTCAATAAAGCATGTTGTTTATCTTAAAGAGAACAACTACCTCTTGATTTAATGAAAAGGTAAATTTCGTTGTAAAACACCTGCCGGGGATTTTAGAGAACGCCGGAATGCTAGTAGGAGACCGATGTAATGCCATTTTTAGAAAAGGGGAGAATATCGAATTCAGAAATTTCTTAGTAAGGATGTTAGTTAAGAGAAGTGTTTTAAATTACGACAAGAGGTATGAAATGAGCTCAATCAAGAATAGCTATCGGGCTGCGGCAATTCCGTTTACTACTGTAAATTCCTAATAAGGACGTAAGCGGTCTAATTAATTGATGCATTTGCTATCTTATGCTATGCTTAGTTTAAGATGAAAATATATTTAATTAAATACTGACATTATAAATAAGATAAACTCAAATTATTCACCTCCAGTTTCTACAAATGAACTTCTCAATATATAAATCGAAAGGCAAAACAAAATAGAAAATATGTAAATATGGAGAGAGTGTGAAATAAGGGAACAACCAATAAATTGCGTGTATCACCTCCAGTTGAAGCTCAATGCTTGAACATGCTTCTTCTGCTTGGAGGTGGATTTATGCAAGCAAAATAACCATGAGTTTGAACTGTAGGAGATGCTCTCAATTCATTGGTTGTTCCCTTATTTAACACTCTCCATGGTTACATTTTTCTATATTATTTTTCCTTTCAATCTATATATGAAGAGATGTTCATTTATAGCTAATTAAGAAGAATATGAGAAAAAACGGTTCTTATATCTGATAAATTTCTTTTTGCACATGGAAATGATACTACGAATTTTTTTAAAGACTCCACTTCCAAAAGAATCTTTAGAAAAACTCGATAAACCAGTGACTTTTTGATGGTGAGCGTAAAGAACGTTTTTGCGGTTGGAACATTATTAGTGTATTAAATATATTGTTTAGTTCGAATGGTATATGTCTTACAATAACAGATCATAGATGGCTAGTTTTAGTTTTAAATCGATAGTAACATCAAAGTAGTTCTACTTGAAAGATAAACTGATAAAAAATAAGTTATATATCTGAAAATTGTGCGAGCATCGCATTTTTTGACGTGTTATCTATAAGCTGCGAGATTACAGCAAATGCACGGGATCAAATCCCAGCCGCTACAGATTTGGCGAAATCTGATGTCTAATAAGAACGTAACTGGCCTGGGAAATGAATACATTTTCTCTCTGTCGAAAGGTTAGTTGTATAGTTATATATATATATATATATATATATATATATATATATATATATATATATATATGAAAGCAAATATTGTTTAAAAAGAGTTGTTCTCGTGAACCGAAGCTTTTCTACATTGCTTTCGTTTATTCAGAAAACTATCTGAGTTTCTTAAAGAATGCGGAGTTGAACACATCCACCTTATCTCACCGACACCATTTGAAATGAAGTATTCAAATGGAGCAATGCCCCGTGGTGTGCCACAACGTAACGAAGCTCTGGCTTGGTTAAGGAAGACAAAATTTGCGTATCGTGACAAAGGAGTAGTTTACATCGCTGATGATGACAACGTTTACAGCCTTAAAGTTTTTGAGGAGGTTAGTTTGTTCTTTTATTTCTTTAACAATGCTGTTTTTATTGTCAAAGTTTATGTTATTCCTAATTGGAAAGATCTTGCATTTAACATAATTGATTGGAAATTGAATTTCCATACTTGTGGCTTTATCTTGTTCTGAATTTTTTAAAACGTTTCTGTGTTAGCAGATTTTTATTTTTCAATTTAGAATTCGTGACCGATATATTTTTAGATTATAAAATAATTACGCTTCCACCATCCCAATTTTACATTTTATACATTCAGATCTTAATCAGTGCAAAATATATATGAAGCCAAAATAAAACGTCTTTGTCTCTTTTTCTGTTAGTAGAAGCAGTTTTACCACATACAACGACGGAGCTGGACTGGGGTTGTCAGAGGCTATATGGGACGCTTGTCATAAGTATATTGACAGTGTTGAAAAAGCAACTGTGACGCTGCCTCACGGCTGGGCAAATCAGAAAACAAAATTATGCTTGGTTTTGTCCCTTTTGCTTAAATAATCTGGTCTAATTTTTTGTATACGGTTTTCATTAAATTACAAATGATTATAAATTTTATTTCCCCAGTAAACAAGTTGATACGGTTGTGGGAATGAGCTTCCGTAAGGTGCTAATAATTAGTTTCACAATAGGGTCATAACCATTGTCTGGTAGATGTATTTCCTAAATCTTTGATTTTTTGATGTTTCCTTCTTGCCAAAAATTAATTTATTAATTCTATTAGTGTATACATTCACTGTATTTGCGGATGATTGTTGTTTAAATAAAATTGCAGGTAAAAGTTGGTTCATCTTGATGAAAACTAATAAATTGTGCCCACAAACATTTTAGTTGTATTTAGTCATGTACCGTTTCATTTCTACATTTTAAAAATATGCTTTGTTAATTCTGTTTAATTTCAGTGTTTTCATGATTTTGCAATATCTAATTTCGTATTAAATTGATTATTTGTGCTTAAAGATGCGCCATACAAGACGAGTGTCCACTTGGCCTGTAGCATTCGCAGGTGAACTTCCAGTGGAAGGATGTGTCGCTGAGCCAAATTTCGGTGTCACTGGATTTAATGGCTTTCGTCTGGTTGGATTTCGTTCAGCCCTGCGAGTACGTAGACCGTTTCCTATTGACATGGCGGGTTTCGCTGTTAATCTCCAGTTAATACTTGCCAGAACGAATGCTCAGCTTCGCACTGACGCCGGTGAAAGTATGCTCGAATCTCGTTTTTTGGAGGATTTGGGAATGCATAACGTCAGCGAATTGGAGTTGAAGGCAAATGGGTGTAAAGAGGTGTGCTTTATAGAATTTAATTCGCATAGATATTGTTACGATATCTACCTTTTCCTCTGTGAATAGTTGTGAGTATTTGTGAACTTAATTTGCTATTTTTATTTATATAATTAAAGAAGCCGAACGTTAGCTTTTTAGAACTCAATGGATTTCTTTATATGATTTATAAAATCAGATGTAACACCTTTTATCTAATTTTACAGATGTTAGTGAATTCCATGATTAGTTTTTTCCTGTCACATAAAAAGAACTACCGATAGTTGCAGGTGCTGGGCATTTCAGCAGTCCTTGGTAATCGCCAGATTGCGTCGGAAAATTGACTAATGAGGATCCTACCGATATATATATATATATATATATATATATATATATATATATATATATATATATATATATATATATATATATATATATCATTACATGTTTCACCATTTTCTTAAATATGAAAACACAACGCTTATTCCATGGAATAACATTCATTAATAAATCTTATTTCTACCAGTATCTCCAGCCATTATTCTGGGTTCGTTAATATATTCGTTCATCCAATCCCAACTGTACATATGTCCTACCCAATCTCCTCTTCGCTATGTCTTTCTTTGTTTTACTCAATTTAGAACACTCCTTTCGCGTAACGTCATGTGGTATGCCATCGCTTTTATTGTAGGTGCGTCCGTAATGGATGAGTGTGTCGTATGTTGCGGAATGTAGGCTATTTTTGGAGGCCTATCAGTTATGTCTTTGTTCCAATACAATGTAATTTCCTTTTGAATTAATTTCTGCACGTTGAAGCTTGGGTTCATCTTACTAATTGCAATAGCTTCAAAAGCCAGAAGCATTTTTCCGCTTTTGCCTTGTACAGAACTGAAAAATTGTTACTACTAACAGCATGACCTGTGAGTAGTACATGTTCGCAAATTGCTTATTTTTGTGCAGGAGCTGCTATTCTCTTTAATAGTTTTTGAGGGAGATGCTGATTTATTCTGGTTTCTAACCTCTTTTTTGATCTGCCGATCGAGCGACTAAAGCACAACTTCCATCAATACAGATGAGAGTGGTGTTCAACACAACAAAACTGATGCGCACAAATGAAAAAGATAGCCTCTCGGTGACGTCAACACCTTTGTTTGTATACAAATCGCAATGTACCTGAAACGCTCAGTACATCGGCAGATCAAAAAAGAGGCTCGAAACTAGAATAAATCAGTATCTCCCTCAAAAACTATTAAAGAGGGGTGCAGCTCCTGCACAAAAATCAGATATTTGCGAACATGTACAACTAACAGTTCTTGCTGTTAGTAGTAACCATTTTTCTGTTAATGCTTCTGGCTTTTGAGGCTATTGCAATTAATAAACTGAATCCATACTTAAACGTGCAGAAAGTAATTCAACAGGAATTAAATTGGACTGGAACAGAGAAATAACTGACAGGCCCTCAAAAATAGCCTACATTCCGCAAAATACGACACACTCGTCAATTACGGACGCCCTTACAATAAAAGCGATGACACACCACTTAACGTTACGCAAAAGGAGTGGTCTAAATTGCGTAATACAAAGAGAGACATCAAAGAGGAGATTGGTTACGACAAATGTACAGTTGGGATTGGATGAACGAATATATTAACCAATCCAGAATAATGGCTGTAGATACTGATAGAAATAAGATTTATTAACGAATGTTATTCCATGGAATAAGCGTTGTGTTTTCATATATATATATAACAGCAGCTTTGATCTCTAGTACGTGAATTAATGGGAGATTTGTTATAGTTATCAAATGGTTGAACGACAGCTTTTGTGTATATTTATCTTAGCATACATAAATTTAACAAGGACTTGTGCGCCCTACGTCGTCAATTATATATTTATTGAATATATCGGGCCATATTTCCTCGAAACTCACTTCGGAGTTATCCATACAAAATTTAAAAGTTGCGATATCAAACTAATGGACACTTTGGCTGACATTGACATGTGATTTCTGATTCCAACCAATGATAGGTTATTCAATTACTTTTAATGATACTCAGAAGCATGTTGATATTTGTATGATTTGTTTTGACGGAAACTTGGTCGGGATACGCGTATATTACATATATATATATATATATATATATATATATATATATATATGACTATGATTTCGTCTTTATTGAATTATCTTCGTTCCACCTGATTGCGTTTATGTAATATTAAAAAGATGGGTAATGGAGGTATCGATATTATATTGAATTTCTATTTCTCTCATAGAGGTATTGTTTCCTAATATAAGGTTAAATCAGTGAAGCTTCGGCAGATTTTGGTACTTCAAGTGAACCATGTTAATCACTTATTTAAATCAAGTTTGTGAGCTTATTTTAAATAATTGTTATTAACACTCGCTATTCAATGATTGTTTTATAGTCCTCAGTTGTTGATTTATTTTTGTACACATCGGATTCCAATGTTGAGGTTAGTGTTGGGTTTATATTTTACAGTCTTACTATATTGATAATATCGTTTTGTGGAAGAGAATTTAAATATTAATTTTATTGTAAAACTAACCAACAAAGGGCAGTAGTAAAATAATTTCTGTTAAACAAACCCGGATTAACCGTAATTAATTTTAATGTCATTTTACGACGATTTATCGATATACAGCTCCCCTCATCCAAATTAATTTTGGATCCGGTCTCCACTGAATGATGTGTAAAATTCGATACATTAACAATTCAATAATTAAATGCAGCTCTATGCTCGCCTTTTTTATCATGGTTGTGTACATGGTTTCACACAAATACATGACATTACAATTATTGCATGGGATTTCATAAACTTATGATGTATCTAACAGTTAAGTTTTCTACCTTTGTTTATAAATTCTACTTCATAGGATCGGAAACTGTTTTAAGATGGTTTACATTTTGTCTTTTGAGGACTTTGTTTTTACTTTTCCACGTAGTTTGGATTCAAGTATTAGAATAATCTTATTATAGTCCTTGGTTCTGTTTTATTTCTCGTACTTTGATTTTGAAATGAATCTGCTTATGAAATTCTTTATCATTGTTTTCTTTTAACCTATGAGGGCCACCATTATTACGAAATATTTATTAAAAGCTGATTAACTCAACCCCTCTAATTCCTGTTCGTTCTATAAAAGTTTCTAATTGTCTTTGATTGTATGATACAGAATTTTATCTGGTATCGATAATTTAAATTAATATTAAGATATGTTCCAGAAGAAGTGTCCTACATATAACCATCCTTTTCAATTATCTGATCTGTGCTGTGACTAGCACGAGATTGCTCCCAGTTCATTGTTTTTGTGAATATTTCTGATACATTTGTCAGTGTACTACCTCAGTCCACAGTTTGTTGCAAGTCTTAGTATGAAACTGTTAAAGCAAGTGGGATATTTCCCTTGGCCGTTTCATTTATACTTATGACTGGTTGGTTTCATAATAGCTAAATAACGTTTCACAAGATAGGTGCGCGTCGTCTATGCGTGTATATGTAGAACTACTGTATAAAATCATCTTAGTTAGATTAGTTAGTTAGTTTTCATTTAGTCGACATGCTTTAGACTGTTTTATACTTACAAATAGAAACTACGTAGTGAATGTCTCAGAATTTATATATATATATATATATATATATATATATATATATATATATATATTGTCATAATAACTACAATCTTTGCGTTTCGTCAAACCCAGACTAATTGTTTAATCGTACCATTTTAAATTATACAATGGGGGTGATTGAGAGGAAGGGGGAGTACAAAAACCAGGTGGATTTCTGTCAAAGTAAATGATAAATGATTTAGAAGGCTCAGAAGATTAATTAAAATAGGAAATAAATTTTGGGCAGACAAGAAAATTAAGGAAATTATCCAACGAAATGATAAATATCAATAGTAAAAAGAGCGATCTCGTTGCAGGTTTCTAGAAGAATCATCATAACTTCCTTTCCTTAGGTCGAAGGAGTCAATTGTGCAAATTCGTGCTGTTTATGAAGCGATGAAGTGAAAACCACGGGGACACTGTTTAACCGAGATTTTCTTGATCTGAAGCTGAATTGGCCGTAATGGCGTAGTTTAGAGGTCTAGGTTGCTTCATATCTGTATGGTACTCATGTGTGTCCATCTTAACTAGATCATTCTCTTTAACGTCACTCTGCCATTTTTTTAAAAGTTGGCTTAAATTATATTTTTGTAATTCTATACAAAAAGTATTTTCATGATTGTTTTTTACTCACAGTTATATGACCGTGAAGTGTCAGTTATTAAAGTCTATTGTATTACTGTTTGTAATGATGTTGATGATTATTAAAGTTTCACTGGGAACATGGAAATGTTACAATGTGCGGAGTTTTATTCACAGATTGTAGCCATGTTATTGATTAATAATTTAACTTGCTTTGTATTCTATTAGTTGGGACTTTATTAATGATTGTATTTCTCCTCGTATTATTTTGCTTTTCTTACATATTACTAGATGTATTTTTTAAAGCCACAAAACTAGTTGCGTATTGCCACTACCATAATAATTTATGTCATGTTACATTGTAGTACAAAGCAGTTGTGCCCAGGATCGAGCCATGTCCGCAGCAAATTCTGGCCAGTACGTGATGCGTTCCAAGTAATAATGAAACTGGTGTGTTGGATAAATTGCTTTTTCTACACTATATAATGCTTAGTTTATACTGAAATATGTATGTAAATAATTGGTCATGTGTTTATGTCCAGATCGCAATCTTGATTAAAAGTAATCTAATAGTTTGTTTAGAATTATTTTTCTGCACATTTTGAACGAAGAGTTCTCCTAAGTTATCAGTTACGAACAATGTGTTGTATTTCGAACATTTTCTGTTCTTTTTCATGACAAACTAGGTGTTGGTTTGGCACACTAAAGCGGAAGAGCCAAAGTTACATTCTTGGAAGAACTGGATGCGCTGGAAGAACTACGACATCAATAAATTTGATCAATGGATTTGAAACTTATTTTATTGGCGCAATTGGTAAAACTCTCAATCGTAAGTTTTTCTGAATCGGTTACGTTTTTGGTTTACTATTAAAAACGCGCCTGCTTTATATTTTTAAATTTCGATTTTTAATCTGATTTCCGGATTATTTACACTATGTTTAAAATATCGAGTATGTTAACTAGTACGCTTAATATGGGTGATTTTTTATTGTCCAAAAACATTGTCAAAACTTCAAAATTTTATTACAAGCCATCTAGGCAACTGTTCTTTTTTGTCTATTTCAGTATATTTTAAAAGAAATTATTTTTCAAGACTTTAAATAAACGCCAACCTATTTAAAGAAATAAGCCTTGCGTTAGAGTTATGTTACTCAACACAAGAAGAACCTTGGGAGATAATGGTTATATCAGTTGAAGCAAACGAGAGCCGTTCCTTTATTGTATTTTCCTAACCTCACAAAATGGATAAGTTTCCGTCGGTTATACGCACGGACGCTATGTTGAGGAGTTGGTGTTTTCTCAGGTCAGGCGATTTGGTATAAAATTTTTTAGTCAAAACACGCGTATTCCGTTATGACGTAGTTTTGCAACTTCTATACGTGTGGTGAAGGGAGGTAATTTTTAAATGGTAATGACTTAAGATGAATTGGGCAGCTGGCATTTACACTGAAGTACAATGCTTATGAAACTTCTCGGGATGAGACGCGTGACTGATTTGCATGAATTTTGCATGCCTTGTTGTTCGTTTCGCGTTAGTCAGTTGCCTTCGTGCTCTGATGACTGTGGAAGGTCAAGACTCGCTAGTACGAGTAAATTCTTTAAATCAAGTTATCGAGGTTGAAAAAAACACCAATTTCATTGTATTTAACCGGTCGTACAACATGTCGAAACTACCGTTAGTCATATGTACATGCGATTGACGGTAGTTCTTCTGTTCAGTGGCTGGTTGAATTAAATAGGATTAGTGTTTATCTTATGTGCTCAATTTTCATCTGTAGGAATTATTTACTAACTTTGTTCGTAAAATTTATTCTGCGTTGATATTATTTGTTGATAATACCCGAATATCTTTGTTTGTGACGATTTTTGATCAACTCTACCGGTTGTCTTCGTCCATTTTGCTCTCCACGCAGTCAAAGAAAACCAAGATCACCAACAAAAACTGGCACAGCATCTAAATGCTGGTTCGTTTATCTATTTATTCATATTCATATCAATGTAAACTATAGTTGCTCTATTATTTACCTCTCTCTGTGTGTATATAATTTTACTAAATTATATGCATATACACCATGTTGCTTCGACAGATAAATGGTAGACATGGTATACTGTATAAGTTGCATTAAATATGCATTTCATATGTGAGAAATGTACCTGTTCAATGGCCATAGAACTGTCTAAATGAGTTCTTTAACGCTAATCCTTAAATACCAGAAGGAAGCATCATAAACATATGCCAAATGATGGCATTAGCCAGCATATATATGTACTCAACCTATTTTAGGTTTCTGTAGCTTATATATTTATGCATCATTTGTTGTTAGACGTTTATTAGTTGGAAACATTGTGATGATGAATTAAATAAACTCGTTGAACTCCCTTATTTAATGAGTGGTTTTGTGTTTATGTTCATGATAAAAAGTGCTAATTTAATCAAGATATTTACGAAATGGATAAATAATGGAGCATTCTAATGAATTTTAATTTCAATAACTCATATCGAATGAGGATTGTAATTATGATATCTTTAAAAATGAGTAGCTGAAGGATTTGCGATTATAACAATAGAGAATATGAGTATAAAAATATCAAAAAATATTTTAAATAAATGAGTTTCCTCGAAAGTAATAGAATTTGTGATGGAAGAAGTTATCAGAAGATTTGATTTTGAAACTTATAAAGCAAAACAAACGAAACCGAAATTGATTAAAAGTTGGTGGCTGTATCAGATTCTGAGTTGTGGTGTAAAATAAAGACTAGCTATGAATTATGAAATTATAGTTATTTACAACAATCATATACCTAGGTAGCGACCTTGATATAAACATTTGACCCCTTATGTACATTTGTCAATATAAACCACGTATTGTATATTTTGGAAAAGGAAATTCATCCAGGAGACCGGTTTCGTCCATATTGGGAACTCATCACGTTCTGTCCAGAATTTGGCGCGGACAGGCTCGAACCTGGTTACGTCTACTTCGGAATCTGTTGTTCTTACCACTGAGCCACCCTACCGCATGCTAGTTAAAATTTTGGGTCTGAAGAGCTGACCTACATAACTGAAAATTGTATGTAGCGTGTGGCAGAGTTGCTCAGTGTCATGCCTAACACACGATTCTTCCCAGTTCTTTTTTCAGTGGATAGTTGTTGATACCCTCTTTCAGATATCACTGTCAGCTAACAGCTCATCATAAAAAATAAAGAAAAACTAATAATGCAAGTGTGATATGTCATTCGTTCTAGTGAATCTTTAGTAGCTATTGTGCGATTATCCAGTCATTATAAATGTAGCGGTTTGAATGAAATTTCACGCTTGCGTTATTTTTTTCTGGATGGTGATACTTGGAAAATGGGTTCGACATTAAATCGCTGAAAGGCGGAACCGGATACACTACTTTGCTATGCACAACATAAATAATATAGTTATGCGACATCTCTTATCACACCAATTTATTTCATTTAAATTTTAACTTTAATTGAAAGATATTTATTCAAAGGAATTCATAAACTATTACTCACTAATGAAAGGAATAAATTTAATGTAGGCGATATAGAAGTTTATATCTTCAACGAATGCATAGAGGCGATTTTTTGTGTATGCATATAATTCGGTACATTAATACACATGCATGCTAATATTGAAGCAATTATAATATCCATTTATATAAATAAATAGAAGAAAACAACTTGTGGCAAATGTGGTACCACGTTTTCAACAAGTTATTTTTTTCCTTTGAGTATGGTGTCAACCCTGAAGATGGGACTGGAAGTGAAGTTGCGTAACCTCGGAAAATTTGTTTCCAACGTCATTTTCAGACAAGCAGCTGATGGAGGGCTTCAAAATGAGGGGACAAGTGAGAACACATCAATCAAGGCCAAAAATCGGTGCGCCTAGAAATGTGAAGGATTCAAGATTTTATCTACATACAAGTGCTATCAATTGTCCTGCACAAGAAAATGGCAGAAGGCTAATAATTGTAAATTATTTTTGGCGAGCATAGTGAGTATTCATTCAGACAGCACAGTAACGTATTCACACATGAATTGATGCTTTATTTTTGCTCAACCACCAAAGTCGTAATTATGTGTCGAATGGGACGGAACACCAAGCTGCTTATTCCTAGCCGTAATTAATTTGTTAAAAACTATATATAAATGCTATTTCCTTTTTTTCGTTCTTATTTTTAATTTATAATGCATATAAAATTTTAACGTTATTTTATTTTTTTCAGGTTTAAGTTTGGTGGTATTTTTGGTCTTTCAAGGGTACTGGCCGGAATAATCATGGATGATCTATTGCGAGGGTGAACTTTTTGTCCGGGGCGACAAACGTAATTGTAAAATCTTATTAATTGCATGGGCATCCAGAACGAATACTGAAATTTTATTGTTGACATTTTTCTATCTCCGATCTTAATTTCTATACTTCTGGTGGCAAACGGCTTCTATTTATTTTGAGTTTATTTTCATTCACTCGCTACTTAATGTAAATTTTCTGCAAAAGTAAACTTACAACTGATTTTTATACGAGCACCTGGTAATATGTATAATGTGGGTCTTGCTTCAGTACAAAGTTATGTGTTAATTTGTACATAAATTTATACCACAGCATCGAGCTTATTCTATATAGTAGGCCCACGAATCATTTTGATATATAATGCATATGTGATTATGCGTCTTGATTTGACTTCATCCCTGATTTGATACTAAAAACCTTTCGTCAATATCACCAAGTATGTTCATACGTTCAATTTATCATGTACATATATAATTTAATTTTTGTAGTTCATCATCAGGTTCATAGACGGAACATTTAAATATTAGTGCAGTATTCTTGTGTAAAATACCATGCACATTAAAAAAAATTATATTGACTCTTTTTCTTTAAACTAATTCTATACTGCCTTTTGTTTTCCAAGCATTAAAAGCGAAATAATTCACTTGCTTTATCTGTAAGGAATGTTCTGCAATTGGATTCCAACATACTCGTTTGACAAAAATGTGTCAGATTGGCGGCAGCTTGACTATCTTGATATCTGGCAACAACGAATAACAGAAACATTCCTTAGTTGCGTATGCAAACTAATCTGATGTTACAAATCTTAATTAATTTATAACTGATCCTAAAGTAGTGCTTGAATCATCTTACGCTTATCAGAAAATACTCGAGGATCTATTGGCGTTATTGAACGATTGGAATGAAAACAAAGGCCGAAATTCTTGTTTCGTCGGAACCTTGAAATTAATGTATTGATTTCAGTGCTGCAAAATATTTTCTTTCATGTCTAATAAATACTTTTCCAACAATTATAATTTCTAAAATGGCTTTAATAAATTTTAAATGTATAGTTATTGAAAAATATTCTTGTAAATATATTGACTGCCGTTTTCAATCCAAGAAACACTTAAGTTCGAATTTCGTTAAACCCGATACTGGCTCTTGATTGGAGGGACTCATCTCATTACGAAAGAAGTATTTTCTTAAATATTTTTATCCTAAACAGGAGTTACTATATATTCACCTAAAAACGACACATTAACAATAAATAAGACAAAATAAATATTACAAAGAGTCTTGACAAATAAATCACAGATGTTCCAATCTTGATGACAACGCATAAAATTGGAAAGGGCAATCTGTGGAGCAGAGCAGGGTTCATACTTTGGTAACAGTTAAAATGCATAATGTATAGAAGACAATTCATGCACTAGACCGGTTTCGTTCTTATTGAGAACTCTAGGTGCTGTCCAGAATTTTCCGCGGACAGGGCTCGAACCTGAGCACGTCTGCGCCTGAGTTTGTGAATGCCGCACGCTGGTTGGGACTTTGGGTCTAAAGTGATGCCATATATAACAGTGTATTGCGTGTTAAAATAGTTTCAGGTACGCTGCGTAAACTTTATACATATACAGTTTTAATAGGCAATGTTTTATTACGCATGTGTTGATAAGAATTCTATTTATTTATGTCTGCAGTCTTGAAATAAACATGTATCAATTATTTTAATTTTAATTCTGCATCATGGTAGAAACCGTTGTTGTGCACTGATGGCGACTGAATAATATACAAATGCGTCGTTGCGTGTATCAATTGTTAGGTATGCATTTCAAAACCGAGTAGTTTATTTATCATCAGCATCATCATCATTTCCAGACACACAAAAGTCAAGTGACTAATGTTTCGCTGCCATATAACCATAAGGAGTGAAAAAAAAGTATATAAGTGAATTTAGATAAATTATTATTGAGATTTACGAGAGAGGGAGAGGGGTAGAGAGAGAAGGAAAACCTTGCTACTATGAGTAAATTTATCAGGATAACACACAGAAATGAGGCAAACTAAACCTCTTCACAACACCATTATGGCCAAGTTAGCATTCGGGCAAGGCAACATCAGCAATAACCATGACAATAGTTTATTTAACTAATGTTTGCAGATTTTCGTCTGTATGCATTTGTATAATGAGAAATGTGATCTACTACTACAAGTAGACAACACTTACTGTCGTATCTAAGAAGTGATGAAAGAGGCTATTTATATTTTATTTTTTATTAAATTATTTCGAGTTATAGTTCTAACTTTTTTGTTTAGCTAGTACTGAAAAAGATTTCTATTTTTCTTTATGAATTAAACAATTAAATATCATACATAGTTAAATTGTAAAACAATTATGTGAATGATACAGAGCCATTTCTATAGCTATTTGGAATTCAACTGCCAAGAATTAGGGTGATTTGTAAAATCCAATACGAAATAACTGAACCAAAAATTGTATGAAGATTTCTATATAAAAATACACTGTTTCGTTTTTCATCACTCCAAATCTGAATAAAGCCTATTACCAATTTACGACTTTTGAAAGTCACTTTCAAAGCATTAATGGATAATTTAGTGGTTCCAGAGATAAACCTGCAGGAGTCTGAATCACTTTTAATCATGGTTGCGATCTGGATAAAAACCTGACCCTGTATGTGCATAAATTTGTCAGTATGAACTAAGTATTGTATAGTGTGTAAAATGCAGGGTGGCGCAGTGGTTAGAGCACCCAAATCCGAACCCTGTTCGCGAAAAAATTCTAGAAAATTCGTGACGAATTCCCAATAAGGAGGAAACAGGTCTACTGGATGAATTGCCTTTTACATACAATATAATACTTAGTTTATACTAACAATTATATGTACAAAATGGGTCAGGTGTTTATATCAAGATCGCAATCTTGAATAAAAGTAATTTTTCATAGTGCTCCTACTATAAAGGATCTCTGCTTGAAATCTCTAGCAAACGATAAACTAAGCTCTAAACTACATGAGAAAATGAAAATTTTATGGATCAGAACCATTAAATAATTCTACAAAGACTTAGTTTAATTAATTGATAAAAACTGACTGAGATGTATTGACTTTTATCCTAAACCTATTGTGGGCAAAAAAGTTCTTGATTTTCCAATGTGCCTCACTTATTCTTTGCACATGCTTTATCTATTATATTTTGTGCGCACTCCGAGATTAACGTTTGTCGAACAACCACACATTGTTCTATCATCCTATATCCGACACAGAGTGTATGGATTGGCTGGAGTAACAAATGTTCAGAAGTAATTGTATTCTTCAATTTTTGTGAAATTAAGCATATCCTGAAATTACTTGTGACCGTACCATGTACAAACTCGGCATCCGTAGTGTTTGTACCATGTCGCACTAGGAATGAGCGACCTTGTGTTATTTTGCAGCCCACGCATAACTTTGAATTCCATGGTTTTGCGGCAGTGAAGTATCAGTGTACTATGCTGGTGTAACGCTGTGTAGTAGTAGTAGGTAACGTACCTATTCGACAACCATGGTGCTGGTAACCTTTACAAGCTCTGTATATATATATATATATATATATATATATATATATATATATATAGTGAGTTAGCTTGAAGTCTTTATATGATGGTAGCTTCACTACTGCAGGCTTTACACATTCGTATAGGGGACTGTACCGTCCAATGTTCCTACATATCTCACCCTAATATATAGTAGGTAGAGGGCGTAATACTAGCTCCTACTGAGGAGTCGCAAGTGTGCACAAACGAATGTGCGCATATGATTATGTCTTAAGTTCATGCTGACTTTGGTTTATTCTTCTGGTCCTATTTGAACTAATTTGTTACTAGGTGTGCAATATCTAATACACAATTGCATATATGTTAGTTTTCCGCAACAAACAGTATCTAATCCTGATTAGTAGTTTATAATAATATAAGCACACATCCGCATTAGCACAGTGGCCAACAGAATAATATGACTGAACAGTTCCTATGTTTTTCAAAGCAATGGGCACGCAAAATATATACATGTAGAAAAGATAGACATGTGAAGTAACTTAAACCGCGGGGCTTCTAAATAGGCCGATAAAATATAAATTATAATGATTACTAGCTAGGCATCCGAACTACTGTACACTTATTTAGCCAGGAGGTCAACTCTTTCTAGTTACATTTAATATATACGTACTAAAATTCTAGGAACACTTTTTATTTAAAATCAATCAGTCTTTTGATCTCCTCGATGAACACAATAAAAACGCGAATTCACATGACAACACCAAAATATAATCCTATTTTAATAAAACAGCCTTTTTGAGTGTTGATCACATTTAACGATGATAATCAATTGTTAATAATGCTAACGATAATTCAAACAAGCGAAAAAGACCGTTTTCGAAAAATGATCTAATGTACGAAAACGAGCAGTATATATTTTCTAACATTAAAAACGTCAGTAAACTGACAATAATATTCTATACATACAGGAATAAAATGGATAGACTTTCATCGTGCTACAAAAAAGACGAAAACTGAAAATTGTGTCCTCTACATATAAGAATTACATTACTCTGAATATAGCCATGTTGCATATATATATATATCAATATATGGATAAAGATATATTGAATCTTAGCCTTGTAGTATGTCCATGAAAGAGAATAAATAATCGATGAAGTTTCCATTCAGAAAGTAGACAATGATATCTCAACAAATATTGAAACAATAATAAACTTTATTTCGAAAAAGATGGAGAAACAGGTTGTGGCTTAATTGTCTGATTAAAAAACAGACAGACTTCAAAGAAATTCAGAAAGAGCAACCAGTCGGTATACAAGAGCTTATAAAACTATGACACATTTTGGAGCTCCTCCGATGCGGCCTATTATGTCAATGATCAATGTAGCGCAACCGACACCAGATAAGTTAGTCTGCACACTACTTCAACCAGTACGAAATATCATAAATACAAACAACACAAATGACATTTTCGAGCTAGCAGATTGACTGATGGGAAAAGCCACACAAGCTAACGAAATAGTATCAATTTCATCCTAATTTGCGAACATTCTACAGGATTAAAGTAACGAATCATTGTTACCAGATTACGATTGAAATTCAATATTTTCAATAGACACTAATGACCTCAAATAACAGATCTATGATGTAGCTATGATAAGGTGAATTGCATCTTACCTGCACCATCTTCATTAAACGAGACCTAAAAATATAATTGACTTGTGTATATTTTACAAAAGGCATACAGATGATTTAACTTTGTTTAGTCCGGACAAAGCAGACTCAGGCGAAGTCATGAAACGAACCAACGAGATGGACACGACATCATATTTCTTTTCTTTTTTAGCAAACAGAATCAAGATGGTCTTCTCTGAGCACAACATCGAGGAAGAGCTAGGTTATATAAGAAACTTAGTTTAAAATTGGTTGTGCGGGCAGTGATAAAAATTATTTCTATCAAGGTTGCGATCGTGATAAAAACACATATCATTATGCACATATATTCGTCAGTATAATCCAAGCATCGTAACATTTAGAAAAGGAAAATCATTCAGTAAACCGATTTCGTCCTTATTGGGAACTCATAACGTATTGTTCATTACTTGCTGCGGGCAGGGCTCGAACTTGGGCACGACTGCTTCGGAATCGGTTGCTCTAACCACTGGGCCATCCTGCCGAAACGGTCTACTGAATGATTTACATTTTCTGCATTATATAGTGTTCGGCTTATGCTGATAAATGTATGTAAATAATGGGATAGCTTTTTGTATCAAGATCGCAACCTTGATTTATCTATGGAAATGTTTGCTAATGGACACTTACCCGGAACAGATCCTAGATGTTACAATCAGACCACGTCCGATTCGTACTCGAGAGGTTACCAACAAAAATGTTTCCTCTACATTACCGTTTATAAGCGACCAACCAGTCACATTAATTGCGCGGCGGTTAAATCGAATCGCCGAAGCAAATATTCTATGCAAACGTTAACATCACATTCAGCGTACAGATAATCGTTAGGTTGGACTCCGAAGATCAATTGCCAATTCTCTCAAAATCCATCAATCTACAAATTTTTGTGCTTGCGTAATATCATGTATATTGGATGTCCGAAAAAGCTACTGATAAACAAAATTTATCACATTAATTGTATAAAGGGTTGGTACCACCAGGAAAATCATTTTTTTGCGATCGTGCGTTTGAAACTGAACATCCAGCCAATTGAACGAATTTGTCAATTGTACACAAACCGAAGTCTGAAAAAGTATTATACATCCTCGAAGCCCTTTATATAAAAGAAGATCACCCGGCCTTATAATTCAAAGTACCAACAACATTATATTTTTCTCGACTGACCACGAATCAAACAAGAACACTTTTATCGCATCCAGGCGAATCAGAACACCAATAAGACTAGAGTCCAACAAACATTCCATCGGATTAGCAGCAAACTGGCGTAAAAGAAGTATTGAGAATGGCAAGTTATTTCATATAAATTGCATATGCATCGCGGATTGATCATTGTTTGACATTTTGTCGTTATGCTCTCTTGATGTATATGTAAGTTAGAAACCAACCATTAATTTTTTTTACGCTGTGTTGTGCAACCGGTTAAATAAATGAGATTTTAGTTTATCTTAGGTCAGGATACTTGATTTAAATGATTTTAATTACCAAATGCAGACATTGATTATTTAATTGAATAACTTATATAAATAAATATGCTCCAATCTGCTCAGTTGTAGTGCGGTCGATATGACAACCAAGTGTAAGCGCTTATAAGGGAACGACGCTGCATATGTGATTTTCAGTTCATATGTACATTTCGGTTTGATCCACAGTAGACTTATTACCATTGTGTTCTGTTGTTGGCCATGGAAATGCGAATTGCGTCATTAAGCATTGCTGGCCTTAGTTTTTCTGTTGTACGAATGTTTAAATTGAGTGAACTTGGCTTTATCTCTTGTCGGTCAACATGATTTAAATTAATGTTTGCTTTATTTAATAAATTATATGAAGATAGCGAAAGTCGGATACAAAAATCCATTTGTCTACAAAGATGTAGTGCAGCAAAGTTATGTCAAGTAAACGTATAAGAGGTAATAAGGATTTGACGCTGCAATATGTTTATCAATACATAAATACATTGTTGTTTGACAGTAGAATTATTACCGTCGTGCCATGTTGATGGCCAAATAATTGTGGATTGCATCAATATTTGTGACTGAAGGTAGTTCTGCTATGTTGTGCAATCTGCAAATTTGAAGTAATTTGGAATAACTCGTGTCAAGAAACTTGATTAAAACAATTAATGCCACCACTTGCACGATCAGTTATTGCTTAGTTAAAAACTTACATAAAGATAGTGCGCGTCAGTATCAAATGAACTCATCTGCATAGATGAGGTGCAGCCGACAGTCAAGTCAAGTAAAGGGTAAGAGATGTCGCAAAAATATGTTCAATACATCAACACAATACGGTCGATCCACTGTATAAACTTTGCCCTTGTGCTCTGCTCATGGTAATGGAAACGTGAATCGTTCCAAATATTTTTGATTGAATGAAGATTGCTTTTGCGAACCTGGATTAATTGAAATTACCTGACCTGCGTTTTGACTAGCGCAGCTTTCATTGTTCCAGTAGTTTTCTTTTGAGAAGTTATTTCGGCTAAACTTATCGATAGCTTTCATCAATTGCAATATGCCTCACAAGTTTAACAAACGAAACTAATGGAGCAAGCGCGTTAATTCCTGTAGCCATAATATTTATACTTCAGACTTACCTTTCATTAGATATTCGCGTGTCACATGTGTGTGTGCATTTTAATATCTGTTGTTTTCATCTAACTAATTTAGACCAGGGTGGCTGAATTATAATTTATCAATTGCATGCGTTAGCTATTCGTTTGTAGGACAATTGATAGCATTCGTAGGTCGGTAAATTCTTAATTCCTTTACATTTCCAGGTGCACAACTTTATTTTCTTAATTGGTTGATGGGTTGTCACTGGGCCCGTGCATCTGAAGCTGTCCTTACACTGCTCGTTCGGAAATGTTTCTGAATAAAGATTTTCCGAATTTTCTGGACTTCAGGGATGACACCGTAATCACAGAGAAAACAATGGTGGCAAAACCAAATTCCTCTTAAGGAATATATCAAAGTGTGTACGTCTGGTTAAATAGATGAACCAGTGTTTATCTTAAGGTCGCAAATTTTATTCAAATTATTATCATCAATATTGCGAACAAAGAACCATCTATAAAATAAGTTAAGGCAATACAATTAAAGCTGACAAGTTTTACGATCCTGAAATTTAAACTATCCCGCCACTAATATTCAAGTAAAGAAAATGCATATTTTTCTTCGCAGTTTGATAGCCGAAATTTAATTTTCAATACTTTTGTTATACATTGCGTTATGAGACCTTGTATTTATTAAACATAAATAAAAATACTCTCGATCATTATGCGGTAAATCATTCAGAATATTGTGCTCATGACGAGAATATGATGAGGGGACAACTATGTTTTATAAAGCTTAAAAATAATAAGATTTAACTAAATACCTTTTCGATGGAAACGGAACTAGATATAATTCCTCTGAGTTTCTATCTTCGGCATACCCATAAACTGGAAACAAACAATAGTCTATTTGCGAACTATATATAATCTTACAGTATGACCAACATTTATAGATATAAATTTAGGAGTTGGATGAGAATAAAATGGCCATTTTTAACTGTGGTGTACAAAAATGCTTTATAATAAATTTGTTTCAATACACGATTTATTTCTCAAATCAAATTACAATGACCTTATGTCGGGAATCGAAACGCTGAGAGATCAATAACTACATTTCACTTAAATGATATGACAAGGACTGTGAAAGAATAAGATTTTATTTTTCTGTGTCAATAATTACCGATTTCTTCAAATACATCATAAATTACGCCGTTCAGCTTCGACACGTGTCATTCAGAAAATGTTAAAACGGCTAACAAATAATGCAATAGATACCTTTAACCTATTACTTGATAATGTGAACAGCCAGAACTCAGCGTCTGAATCTCTTATCATTAGCGTTACGAGTGCTGATAATTGCCTGATCATGAATGCTGAAAGCGGAGTAAAATAAAATTATACAAAGATTTAGTTAGTAATGAACAGGTTGTAGAAGTCAATGCACATCGGATCCCCACAAGTTGCTCCATCATTCTACAACCGATCCGTCCTCATCATATATCTTCTCACCTACCAAATACAGTTAGAACGACTGTTACAGTCCCAATAAAGAAGAAAAGACCCGGTAACCACTTTATTAATTGGATTTGAAAATCGATATAAAATATTTCCTACTTATATATCGTCAAACATTTATTCACAGATTCGTTCAATAAACAATGAATAAGCACACATAAAAAATTGACATGCAAACCACAAGTTCACAATAAAATTACACAAAGTTACTATGAGACCTTCTCTTCGCCAATGTAGTTTATCTAATGATCGAATTATAGTCTAAATAAAAGTGTACATACTATATGTCAGTAGTACAAAGTTCAATTAGTAAAAACTCATTAAGATTTATACCGCATATTACTTTGGCGATAAAACTAAAATGCAATTCTACTTTAACTCGACAGTGTTGACTTCACAGATAGTGGTTACGTCGATTATGCGTATTCTCTCTGAATTTAATATAATATTGTCGTGTAGCCTAGACTTAATTGTTTCAAACTCCGCAGTCAGAGTGTTCATTTGAATAAACATTATTCTTACTAGGTTTTCCAAACCTTTAGACGAAGTCATTTTGCCCAACAAAAATGCCTTATTTTTAATCATTTATTTATGGGAGTTTGCTCACATAACGCGCGTCCATTTTGTTAAACAAAATACAAATATTAATTATTTCATATTCACTTCTGCGCTTCGAATGCCACTTCTATCATTTTCATGACTGCTTCATCTTAATTCGTGAACTTCTGCGAGAACCTTCTGTTGAATTCATGTCAGCCTTAGATAGGCACTTTGGAGCGTTCTCGGCCTCAAAGATGGCTACTGCTACAAATAGCTATTAGAAATGTTATCGGAATATCTTCTATGTGCGTTCAATCAATAATCGCATAAAATATATGCATACAGTCAAAGCTGAATAGGCAAATAATTAAAAAATTTACAGTTGAATCATGCCGATAAAGTTCACGTGAAAAAGAACAATCAGGAATCTGAACTACAATACACTAATGTTGACAGACTGTCACTTTACCAAGCTGCACTGCTATATTTTCTCTTTCATCGGTAGAAAAGGCTGATACGCCATAGTGTGCGGCTAGAACTAAATAACGGTTCACCGTTGACAATCCTGATTCGTTACCCTCATGAGTTGACTTTACGTAGGTAATTTACCAGCCGAAAGCATGCAACATTAATGATCACCGTTTTACTTGCTTTTGCTCACTAAAATTCATTATATCAATACTTAGCGGACATTTATTAGCTTCACCGCCAGGTACTAGTTTATTAATGCTCATAACAATTAATATAATCAAGGTTGCGATCTTGATATAGGCACCTGGCCCATTAATTACTTAAGTATGTCAGTATAAACTAAGAATTTTATGGTGTAGAAAAGGCAAATCATCCAGTAGACCGGTTTCGTCCTAATTGGGAACTCATCACGTACTGGCCAGAATTTGCCGCGGACAGGGCTCGAACCCGGGACACGTCTGCTTCGGAATCTGGTGCTCTAACCACTGAGCCACCCTACCGCACACTACACTACACAAAATTTTCAGTTATATATTAACTAATGTACGTTGGTTAGTCTATTTTTAAGTTAGGTGGAGCTCATATGCATCCATTTAGACCCAAAGTTCCAACTAATCATCCCAAATCTGTCATTATTGAACAGAAACCACACTACATGGGAAAGTGGTATTGAAATTAGCATTTATATTATTAAACGAATATTGGTTGCGCGGGCGATGATAGAAACTATTGTAATCAATGTTGCGATCTGGATATAAGCACCTGACCCATTTATTACTTACATATGTAGGTATTAACTTCTCGCATAGACAATTCTGCTTAAATTTTCAGTCACCAATGCACGTAAATCATAACGGCCTATTCGCTTTTCGTACAATACTAATACAATACATCATGATGGTTCTGCTCGCCTCTTCTCACCGACGATTAAACATCTAATCTTAGCGAACGGTTTATCATTTCGCAGCCGCGTATACAAAACAAACCATAGTGGATGTGTCGAATACTTTTCAACCGAGCATCGGCAAATAAACACAAAACCGATTGATAACTGTAGCGACACTATTTCACGATATCGAAACAGGCGCCTCAAGATCCCGGCTGAGACCCTATTGTAGTGATCAACATCTGTTGGATCACCAAAAGTTGCCTCAAAATCGAATAGCCGACTCGTGCCCATAGTTTATCTTCTAACCCAGTCCGACTAGAATGACTTCCACAATCAAAATGAATAAGACAAAACGACTTTAACAATAGCATTTAGATAATGATATTTATGAAACATTGCCGACTTATAAAGCCCCGTCATACACTTCTTTACAAACTAATTCAATAAACGGTATATAAAAAATAATTTCAATTTTAATATGAAAGCCAAAAGTACACACAAGGAATTACAAGTAGCTTCTGCGATACTCTCTACTTCTCTCTACGCCAATCTAAGTTATATAATAATAGAGGAATTGCTTAAATATAAGTAAACTCACTATATATCCATAGTAAAAAATTCAAGTAGTAAAAAAATTAAAAATTTATACCGTTTATAATTTTGGCGATTAAAATAGGCACAAATCTACATCAACTCGGTAGCTCTCGAGTGCGTTCAATCAACAAGCACAAAAAATAAAAACATATAGCAAACACAAGTTGGCCATTAATTAAACAATTGGCGTTTAAATGAAGCCGACACATTTTATATGAAAATAATTAACCAGTCTATCATTCAGTCAGTTGTGCATCTGAACTACTGAACACTGACGTAGACAGGCGATCACATTGTCTATCTGCACTATTACAAAATATTAAACGCGTTTCAAGAGAACTCAGCTGTTTCCATTTTCAATTCTACTAGTTAGATTTTATCATAAAAAGAGAAATAAATTTTATCGCTTTGAGTAAAATTCAGACTATTGCCAAACTATAAGAACTATATGACACAGATAAGAACCAAACCACATTGGAGAATCTATATGATGTTGTCATCTCATGAATTTCGTTAGCTGAATATTTCCCTCTACTTAAATCCGAACATTAAGCATTTGAAAATGAGACAAGCGATTTAAATTTATAAAGTATGAGCACATAGAAGAACATATATAATAGAGATAAAATAACGAATTCATATCAAACGGTACCGGACTACATTGTTAGGTATTTTACAAATGATAAATAACTATTATATTAATCAAGCGAGCAGTGCTCTAGATGACGAATAGAAATTAAATAAATAAAAACATCAGAAACTACCGAGAATTCAATATGGCACTCGATTAAAAATGTATCTGAATCAATTTCACTAAGAGCCGACTAGGCGAATTCGAATTAAATTGATAACAACATGCATCGTTTAAAATCTTGATTCCTTTTCACTTTCAGGTGCCCAGATTGTGTTTGGCATTGAGTGATGGGTTCTCACTTGTCCCGTCACCCTGAACCCATCAATCAATGCCAAACACAATCTGGGCACCTGGAAATGGAAAGGTATCAGGATGCAACCGACCTAAGAGTGCTAAAAAATGTCCTGCACAAGCAAATTTCGGACTCAAATTGAATGATGACAGCGTGGCGTAAGATAAAACATTTATGCATCGTCTAAAATGTGGCACACAACAGTCAGCACACGCGCAGCATGAATGCACGGCGTGTCGAAGGTACACGAAGTACGTAGAACGAGCTAGTTGTCGCCATTTAAACCAATACTGTCAGTGATCGGTATTTCAAAACAACCGGAGGAAAATCTAAAAACAATCCTAGAGCCTTTTTGAGATAAGCCCCAATCCAATAGTTTATCTCAAGCTCTCAAGTTTTATTTAGATAATCGTTATCTCTACCAGCGCAATCAATTACTGTTTTATCCTACAGCCTGTAAAATTGAAATGTCCAACTTACGTGTTCGAAAAAATTTTTATTTGTTAAATTAAGTAAAATTGTACAACGTCAAGAGAAAATAAATACAACGTTCGACGTCAAAAATCTATTTACAAACGTCTCTTCTGACAAAGCCATTGATTTTCTCTTTAGGCCCACTTATAGTAACCACCCAGCATTCAACTTACCTAAAAGTCATATAAAAATATTCTCAAAAAGTGCACTGAAGGTGTTCAATAGACTTTTAATAGCCAATATTTTACGCAAGTCGTTCGAGTGGCGGCGGGCAGTACGTTGGAAACATATAAAATACTGACACTTATCTATAACCATACATGACGGTGTAGACACAAATGACATGCTTAAATATTTTAACAGTTTAAATCAACGTATTCTGTTTACATACGAGCACGAAAAGCCGCAGTCTAACGTAGTCCTAATGAGAAAAGAAGATGGTAGTCTAAAACGGAAACTATACTGAAAGCAGACATGGGCAGGACAGTAAATTCATTACAGCAGCACTGTCCAAATGTCCTAAAAAGGAAATTTTGAACGCAGTTTATCCTACAGGATAAGGGAAATCTGTTCTGAAAAATTTCAATTTCATGAGCTGACGATGTTCGAAAATAGCTTACTGGAAAACTGGTATCCCGAAAGGTTTTTTGAGACAAACATGAAATATAAACAACGAAAAAAAGCAATGAAGCCTTGGCCAAGCAAAAGACAATGTCAGTTTACCTTCTAAAGTGGACGCACAATTCTTACTATTTGGTCGAAAAATTAAAATAGCAACGTCTTTTTGGGTGTCTGATGCATAACTAGTGATTGTCTATAAAATAAAGCACTTGCTAAACATAAAAGTAAAGGATAAGCACCTGCAATCGAATAGTCAAACATTGTTCATTTATACGAACGCCATAACTGCTCAGTGGGCTGTGCAGACCGGACTGAAGATTATAAAAGAAATGAAATAAAAAGCATTTTAGACTGAACATAGCAAGAAAAGGGAAGAATGTTTTCGCTGTAGATGAACAAATTGTTTAAACAAATCACAATTTAAAAAAGTTGATTTATGATGCAGTACATGATTTACTTCTCACTTCAAAAATTTAGTTCACTTTTAAATGTACTACTGACGACAAAATAACTATTAATCTACATTTTAACTAACTGAAAGACAAAATACTTTATACTTCCTTTAATAATTGAACAATGACCATTAAAACGTTTTTTTATACATGTTCAAAAAAATTCTATATATGTTCGAATAAAACGTACTTATTGTCTTAATAGTGCGTTCAACTGCGAAAATATGTTAAGCATCCACGCTTTATGCTAATTGTTAGTAGAAAATAATGGACACTTCAATACCTAATACAACAAAAGGGAAAAATGTTCAAGAAAAGCTTTACTTCAATTATAAATGCTACTATTAAATAAATCGCAACGCGTTTGGTATTAGGGAATGAAAAATGAAACTGCCATTCTGGAGAGTAGTTGAAATTTATACAGTTCGTGAAGTATGTCATGAACAAAATTGAGCGCTTAAATTATTGAAGAATTTATTGGTCAAAATAGAAACAAAGTTCACAAAAATATTATCCCTAACTGTTCGAACAGATGAAACATAATTAAATATGCGAAACGAATTTTGCGTAATGTTTTTCCTTTAGTAAGTTCTGGACTAATTTTTGTAAGAAACGTGTTGCACGACAGGAAATAGATTATTTACGTTATTTTTATAGGGCTCAACGAGGTGTTTGCATCTCGTCTTCAATTTGACTCCGCATATTTAGACTTCCAGTTTCTGAAACCCTTTTCAACGGAAAGCACACCCAACAAACAATTTTACACTAATTACTCGACCTTTTCGTTTTCTACAAAGACTGAGGTATTTCTCTGTTTTTGTTCTTTATATTTGGGCTTCCACCTTCTGTGGATGGTGATAAATAATATGTGACTTCCTTCGATTTTTGAAATTAAAATGTAAATAAAAACGCATGCGGAGGCAAAGATTTTGCACAATGTAAGTTAAAGAACTCTATTTCAAAAAAGCTGGCGATGTTTACCACAAGATTCCAAACTATTTTTACCCATTCAAGTGTCGCTCGGTTGGTGAGGGTAGGATACACAGTCAAGTGCGGATATCGCAAATGATAGTATCTTGTCATTAGATTACTGGTCTTACCCTCGTGCGATTTAAGTAATACATCGGAGTCGTCCCGTTAGCCTGGAGAGTAGGATGTAGAATCGACTGTCTAAAACAGTGCTCCAGCCATAGAAAACGGTATTCCACAACAACATTCCATCAAACACTGACAAATAGTCGGCTCATAGTTATGGCTCTTGAGTAGTGCCTCCAGACGCTTAGTTAGCAGTGGCTTAATCAAAACAGAGAGAATATAAATGTACTAGGCTGTTTGGGCATTGGCAGCTATAGTCGCTAGTCTCAACTGTTTCCGCAGCATAAAAGAGTACTGAGAATATATTTAATTTAAAGACTTGGGACTAGGTGCCTGGTGAAATCGACGATTCCTTTAACTAATTTGCATAATTTGCAAAGGACAAATACGTACAGAAATCTCGGCAGAAGCCGATCCACATGGTGCTAACATCGAAATTAGACAGCAGGGCGTCGTTGAACAAGATATTAGGCTCCACAATAACATTGGCCATATCAACTATTTTGAAAGTGTTTAGATACAGGTCGTAAGCAATGACAATTATCGAGCGCAGTTAGTGGTTCTCTGCAGCTGGTCTTTCATTTCGGCCATCAAAAGAGAAATTTCAACGTATTGAATATCAGCAGGTCAGCCACCAGTACATATCTTAACTCCGGGGAGTGTTCCGGTGACCCAAACAATTGCAGCATCGACAACATAATTTAATAAGCTGAGAGCAATAATAAATTCTTGTCAAACACCGAAGCTAATCATAAAATGGTTTGTAATGACCTTTGCTACTACGCATACAGAGTGATGAGCCGTTATAACAGGCTTCAAGTAATCGGACAGTTTTGGTCAGAACATCATCATTAAGTGTAACTCGTCATAACATCTTATACGACACAGAATTAAAAGCAGCTGAGTAGTCTATAAAAGCAGTGAAGTTGGGTCATTGATATCAGTGGCGCATATCGATATTGCAGCGGTGGGTATGAATTTGGTTCACGCGACACATTCCAGATCGAAACCCCGCCTAAACTGGACTAGTTTTCTTCTATCGCTTTTCATGAATCCGTTCATGTGGCAAGACGCAAGCGGATACCAGTATATTTCGCAGAAGTGCTAATATCACTCGAATTTGTGGATGAGCACTAAAAAGTAACTCTTATACTCATTTAGAGTGTAGTTTTTTTTCACAGATGAAGGTAGTAAGCTCATGCAGATCCTTCCGAACAATTATTTTAATGAACTTGAAAACCTCCAAATGAGACACCATCCATTACGGCGGCTTTGCACTTGTTTATCAGACTACAAATCTCACCGTTCATCAAAAGTGGGATTTCCTGTTAATCTTGTAACAGGATCAAGTGGTAACTTCCTCGCTAACAACACTGTTTTAAATATGGCTGATTGAGGAGATTGCTTTTCCAACGGTAGAAGTTATAAATAGGAGTAGTCATTTGTACGAGTTTCAAGGATGAATATAAGGAAGAAGAAAAGCTATGCTACCTCATTTACACTACAGCAGAGCACACACCAAGAAACACACGGCGGAATTTCAGCAGCCTTTGCTAAGTCCAAGAAGAGTTTATTCTCTGGAACAACCAACAATCACTATTAATATCATAGACAGTATTACTTCAGCATGGCGTTCTGATGTTTCACTGCAGCACAACCATGAGATTTAAAGTTATTTTTAGTTATACAAGAAGACTGGATCAGCCAATCCTATGCTTTTTTTCTATTAGTAGACCAATATCTGATAACTACCGTCATTTATAATGTGTAATTGGTAGAAGTTTACCCTCTTTCTACCAGAGTTACCATGTGGCTATTTCAAGAATACTTCATTAAGCTTATAATAATAAACAGCTGGTATTTCAGTTTTTATATTATAAAATCACATAAGCTTATTCTTAAATGCTTATTAAATATTTACATGTGTAAAACATACAGAATTGCATGTGCATTCGCATTATTTTATGCCAATAAACAAGTTAAAGTTGCTTTTATCTAGCACACGCATAATTTCCATTTTCTGCATCACACGAGAAGATTACATATTTCCATTACTATAATTATCTGTCATCCGGATCATGACCCTTTGCAGTGTATTCCCAAACGATTTTCGGTACTTCATGGGTTAAAACAAAGCACTGTATACGATCACCGACTTTGAAGTTCCTCCAGTGTTCATCTGAAGCGTGGTCTGTGGCCCATAATGGAATGTTAGAGTCTTCCTATGATGAGGATAAAAATTAAAGGAACAAGATATAATAGCTTAAAAATCATTTTTAATCTCCTTGTTTATACAAGTATGTAATAAAGGGATAAATCGATAATAGATATCTACACTCAGTTAATAAAATTGGTTTAACTTACAAAAAATGATTAAAATCAAGAAAATTGCTTCAGTGATTCAACAAAATCTATTCATATATGCTGCTCAAGTTGACAGGGAAGGCTATATATGCATGCATACATAAACAGATTTATGTCTCCAACAAGGTAGTTTCCAGAAGGGCCAATATCAATAATGAAAAATTAGTCACGATTCTACATTTTACCATGGTCGCTATTGGAGTTTCAAAGTTGTTAGCATATTCAACTTCCTCATAGTTAGTGATTGTCGAATTCGTTGACGACTGGGAGCAGGGCGCTGTTTGTTGCGATCTTAAACTCCGGATCAAAATTGTCCATTATAACTGAATTAGAGGCATTTAATCTCAGGCAGTATCAGATGGACAGTTCCTTATCGGAGTTAGTAGCTTTCTGGAACTGTACATTTGCTGTCAATCCTCGTAGCACTGCGTATTCGAGATCAGAAAGCTGGCCACCTACACCAATCTTCACACAAGAAATTTTTGTGTTGACCTCAGCAATAAATGCATAGATAAAAAACCAAAAAGTGTGAAGAATGAGACATACTTGTTAATCTCCGAAGCATATCGCTCAAGCAAAACGGACTTCAAGATATCGAGCAATTTTGGCCAGGACGCTATCAAAAATACAGCTCTCAATAAAAACTTGTATAACATAGAAGAAATTGATTGGGCAGTTTACAACAGCAATGGTGACCAACCGTTGATAATTGTGGCGCAACTCAAGAAAGATAAGTATTGTACGATTTTCGCCATGCATCCTATTCATGGCTGGTTAGAATATGTTCCACTTGAGAGAAAGGCTACGACTGAGATTTTTGTGTAGTATGCGGCAGGGTTGCCATAGAGTTATGAAGTTTTGTCGTTTTAAGTTACTGCATGTACGAGCGTATACTCTAATTATTTTACCTATATAATATTTTACCTGTCATAGTGATCACAGTGATCATGAGTTGTATTCTGTTTCTCTAGAACAACAAGGGGTGTATAGACTGCGTAATATATCGCTTTTGTAGTTCTACATTTTATGGAATTGGCAGTGATAATAATAACGCAATTTTTATGATTGATTCTACTTTTTTTCACACCGATTGACGGCGCAGAGTCAACGTATGTCCGACTTTGTCTGACTACTTGAATACCACCTTTGTCAGTCAAACAAAAGCCAATTTCTTTTAACGAATATATCAAACTCTAATGTTGTTGGATCATTTGATAAT
Organism: Eudiplozoon nipponicum; assembly: GCA_029291075.1. Lineage (NCBI taxonomy): Eukaryota > Metazoa > Platyhelminthes > Monogenea > Mazocraeidea > Diplozoidae > Eudiplozoon > Eudiplozoon nipponicum. The sequence goes on along the minus strand of JAQBSW010000055.1, from coordinate 77,986 downwards.
AAGAGCTTTGTAAATTAATGAAGATTCTCCCGACTCTGATTTATGTAGAACGGACAAAATATGTTAAGCTGGCCGCACATATAAAAGTAATTCTTCAAAACAATTAGATAATGTACTGAGCCAATGATTTAAAATAAATTGAATATTATTTAACATCTGAATTTTACTCTAACTATTAGCCCGGGTTACTTTTATTGAAGCAAATCCGATATAGTAGGGAGAGGGCATTTGCTAGTCTATGTAGTACTCTGGTAACACCACCTTTGTTGCGATCAACGCCTGTTAATCAATCACAAATTGCTCCATCATTCAATAGCCTATTCTTCAACTGAAATGACTGCCTCCAGTTCACATGAAATCCTGAAGCCAAACAAGAGTAGCTTTACAATTTAACAATAATTGATTGCACAGGTGGTGGTAACAATTCTTTAAATCAAGTTTGCGAGCTTGAAGTAAACACCGATCCCATTGTAATTAACCAGTCGTCGAACAACATAACAAAACTAACGCCAGTCACAACGCACTGACGTGTTTCGACCTTCCTTGATCATCATCAGAGTACGATGGAAAAGTGATAACCGTGGATCAAACCCGTATTAGAATATAGCAAATCAATGTTAGATATACGGCTCTCACCTCAAACAGTCTCGCATGCAATGGGATTGGTGTTTACTTCAAACTACCAAACATTTAAATAGTATACCTGCAATCAATTGGCCCAACTAAATGTATTGCCTATATATGTATATGTGGCGAAGGCTGCAAACAGTTAATGTTCGTGATTGCATAGAAATTGTGCAGCCGACATTTTAGTCAAGTTAAATGTATGCGAGACTGCTAGAGGTGAGAGCCGCATACCTTACTTTGATTTCCATATATATTCAATTCGGTTTGATCCTCGATAGTCAGTTTGTCTTCGTACTCTGATGATGATCATAGAAGGTCGAAACGCGTCAATGCGTTGTGGCTGACGGTAGTTTTGTTATGTTGTTCGACGACTGGTTAAATACAATGGGATTGGTGTTTACTTCAAGCTCGCAAACTTGATTTAAAGAAGAGTAGCTTTAATACAAAATTTAGAGGCAATAATGACAAAAAATATTAGCATGTATAGCTTAAGCGTATAAATCTTACAGAGAATAATTTTCCCTAAACTGTGTTAGTTCACAGAGGATATGGTAGTCTGTTACTACGGTCCAAGTTAACTTTGCCAAATAGAAAACTGAGTATATATATATATATATATATATATATACTATATATATATATAAGTATACAATACATACTTAGTCAAAATGTTATAACAGGTAAAACAGCAAGTACCGTTGTTTTCGATCACATTACAAGTAACAATTTTATTGTCCACTAATAATTGGTACATAAATTTATTTACCAAAATTAATTAGCATAAGCGAAATACAATACCTGCATTGTGCATAGTGGACATTATCCTCGTCATAAGTAAATTATAATTTTCTCCATCCGGTTCAATTAGCTTTGACTTTAGAATATCTTCATAATTTTGTAGGAAAGAGGGTTTCTGGTAGAAATACATTACAGCGAAACGAAATATTATCAGGAAGTGTTTCATCTATATGAAATATTTCAGTTCCTATTTCTCTCACGCCAAGTTTTTCACACATGATGCGCATTGCCAATTTTTAAGAGAAATTAAGTGTTTTAGGCGCGTCTTGAAAATACGGTGAAGAAATTCTAATTTAATTATACTTCTTCAAAATTGCCATCTGGGTGGTCTAAATTAATAAATCGATGTTAAAACACACACACATGTATATATATATATATATATATATATATATATATATATATATATATATATATATATTATGCGACAATGTTTAATCAGGGCAGTCTAGCTGCGCTACTACAACTTACAGTAGCATTTTGTAAATAGAAAGATGTACAAATAATACACTACAATGTGTAAATTGGGTCTTTGAAAGCAACATACTTTGGAAGACCTGTGACTTGGTTTGTTTAAAAGTATGCCGCAATCAGTTCCTCGTCGGATTGACTCAACAATGCTTTTGTTATGGCGCAATTGAGCACAAGTTAGACCAGTCTCTACAATTTCCATATTGTCTGTCGGCTGGACTTCGGAGTTCTCCAAATCAGAGGGATTCTCCGAATCTTCCTGTGCATCACCTAAGTTATTATACGAGCTGTTGATAACGCGTGGGCGTAGTATACGAAAGTATACATTTTCATCTTTAAAGGAAAAGCAATATTATTAATAAGAATGGCAAAAAACCAATTTGATTTTAACACTTAAAAAAACAGACAAATTACTGAATTAATATACAGCTAGAGGCTAGAATCGAAATTCTTAACGACTGATCGTAAGCTATAAATCAACTATGCAGAATGCAAATTTTTCGCATACCTAATGTAAATGTGAAATTATGTACAATAGAACCTATATATATATATAATTAACGTATAATAGCAGGATTTGATCATATGTGTGTTTTTAGTATAAACCAAAACATTGCATAAGACAGCAAATGCAAGTCCTCTTTGGGAAATTACCACGAATTTGTCAAAATTTTCGCATGCATTTTAATGAATGTGGCCAATGCATTATTACTCCTACCCCGACGCATATTCCTCCTCCTACTACTTGTACTACAACTACTACTACCACAGCATTACATGAAAATGCAATGATGCTTTACTGTCACGTAACCATAAAACTCACTGTTATGTGCGGCTGTAAATGTACTCCAGACTGTCCGTTCATATTGGAGGATTGAGACTTCATTCGACTAACCTCTCTTTACCGCCTTGCTTGTTATGAGAAACTCAAACGACGCTTCATCGCAATCAATATAGCCCAACGTGGCAAAGCCGCGCACAAACCATTAAACTACCAGTAAGGTCAAGTCTGCAGTGATAGACATGCATTACACAGATGTTTTGTTTTTCGTATTAAGAGAGGTTGCCAGTCGATATCAATTAAAACGTTCGCAATTTCTTAAAAAATACCGTTACCTTATGCCAAAATATACTTTAAAGTTAGGTAAAGCTGTCATTAGATTTGTTACATTCTGATGCATGGAAGGTATGATAAGGTATCAGACTAAGTCGTAAGATCTAAAAACTTATAATGTAGCAAAAACTATAATGAATAATTATATTATAAACGAAATCAAGCACAAATAATAATCAAAGCCAATGAATTTCATAGAAAGTCAAATCCATGTTTGTAATATGTAATCAACAAATAAATATTATATCACTGAAAACATTTTAATGTGAAAATTTTTGTGATAGTTAAAATTCAAAACAATTCAATACTAAACAAATGTAAAATGAAGCATAAAATCATTTGATGCATTCCAATTTGAACATGTTTTACTATTAAGAGAATAAAAAATTGGCGCAAAATCTAGTATCTTCTATTATTGGAAGAGTACCAGTAATCTGTTATTTCTCTAGGCAAATCGTAAAATTTTGCTTATTTGAATTTTTGAGTTTATTAATAGTGTTTACCTTTGGTTAGACATTAGCCCCTTGTTTACATAGAAGATAAATTATCCGTAAAATTTAAAACGCATATGGTTGGGTAATTCGGCGAAACCAGCTACGACAGGATAACCTAAAAAGTACAAAACTAGAGAGTAAAAAATTAGCATCTCGGATAGGAATCCCGTAGCAAGTTGAGAAAACGGTGACTCAACAACATTCTTGATGGTTTTAAGTCTCATGGTGGACTTATTTCAGGTTGCTGGTATCTACACAGAAATCGGGGAGTCTTTTGAGTGCGCTACCGTTGACTAAATCAACAGCGACAATTCAGAGATGTAACAAGGCTCTGGCCTTGGTAGTGACAAAATTGTCTGCGATAAATAAGTCAAAATAAGCAATCAGTGGGTATTTGTGTATGGGATGAAATAATTATACTACAAGGAATTAAAGCTGCCAGTATATCGATTTCATATTTATGCAATAGCATTTCGCTAGTAAGGTAAAACAAGAAAACAGATTAGAAGGCGCAATACCATATACCGTATTATTCTGAGCTGTTATGCAATATAACTCAAAAAATAGTGTAGCATCAACACAAATGTATGTACATAGCATGCTTGTCAACTGAGCGTGAGAAATATAGAAGGCTCTAATATCTATTTAACTTATATATATGAGCCTAAACATTTTCAACCAGCAATAGAGGACGGAAATATAACAATTCATCTTTCTTGATGTTAATTTCCTATCTATATTGCGTTGGACTAACGTTTCGACTTCGAGTTCCCGAAGTCATCATCAGAATTCGTTCATAATTCGTTAAATGGTTGTGGTTTGGTGCATATCGGTTGGTTTGTTCGTGCAGTGTTTGACAATTTGGTGTGAACGTCCTTCAGCCATTTGGACAACGGTGGACTCAAATAAATCATGCAGCAGTTAGATACAGATTGCATGGTTGCATCCGTGATTGTCGTTCATTTTGGAACATGTATGTCGACTCAGACCATGCACTTATCCATTGTAGATGCAAGCCCATTAGAGTTGATGATTTTAGACACTTACATGCATTCCACCACTGTTGCTTGATAAGCTTAGTACATATAGGCTACTAACAACGAATAACCAACGCTGACAAATATAGATGTAGTTTCGATCGACGAACAAATGCTCCTAGTTATAAAACAAATAAGGATCAATCAAATGTGTTGGCTTAGTTTTGCTTTGGATATGCCGTCAGTTCGACTGCCAAGTAGAATAATATTCTCAAATCCAGTGCCATATTAGCGTAAGAAACAAGGTGGACAGATTTTGACATAGCGGAAACAGCTAAAATCAACAAAATTTAAATTGCGTAGTATAGGACCCACTTGTCTGCCAGGATAGAGTCTACGTGCGTATGATAGTTCTTTCTTGGAAACTGCGCGATATGGAATTCAATCGAGCTCAGTGGCAATCTTGTTGCAGATTTAAAGTAGAATCATATTCGTAACATTCTTTTCTTAGTTTAGCAGATTTGGTTGCGAGGTTTGATCGTGTTTATGATGCGATACAGTGTAAATTGCACGGAAACTGATAGGTATAGAATGGCGTTTTGTTGAGGTATAGTCATTTATTTAAATAAAATCAAATTAACTAGATCCTACTCGTCATACGTCACACACCTTTTCATAATTTTTTTAATTTATCATTTATTCTACATTTTTTTGTAATTTTTCTTGTTTTTTAAAAGACTTACCTTCGTTTAAATTATTTTTTCTTCTCATTGTTATATGACAGTGAAGCATCACTTACTAACTGATTTTATATTGCTGTCCGTTTCGATGAGGATGATGATAAAGTCAACTGACTCATCATGTGCAGACGAGTCATTTAGTTATGCAATTAATGTTAAGAATATGAATCCATACATACATCCAGTAAAATGACCAAATTTTAACATGTCAAACAATACTAACCTATACAAGCATATGAAATCTCACTAAATAGGTAAGTTGTTTTTCATAGCCAGTGAGCTTTCCTTAAATGTATATCTGAACTTATATCAAATCACAAACATGTTTATCGATAGATAAATTAATTCCGACTAGTAAGGTTATTATAAACAAGGTTGCGAACGTGATATGAAAACCAGACCCATTAAGTACGTGTTATACTTAAACGAACATTGGTTGCGCGGGTGGTGATAACAATTATTATAATCAAGGTTGCGGTCTTGATATAAACAGCTGACCCATTAATTACTTACATATGTCAGTATAAACTAAGAATTGTATAGTGTAGAAAAGGCAATTCATCCAGTAGACCGGTTTCGTCCTTATGGGGAACTCATCACGTACTGGCCAGAATTTGCCGCAGACAGGGCTCGAAACCGCTTCGGAATCTGGTGCTCTAACCACTGAGCCACCCTGCCGTAAGTAAGGTTGTTAATGTTGGTTTAATAAATGTTAACAAATGCTAGAATAAGTTTAATTCACCACCCACGAATGAAATTAAACACTGAAATTAGTCATCAATAACAATACGTCAAAATATCGAAGGCATTTGAAATGAATTAACAAGAAATGGCGGAGTCATAAATGATAATCAAATTAATCGTAAAAGTGCCTCATTCATAAATGGAAATATCAAACATAATTTCAGAATAATAAGAGGGAATTACTCATAAAAAGAAATACAGGTTAAATAAAGCCCCATTAATAAATGTACATTTAATTTATCCTGTCTTTTCCCGAATACAAGCCTAGCGCTTTTTCAACTGCTACATTCATAATATTATTCCTCGATTTTATTTAAATTGAATCCTTTATCAACCTATACTGCGGTTACAAATGGAGGAACTTTTATATCCTTCCCAATCTATCTGATTGCCAGATTCCTGTTAGTGCCTAGCCAAGTCAGATTTTTGGGTGTGACTATGTTTACGGGCTTTATTATTCATCCTATCTAACCTTAATTGGGCGTATTGTTTCTCCTGCATACGTAAGATTACAGTCTGCAAGGTATTTCATATACCACTGAAGAATTAAAGGATTCTATTCTTTCTTTTTGATTTGGTAGGTTACTGTCTAAGGTAATTTTCTGTTTAAATACAGTTCTAACGTTATATTTCGTTCCTAACTTTCGTATTTTCCCACTCAATTCCAAAAATGGTACCATCAATGTCCTGCTTTACATTTGCCGAATCAAAGTGAAATTTCTTTATTAATCTCACTATTGACTTATCTATTTATCCATTTAGATACCTAATTTCCATTAACATGCTTTTATGTTGTCTCAATTCACCTTTTCTTTATTTAAAACCAATTACTTTACGAATTCTCAGTGTTATTGATTTCAAAAATGCACATTTTCATACAATACGGGCGATTCGAGTAAATTATAATACATAAATATTTTAGCAACGGGGACGGAAAATAGTTGCCCTATTGGCACGCCTCTCACGTTTTTATAATATTCCTCTCTGAAAGTAAAATATGAAGGCGACATACCTATTTATAAAATTTTCAACTCACTTCTTAACGTTATATGGCTTCCATCTAAAAACCTTCGAGTAATCAGTTAGTAACCATTTAAATCACTCCAACGCAGCTAAGATACACCATCTGAGCTATCTAATCTGTTACTTTCAATTGACTTATATTGCTGGACTATATCTATGAAATGATAGGTGTTGATTAAGGTATGTTCTATAAAAAAAAGAAATTTAGACACCTTTAAGTAGGACAATTTTGGACATTTACATTCATCCATAGTGGTTCTGCTTGCCTATGCACTTTTACTAAACCACGCGTCCTATGTGGGATTGTAACTCTTTGTATAAGTGAGTCAATCAGCGTCTTCAGTTCCTTTGTCATAATAATTTATTTACCTAGGCCTTAACTTCACCCTGTCAATTATCCATAGGGTCTGCTTACTTCTATATAAATCTTATTAAAGCCAACAAAAACTTTTTGCACCAATCTGTCGCGCAGATCTTCACTTATAATAAATCTATTTATAAGCTACTTACTGCAAAAAAAACTCACAAGGAAATAAACCGTTTTTGAAACTGGTCAAATAAAAGTAATTCTGATTAATAAATCCAATTAAAAAATCCTGATCTCGAAAAAAATCCCATCTACTTACCAAAAATGCAAAAGTACACACACTGCCTGTCGTTTAGTGTCAATAAATGTGCAAAAACTTGTTTTCAACACTACGATCTCGCAATTTAATCAAATGTCACATAATTCACAAACAACTATTTTAGAATTGATATCAATTCACCGAGTCCTTTTTTATACTGTTTTGCCCGCTTACCAGAGTTTTGGCGCCCTGAATCCATGCCTACTGCGTGTCGACCAGCAAGAATATTTCCTCGAACACAACGACAGCCCGCTACCAACACTCGTCGTTTCTTCGACTTATTCGATGCAGCCATCAAAGCTTCGGAGCTTTCCACTTTGGTAGTCTCAGTTACTTCAAACAACTTCAGTACCTCCGCTTCGCCTAATTAATAGTGAAAAATAGTATAAAAAACGTAATGAAACTACCAGTCCTTCCAGTCTAAGTAATAATAAACAGAACTTCCTTACATTACTATCAAAAAAATAAGCCATGATTATAAACTAACGTTCCAGATTCACTTTTTTGATCACGGATGTGTACACGCAATAGACTATTAAGCCATAATTCTCCAAAATATTACATAAGTAGAGACTGATATCACAGCCATAGGAAAAAATGTCGATGGATTTAAATAATCTATGGAAAAACGTAATGACCAGTAATAGAAGGAGGCATTAAAAACTGACTTCATGGGAAAAAATAATACACTATTTTACACAATCATTCATTGCGCGAGTGGTGATAATATTTCATTACATAAAGTTTGCAAGCATGGCATAAACACAAATCCAATTGCATCTAACCCGTTGTGTAACAGTAAATCGGTCAGCAATCACAAGTACTGACGCATTACGTCTTTCCAACATTGGTGGCAAGGAGTGCACATTTTTTAGATTCAATTTATTGGCTGACTTTTTGTTGGATAAAATCATGCAAAAGTACTTTAATTTATTGAGTAATCTGCTGTTGCAACTATAGTTTTTAAAATATGATTTTAAATTACAAATGATGGCCCAACGATAATTTTAATTTTACTAGCTTCATGGCGGTTAACTCCAGGTTGAGGATGATAACTTTATTCAACCAACTTCAAGTTCTAAACGGTTGTTCTCAACTAATAAACTGTGACTAACTCCAGGCCTTAAATCTGCCTCAGAGCGGAATCACGTCTGCTTAAAAACTAGCAGCTAAGTTTGAAATTGAAGATGGAACTTCTGGCGAATTCAAGCGATATTTACTTAGATTCAAATGTTTAGTAAATTGTAGTTTTGTAATTACACTGATATACCATTAACATATAGAAACGATTAACGCAGTTGTTAAAAATATCTTTCAAAATTAGCTAAAGACAGAACAGAAAAACAGAAACATGACAACAGTGGAAATCAATGCTAGAATTTTATTATATGAATTATGTGGTTTTTTAATTATTGTATGTTTTCAGTATCAAACTGTTAATTCATTTTTCGTAGCAAAATTCTTATAAAGCTTAAAGTTTACGAAATGTTGTTATGAGGCTCTGAAAATAAATAAATAAATACATTGCAAAAAGAAAAAATTCCATGTCATCTTTTGAGAGTTACAACTAGATCATTCAATAAGAAATTATTCATAAAATTGGTGCGATGCAGAGTATTTCATAATTATCTAATCTGTTTTGACTAACACTGGATTGTTCCAAGATCTTTTTTTCAATGGAAACTTTTAGGTACTTATTTACGGGTTCCCTCTTCAGTCCACATTTGATCATACAAAATAAAGACAGACTAGTAATGCAAGTTCGTCTGTATTTTGCATGATGAGATGTGGATTGAACCACAAGTATAGGGAAAGCGCGCCGAAAATTTTCCATTGAAAAGAAGAACTAGGAGCAGTCCCGCGTTGACCAAAATGTGGATGTCTCAGGTTACTACAATTTGGAGCATTATCGGAGTAGGTTGCTCATACATCTTTTATAGCCCAAGGTGGAACAGAATTATTGTGCCAGAAAATTATTATCCCCGATATCGACTAGTGGTTCACAACACCTCGAACACTCACTAATAAAGTGAAACTTGGAAGAGAAAATGCAAAAAACTGGCGCCGGCGGAGATGCCCAGTAGGTTCTGTCTTGTAGGCGCAGACATTTCTGGAAACCACCGCGTGGGCAACCTAGATCTTGGCTAAGTCTGCATATTTGTATGCACATAATTTATTGACAGGTTTGATTTGTAATACTGGGGGTAATAATTACAAGTAATACGATAAAGAACAAAGCTTGTACACCAAATTTAGCGTAAACAAAATATGCATTCCTATGAATGCACGCGTTAAGTTCATATCAGCTTCTCCTACGTAGCAGCCGACACTAATTTACCCGTCCACTGTATATTTTGGCAGACAGCAGAGCAACAAAATAATTTCAGAACTGGCGCTTCGCTGCCGCATATGCATTAAATTCGCGATTATTTGTTGACCGTAAAATACCACTAACGTTTCCACACTTAGTGGGGAAATATGAAATTGATAGTGAGTATTCATCCTATTAGGTAGTCTGCCGCCAAAGACTGACGAGCACTCTCTGCTCGGGGAATCTGGTTTTCGGTCAATGAATGTGTGAAAACTGGCTAACGTAATCTAATATGCGTATACATATTAAAGTGATAGTCACGCATAATGCGATTTCAGAACGAACAGACAATATAAATAGCGCTTATTTAATTGTACACAAGGTTTTGGGCAAGTACATGTTGTGAATATTGCATTAATTTAACAAAAAGTTCTTTGTCCTAATACTATAGAGTTGTGATTTTTAGCCTCTTTTTAATGTAAACTTTGTTACACTGGCGCTTACCGACAACCTCTTCTGTATAGATCGTCTTCAGTTGATTGTTAGCCATTTTAAGTACATCTTCTGCAAGACGATAAATAATATTGTGTTTCTTAAGCTCGACGTTCTCTTTTTCAGCTAACTTCACAGCAGAATCCATCGGGTTTGTGTTGAAGAGAATACACGTAGCTGTAAGAGAAATTCAAAAAATAGATGTAGTTGAGCCAACACCTAATTATTCTCTTTTTGCACACGTCCAGTAAAGACAAGACTTCTACTCTACTGGAAAATATTTTTCTAAGTTTCCTCAGCAGAAAAAAATAAAAACAATTAATAAAGTAAGCGTTTTATAGTGTAGAAAAGGAAATTGATCCAGTGGACAGATTTCGTCTATATTGAGAACTCTTAGCGTACAGTCAAGAATTTGCCGCGGACAGAACTCGAATATGGGCACGTAAGCTTCGAAACCCGTTGCTCTAAGCACTGAGCCACTCTGTCATGGCAAATTCTGGATAATACGTGTTGAGTTCCCAATAATTGTGAAACCGGTCTACTGGATGAATTAAACGAACATTGGTTGCGCGGATGGTGGTAACAATTATTATAATCAAGGTTGCGTTCTTGATATAAACACCTGACCCATTAATTACTAACATACGTCAATACAAACTAAGAATTGTATAGTGTAGAAAAGGCAATTCATCCAGTAGACCGGTTTCGTCCTTATTGGGAACTCATCAAGTACTGGCCAGAATTTGCCGCGGACAGGATACGAACCTGGGCACGTCTGCTTCGGAATCTGGTGCTCTAACCACTGAGCTATCCTGCCGCACTGGACGAATTGCCTTTCCGACACAATAAAATGAATCATCTATATTGACAAATGTGTTTACATAGAGGGTCGTGTTTAAATCAAGAACGCAACCTTGTATTAATAACTGTTATCATCTACTGCGCAACCAATGTTTGCTTAATTAAATAAATGTCCAATTCAATACCACTTCCACAGTTAACGTGGTGTCTATTCTATAATGACAGATTGAGGATGGTTAGTTGGAACTTTAGGACTTAAGAGATGTCATATAGTCACCACATGTAGGAAGGTCTAACCAAGAAACTTTAGATAATATATAACCTAAAATTGTTTGCAGCGTGCGACAGGGCGGCTCAGTGGTTAGAGTGACTGACTCCGGAGACGTGCTCAGATTCGAGCCCTGTCCACGGCAAAATCTGGACGCTACGTGAAGAGAAGACGAAACCGGTCTACTGGATGAATTGCCTTTTCTACATTATACAAAGCTTAGTTTATATTGACATTGATAATACGCGTTCTTCAACAGAATAACATAATGATCAAATTTCGTTTTCTTGCCTGAGATAAAGAACAACAAAAGCTAAGTTTTACTATTTAACAGATTTATAACCAATAGGCCAAATTTAAATTTAAAAAAATTATACCTTTCATTGTCGCCGCGATTTCCACATCACCATCACTTATTGGACCCACACCAGAATGCGCAATGGTAATAAAACATTGATCCATCGGGAAAGACGCCAACATATGACTTATTGCTTCTAAACTTCCCTGAGTATCAGCGCGTACAATTAGATCTAAACGAGGCTGGGACACAACTGGAGTTTTGTTGATGAATGAGTCGTCCTTTGTGGACAGCATTGCTTTAAATCTTCCTGACATAAGTTTTTGGTTGTTTGCTACAGCTAAAGCATACTCCTCCTGCAAATATAGCATAAATCAGAATAGGAAAAAAGATAAATTCACCTTCACATGACATAAAAATCAATATCTGTCAGTAAAAAAACGACAAAAGATGTACTGTTTGTTGCGAAGAACTAATATATATGCAAGTATGTATTAGGTTTTGTGAACCTAGTAACAAATTAGTTCAGTTGTGACCAGAAGGATAAACCAAAGGCAGCATGAACGGAAAGTATAATCTCATGCACATTCGTTTCGTGCTTACTGGCGACTCATCAGTAGGAGCCGGTATTACGCCCTTTAACCACTATATATTTGGTAGAAGAATGTGGAATAATAGGACGGTACAATCTCTTAGACGAATGTGTAAACCTGTAATAGTGAAGCTAACATCATCTAAAGTCAACGACAATACGACTTCAATGCTAACTCACACTATATAATATATATATATCCAAATCTGTAAAGGATACTAACACTATGGCCATTGTGTTAGTAACTGATACCTTTTTTAAATCGGAACATGATACCAACCTGATGGATATAAATTTATGCTAAAGTTCACCCAAATTGAGAATTACAACAATCTCCGAACACCTGTTACTCCAGTTAAACCATACACTCTGGCCTTCATCGATATCAGTTATCACATTTCGCGGTAAGCATGACATCATTCAATTCAATATATTACAGTTAAATACTGTTTGTTGCGAAGAACTAATATATATGCAAGTATGTATTAGGTTTTGCGAACCTAGTAACAAATTAGTTCAGTTGTGACCAGAAGGATAAACCAAAGGCAGCATGAACGGAAAGTATAATCTCATGCACATTCGTTTCGTGCTTACTGGCGACTCATCAGTAGGAGCCGGTATTACGCCCTTTAACCACTATATATTTGGTAGAAGAATGTGGAATAATAGGACGGTACAATCTCCTAGACGAATGTGTAAACCTGCAATAGTGAAGCTAACATCATATAAAGTCTACGACAATGCGACTTCAACGCTAACTCACACTATATAATATATATACCGAGTCTGTAAAGGATACTAACACTATGGCTATTGTGTTAGTAACCGATACCAACATTATTGTACCGAAAAGGTACATGATACTAACACTATGGTTTCCGAGTCGGTACATGGTACCAACATGATGGATATCAATTTATGCTATAGTTCACCGAAATTGAGAATTACAACAATTTCTGAACACCTGTTACTCCAGTAAATTCATACACTCTGGCCTTGATCGATATCAGTTATCACATTTCGCGGTAAGCATGACATCATTCAATTCAATATATAACAGTTAAATACTGTCTTTTGCGGAGAACTAATATATATGCAAATATGTATTAGGTGTTGCGAACCTAGTAACAAATTATTTCAGTTGTGACCAGAAGGATAAACCAAAGGCAGCATGAACGGAAAGTATAATCTCATGCACATTCGTTTCGTGTTTTACAGACTCGGTATATATGTTATATAGTGTGAGTTAGCGTTGAAATCGCATTGTCGTTGACTTTAGATGATGTTAGCTTCACTATTGCAGGTTTACACATTCGTCTAGGAGATTGTACCGTCCTATTAGTCCACATTCTTTGACCAAATATATAGTGGTTAAAGGGCGTAATACCGGCTCCTACTGATGAGTCGCCAGTAAGCACGAAACGAATGTGCATGAGATTATACTTTCCGTTCATGCTGCCTTTGGTTTATCCTTCTTGTCACAACTGAACTAATTTGTTACTAGGTTCGCAACACCTAATACATACTTGCATATATATTAGTTCTCCGCAACAAACAGTATTTAACTGTTATATATTGAATGGAATGATGTCATGCTTACCGCGAAATGTGATAAATGATATCTATCAAGGCCAGAGTGTATAGATTTACTGGAGTAAAAGGCATTCAGAAATTGTTGTAATTTTCAATTTCGGTGAACTATAGCATAAATTGATATCCATCATGTTGGTGCCATGTTCCGATTCGGAAACCATAGTATTAGTACCATGTACCCTTTCGGTGCAATAATGCTGGTATCGGTTACTAACACAATAGCCATAGTGTTAGTATCCTTTACAGACTCGGTATATATATTATATAGTGTGAATTAGCGTCGAAATCGCATTGTCGTAGACTACATGATGTTAGCTTCACTATTGCAGGTTTACACATTCGTCTAGGAGATTGTACCGTCCTATTATCTAACATTCTTGACTAAAATATATAGTGGTTAAAGGGCGTAATACCGGCTCCTACTGATGAGTCGCCAGTAAGCATGGAACGAATGTGCATGAGATTATACTTTCCGTTCATGCTGCCTTTGGTTTATCCTTCTGGTCACAACAGAACTAATTTGTTACTAGGTTCGCAACACCTAATACATACTTGCATCTATATAAGTTGTCCGGAACAAATAGTATGTAATTGTTAGTAAAATACTATCTGCGCAAATGAACATGACTGCGGAGTTAGGCATAATTAAGTATAGGCTGGACAAAACCATGATAGTAAATTATGAGAGAATCCGCATAAACGACCCAACTAATATTGGTGAAGTCAACAATGATGATGAAAATGACAAAACTTCTCCTCCAATGTTAAGGAGATAGCCTAACTAACCGCATTCTTATTTAATGTCTCTTAGGCAAGTGCATGTTATCATCCTCATAGACGATGCTTCATTGCAGCCTAACTATGAAAAATATTCATTTTTATATATTTATAATAAAAGCACACTAGAGCGACTATTCCAAATGGGCAAATTATGGTATGGCAAATTATGACAGTCATCGGCCGAAGCGACGGAGCATCATGAGTTGTTTTCAAGAATGGAAAAACAGAAAATCTGAAGCGTACGCTTGGTTAACATGAGTCCTGTCTTTACAACTGGGTTGAGTATGCTTGTCACCAGGCCGGAAATTTATTTGTCTACAGGCCACTAAAGTTAACCAAAATTGAAAGAACGTGTAAATAACCAATCATCAGCATAATCACCGTCATGCACAGCAACGCAAAAGCCATTCGAAATTATATGAAAATTCTTATAACAAGAAAAATAATAATTAAGGCACACAAATTATTAAAGAAGAGCGATTTATGAGGGGGATCTATGTTTATGCTTACCTAGATAACACACAAAAGTAAGGCAGACTAAAACCATACAAAACCTGATTATGACCGAGTCAGAGTTAATGGAAGGCAATATGGGCAACACAGCTTCCATGCGGTTTCCACTATATCACGTCATAAACACAACTAAAAAATCTGCCAACCAAGAAATATGATGCGCACGTGGACCCCATCCTGCCAGACGAGTTGGTCCTATACTACCCGATTTAGATGTAGTTGCCTTTAACTATTTCGGAAATGTCAAAATCTGTCTACCTTTTTTTATATGCCAATCTGGCTCTGGGTAAAAGAACAGTACTCTACTGGGCAATCGAATTGAGGACCAGGCCAACGTATTTGATGGTCTTAATTGTTTTTCTAACAAGGAGCACTTGTGGACCGGTCCAAAAATACGTCTACGGATGTTGGTAACCTAAATGGCCTGTTTCTCAAATGATGATTATTGAATGTAAGCGCCTAAAATCATTATATATAGTGAAACTACGCGTGCAAATGAATTATAAACATGACCCTTGGGAAAGAGTGAAGTATTCACGTTTCTCCATAAAAGGCGAAGGTTCGAGAAAGCAATTCTAGCTTTCGCGATTCTCAAACTTACCTCGTCCGACATATTTCCTGAGTTATTCGTAGAGCTGCCAAGGTAAGTACACCGCCTTTCGACAGAATATCGAATAGTACATTGCGATAAACAGAGTAAAATGCACCATTGAAGTATAGAAAGACGGCAATTTTTGGACAGCTATATAGATGTTGCTGTTCAAGAACGTGCCTTAAGGCCAAAATATTATCTAAACAATCTCTTCCTGACTGGAATCCGGCTAGTTTTTCTTTAGTATGTGATTTATGCGAAGTCAATAACCCAAGCTTGTACCTCGTTGGTTATCACACGAATTACGATTGCATTTTGTGAAGATAGGAATGATGGTCGACTCATTCCATGTAAGCGGTATGCTCTCGTCATTCCATATGATACGAAAAAGGTTAATCAACACTGCGGAAATAATATCGACATCATCCTTAATTAATCCAAAAAACAAATCATCGGGGTCTGCAGCTGTGCGATGGTTAAGAGTTAGGAGTGCATCCAATCTTTCTAACTCTTAAGGTACTTCAAGATTAACAGTCCACACTGTTTATACAGGGGTGATTTAGGGGATCGGACATTGGTACCATTTTTAGAGTTCCTACATAAAATTTACAGAGAAACAATGATTTCTACGTGGGTCTATAACGCCACATGCAGTAGTACCTGCATTTTGTATAGTGGAACTGCTCTTCACCTTGATTCAATGATCTCCATGGATTTTACAGAGAGCCAATGAATATTTCTACGGGGGCCTGCAATGCCACATACAGTAGTATCTGCATTGTGCATAGTTGAACTTATCTTGGACTAAAGTAAATTCGGATTTTCGCCATCAAGACCAGTTAGCTTAGACTTTAGAATATCTTCATATTTTTTGTTAGACGAACGGTTGTTCGAGCTTGCTTAAATCTATTTGACGCCAATTTTTCTGGAAAACTAAAGTGCAAATCTACACCGGGTAAGTGCACGGTCCAAGTCGGCATGTGTCCCAAAACGTGAGAAAACCCTGGATGCAAAAACGCCATTTATAACTAATTGCTACATGATCAATTTGTGTCCACCGTTGTCCGGGGGCTGGAGGACGTCATGTGGTGCAACGTCTTAAACAACCTCTACTTAAGCACAATCTATGTTCCGCGCAGCTATCCAAAATCCGTTCACCATTATCGTTGCGCGTCGAGTTTAAAGTGTATCTTTCACCTAAACGATAATCTTTGTTACATAAGCGCCAAACTTGAGCATTCATATCACCAATAACCAAGACTATATTTTAATTTTTTTAAACAACATAACAGAGAAAGTGAAAAGCGTTTATACTTACGCCTGTGCTGCAGTAGGTGAACGCATATACAGATACAACGCAAAGGCAACATTGTTTAAGGTTTTTTAGTAGATTTATTTAAAAGTGCCGCACAAACTCGGCTATTTACAGATTCATTGAGAAAACTCCTTGAACCAGAAGTTCAAAGCCAATAACGTGTAGATAAAGATGGTTCACCCAGTTTTGTTATGCTTGTAGGACCCTTTAATCGTGTTTTCAATAACAGAACATACATTAATTTCTAAGTTAAAGAACGTACGTGCAAGAGCTTCTCGTTTTCCAGGTTGTTTTAATGTTTGCACTTCAAGTGCACCGACATTAAAGCCTACCTAGCTTTAATGAATGGTAGTCTACTTGAACTAGTTTCGATATTTGGCAAATCGATATTGAATTCAGTGATATGCCCAACACCCACCATATTCACAGCATCTAAAAGAGCGTTATTGGTAGATTCAGAAAACGAAAGCGGAGGAAAGGAGACAGAATCAGAAATGAAGGTGCCCGCATTAGCCTGATTTCGCTTATCCATCCTGAAAGACTCAGCAGATAAGACGACCGTTTTTATACTCTGGCAACGATTGATTACAGCTATTACATTAAATGGTAATCATGACATCATTCAATTAAATATATAATAGTTATACATTGATTTTTGCAATGAACTAATATATATATATATATATATATATATATATATATAATTAATTGTATATTAGGTATAACGTACCTAGTAACGGAATAGTTCAAATTGAACAGGAAGGATATACCAAAGTCATTAGGCTTTTCTCACTTTCATTTGTTTTAACTCATTATCCTAATCACGATTATTATACTCCTTACCATTGATTATTTAACTTGCAGGTCTTTGCGTCTGGTGTATTTACATAATGTTGTCACTTTCCTAACTAGTGATTCCATCTGTAAATACTTCATTTAACAACTTAAGATTTTAAAAAATCGTGTGGCGTGTGAAAACACCAATCAGCACTTATCACTTTAATTTCACTCCGATTAAAATATCCGTACATGTAATTATGTCTAATTGAATACTTCACAGTTATAAACACACACTTATACGACGTACGATTACCCAATGAAACGTCAATAATTATTGTTAGATCTACCGGTAAGTATAAATTAAGCTTTTTTACACAAACATTCGCACTAGCTTTACTACTTGTAAAGTTGATGCTGTCATCAACCTACCGTCGAAAATGAGGCTCGGATGAATATCGCAAAATATCTGTTGAGACAATGTGGGCAGTGGACTTATATCTATGTATTGCACACTAAGGATCTCTAAATTAATCAATTCTATGATGCAAAAACCATTTTGCTTTAAAGTATTTAGGTATGAAATGTAACCACAACGAATAATCAACGCTGACATGCGTAGACGTATTTTTAGACCGACCAACAAGTGATCCACGTTAGATAATCTTATAAGGCTCCATCAACTGCGTTGGTTCGGTCACGTTTTGCGTACGTCTTCAATTCAATTGCCCAGTATAGTACTGTTCTTTTACCCAGCGCCAGGTTGGCACATGTTGGTTACCAACAACGAATAACTAACGTTGACATCCGTAGACGTATTTTTGGATCTGACAATAAGTGCTCGTTTTTAGAAAAGCAAATAAGGCTCCATCAACTTCGTTGGTTCGGTCACGTTTTGCGTATGCCCTCATTCCGATTGCCCAATAGAGCTCTGTTCTCTCATCCAGCACCAAATTGGCGTAAGAAACAAGGTGGGCAGATTTTGACATGGCAGAAACAATTAAAGTCACTTACATCCAAATTGGGTAGTATAGGATCCACTCGTCTGCCGGGATGGGGTCCTCGTGCACATCACAGTTCTTGGTTTGAAACCCTTAGCGATATGGCAGCGAATCGAGCTCAGTGGCGATCTTGTTGCAGATGTATAGTAGAATCATCTTCGTAACTTTCTTTTCTTAGTAGGGCAAAGTTAGCTGCGAGGTTCGGTTTGTTTATGACGTGATACGGTGAAATCCGCAAGGAAGCTGTGTTGCTGATGTCGCCTTGCCCGAATGCTAACTTGGCCATAATGGTGTTGTGGAGAGGTTTAGTTTGCCTCATTTCTGTGAGTTATCCTGATAAATTTACTCATAGTAGCAAGGTTTTCCTTCTCTCTCTACCCCTCTCCCTCTCTCGTAAATCTCAATAATAATTTATCTAAATTCACTTATATACTTTTTTTCACTCCTTATGGTTATATGGCAGTGAAACATTAGTCACTTGACTTTTGTGTGGCTGTAAATGATGATGATGATGGCGTAAGAAACAAGCTGGACAGATTTTGACATGGCAGAAACACCTTTAATACGATATTCATTTGATAGATAAATCTAATAACTCGTTGCGTTCTGAGTTGTCCTGTGCAATATTTGCATAGAACAAACAAGAAGTACAACACTGCGATTTTTATTCCATGCACTTAGCGGGAAAACTAATAATTTGCTCATCAAAAATTTATCTAAGGAGGACGCCAGAGGACTATAGAGTGTACTTAGAAGCACAATAGTAGGTGATTCTGCATACTAAGCTGTTGTTAAATTAAGAACCACGTAAGAACTGGAAACTCGAGTGGCTACTTCAGACTTTTAAGCGGAGGCGTAAGCCATGTACTGGATCTAGTTAGATACTACACCATACTGACGTTCTCTGACGTGCCGGGGCAGCCATGTATAGCGCTAAATGCTTTGGATTATAAGTGCGAAAAATATCTTTTTAAACTTATTTTTAATAACAGAATCAATCAAATGGTATGTGTAGTTGAATTATTGAAGCACGAAGAGCATGCTAAAGAGCGATTTAAAGTAATCTATAGGAATTCAGTTTACACAAATGATAAAAATATAATCAATCCGTATCAGTGACTTAAGGAATTATATTAATTGGTCTACAGTAATGAATATTAGTTCGTTTTACTTTTCTCTAAATCCTAATACAGTCTGACTTACTCATTATTTTGATTTTGGAAATGGTCATTTGAGAGTCAGTAGTGGTTAAACTAAAGGAACTGAAGAGTGACCTACACGAACTTGAAATACAGTATGGATATCAGACTGTATGAACGAGTCGGTTAAAGGGTGATACAGTAAACGTTTTTGGTTCAATAGATATGAAGCCATATAAAAGCAATTTGAAACGTCTTAATACTTTTCAATTTTCCGTGGCGAATGGAGCCTAGAAGATGGCATCGAAATATCTGAATTACAAATGTGGATAGTGAACGTAAAAACCTTGTTTCAACAAAAAAACAGGTGACTAATTAATCAAACAAACATCGGTTGCGCTGGCAGTGATAAAAATTATTGAAACCAATAGTGCGATCTCGATATAAACACCTATCTCATTATGTGCATACATTTGTCAGTATAAATTAAGCATTGTATAGTTTAGAAAAGGCAATTCATTCAATAGACCGGTTTCGGTCATCTTGAGAACTCACCACGTTCTGTCGAGAATCTGCCGCGGACAGGATTCGAACCTGAACACTCCCTTTAGGTAGCGTGGTTTCTGTTCTACAATGACAGTTTTGAACTTTAGGTCTAAAGATATGTCATACAGGCTCAACATAATGGAAAGACTAATCAGGAAACATTAGTTGGAATATAACTGTAAATTGTGTTTAGTGTGTGGCAAGGTGGCTCAATGGTTAGAGCCACAGATTGCGAAGCAGACGTGCTCAAGTTCAGGTCTTGTCCGTGGCAAATTCTGGACAGTACGTAATTAGTTCCCAATAAGAAAAAAGGTCCACTGGATGAACTGCCTTTTATACATTATACAATGCTTGGTTTATGCTGGCAATTGTATGCACATAATGAGAAATATGTTTACATTAAGATCGCAACTTTCTTTAAATATTTAATCAATTCTCTATCGCGCAAAAAATTATTTTAACTCACACAGTACTAGTAGTTTATAGCAACAAAAAAGAAATGGGACTACAATGTTTTGTTTACGTTTTTATATGCGATTTGTTTCTCCCTTTCTAGAACTAAATGTTTGTAAGTTGCGCTGGAAATGAAGTCAACGAAAAAATTTACTAGGTAATAGAAAGCAGATAGAAAAACTTTAATTACGAAGGTAATTTTAAAAATCACCATAGGCACATTTGGAGACGAGCTAGAAATGCAAAACCACACAGGAGTGACAGTATTTAGAATTAACGAAAACCAAGACTTATATACGCTTTTTCGTTTTTCCTATCTGCAAACCCCCGAGTACTCATCATCTCTTGGAGCACGATTTAATATGCCACATCTTTAATTATGGTAAAAACGGCTTTATAGATTTTCTTGGGACTTTTTGAGTCTTCTCCGGAATCATCTTTAAGCCTCATTATAGCTTACAGCAAAGTTTCGACACAAAATAGCTAATTATGGCCATCTTGTTCAAAAGAATTTATTAATATTTCATTTAAACACTCCAAGTCAGAGTCTTTAACACTAATCTCCTAAGGTTTGGGTGTCGATGAAACTAAAAAATGAGATTTAAATCTATTTTGAGAAAGAATATGCTAAAGAACAAACAAATCAAATTAGTTATAGACAGAGCGACTACTCGCAATTATTTAACGATAAATGTTTTAATGAATTACAGGAAATTGATTCTTCAGAGACGTAGAAACTCCTAGTTAATTAATAACAAAATTAAATGCAATTTAATGAACAAAGTACAAAACTAAACCTCTAAACGGCTTACCCGATTTTTAATAGATTCTTCTACCTTAAACCTTCCACGAGTGCGTGCGCGACGTTCAGCGTATGCAAAATACGCCGCCTGATGTAGTGCATCAAGTTCAGCTATTTCCGATGCAGCCTCTAGATCTAAATTATTTCGACGCTTTTGTTTTCGATAACGAACGGCCTCTCTAGCTTTCTGCTGTAAACATAAATCACAAAAAGCAGCAAAATTGTGAAATTTATCAAGAAAATTATCCATGGTTGTAATCAATCTATAAATAATGCTTGCTGATTTGAGATAAATTCCAATATCTTTTTTAATCTAATTGCAAAACATAGTAAAAATAGCGAAAGTCGCAAGTATGGACGAGCATAATGACTGTCCGTAAGTATATTGCAAGGTTTTTTTAATAAATAATCTGAACAGTGGAACACCTATCACGCTATAGTGCTGATATTATATATATGGTACCTCGAGATACGAGCAGCCTAACATACGAATGTTTTGAGATACGAGCCGGAGCTCAGGCCTTATTTTCGTTCAAGGTACGAACCCAAATCCGAGATACGAGCCATTTCCGGAGCGACCCGCTAGTTGGCGCGCAAGGTCGAGCATCAACCGACAAAATCTCTCGCTCACTCGCACGTGTTACCCGCTTGAATCGAAGTGTACCTTGTGCGCTGTACTATTTTTGCTTGGTTTTTATGTGATTACTGAACTTTTTTGTGTGTTATCATGGGGCTGAAGAAAGTGAGTGCTAAGGACCATGGTGACAGGAAGAAAAGGATGTCGATAGAACTAAAGCAAGAAATATTAGAAAAACACGAGCGTGGCATACGAGGAACGACTCTCGCAAAGATTTATGACCGTAGTACATCGACAATTTGTACGATATTGTAGCAGAAGAATGCCATCAAGAGTGCTACACTAGCAAAAGGAGCCACAATTCTTTCCCAATAAAGGACAAATTTCTATGAGGAAATTGGAAAAGCTTCTGCTCGTGTGGGTAAAAGAGTTGGCCGGAGATACATTGACGGAGACGGTAATATGCGAGAAGGCAAGGAGTATTTATGCCGACTTAGTGAAGAAAGAAGCATCACCTTCTAATGAAGCATCAGAAGAAGCGTTTAAGGTAAGCCATGGCTGGTTTGATAATTTTAAGAAGAGAACTGGCATCCATACAGTGTTGAGGCATGGCGAAGCTGCGAGTGCGGATGTGAAAGCAGCCGATACGCACATCCAAAAATTCGCTGCGCTTGTTGCTAGGGAATGCTACATCCCGCAACAGATGTTCAACTGCGATGAAACGGGCCTATTTTGGAAGAAAATGCCACATACGTATCTAAAGTGCCCTCATCTCTTCCCCTCCCTCCTCCTTGCCGTTCATCTTCGTTAGCCGCACTCGTCTGTCTCCAAAGTAAGACTATTATGCTAAATAACTCTTATTTATTTATTCATATTTTGTTATGTATTTGCTAATTATACATATTTGTTTGTTATTTAAAAACATAACTTTATTCATAATTTACAATGGGTTGGGATTTTTCATAGATCCTGAACGGATAAAATCGAATTCAGTTATTTTAAATGGGAGAAATTCGTTTGAGATACGAGATAATTGACTGGAGAGCTCGATTCTGGAACAAATTAAACTCGTATTTCGAGGTACCTATATATATATATATATATATATATATATATATATATATATATATATATATATATATATATAAGAAATAGTGTCTATTGTTATCCACAGCAATAAATAGCCGATGGTTCTATTACTCTTTATATCAGTTTCAGAGTCAGGACTTGATAGATTCTACTGGTTAGCAGCTTCTTCGTTCGTTCGAGGTACGTTCTATAGCAAATAGAATGAAGCAATCAATCATCATATTTTAAACGCTGGTTTAAGTAAAGCAAGAATTTCAGATATGATCATGGTTATGGATGACTCGAATGCTTAAGTTGAGTGCAGAATTTCATCTGCATGACAGGTACACATTGAGTTCAACGAACAGCGATATTGATGAACGACTGTTGAATAGCTGCGTGGGAAATAGATTAGAGTTAAGTAGCATAGGCTTCAGATGAAGCGTAAGGCGTTGTACCATACGGCATCCTCCAATCCTCGGAAAACTATGGAGTCAAAAAGATCATTTAGAAAGTAGTTATAGAAATTGCGATTGAATCCAGGATTGTCGTTTGTTTTGAAACACGTGTATCGACTCGGACCACGCACATACCTTTTGTAGATACGTACTCAAAATCTCCGGAGAAATATATAAGAATACACATTAAAAAGATGAAAGCAAACTGGAACAACTGTCCTTAGGATAAAAATGTGTAGAGAGTCTAAATTCAAATTTAACTGGTCTTGGTGTTGATAATCCGAAGTATCTTTGGTCGAAGGTAAGTTCCAGTATGTACAATACAGGTATTACTATGTGGCACTGTAGATTCCTGTAGAATCTATGGATATTCTCGAAACTATGCGTTCATAATAATATTCGTGGGGTTGTAAGACGCCACCTTAAGCGCAATCTAAAAGGCGATCTCGAATATTTTTGGAGCAGAAAGGTCAAAGAGATGGAAGAATGGTTCGCATCAGGTAATAGCCGCTGTTTGTTCAAACCTATCCGCGCAATAAGTCAGAGGAAGTTAGCGTAACTATAAATAATATTAAGAAACATTTAAAAAATGATAAAATTTGTCGTTTTGAAAGTTTGGCTGAACATTTTAAAGACCAATTTTCTTTAGCACCTGCGTCAGTTACGATCCCTGAAGGTGTGTATGCATTAACATTGTGAAACTTTAATCTCGAACAACCATCAGAGTTAGAAATACGGAATGCAATCCTATCTCTTAAACATCGCAAAGCTGCAGGCCCCGATGATTTCTTTCCAGTGCTATTTGAGGACGGTGGCGATTTTATTTCTGGAGCATTGACTAACGTTTTTCGTACTATATAGAATGAGGAGACTCTACTACTTACTTTGAATTAGTTGACCATCATCCCTATTTTCAAAAAAGACAATCGTAATTCGTATGATATCCATCGTGGTAGAAGCTTGACTCCAGTCATGTCTAGGTCATTTGCCTCGATTATCTTACGTCGTCTTAGCGCTTCTCGTGAATTATTTACTAGGGCAAGACTAATCCGGATTTCGATCAGGACGAGGTTTTATAAATAATGTTTACTTTAAGGCAAGAAAAGAAACATATATATCACCGAACCGCAATAACCGATTTCCCAGACATCAATGGTGCATTTGACTTAGTCTATAACAATGTTCTATTCGATATTCTATCAAAAATGGTACACATACACTTCCGGTTGCGTTAAGATCTACAACGAATTAACACGCAACTCTAACAACAGCAGTGGTGCCCGTCAAGTCTATCCACTTTCCCTATGTAATTTAAAGTTTGTGATTAATTTTATTATGAACAATGCTCGACCATACATTCAGGGTGGTCTACTGAATGAATTGCCTTTTCTACACTACACAATTCTTAATTTATAATGACAAAATGTAAGTACTTAATGGGTCAGATGTTTATATCAAGTTCACAACCTTGATTACACTAAGTATTCATAGGTTGGGCAACAAGTGCTTCTCGTTAGACAAACAAATAAGGCTGCATCATCTGCGTTGGATCGGTCGCGTTTGGCGCATGCCTTTAGTTCTATTTTCAAATAAAGCCCTATAATCTCATCCAGCGCCAGATTGGCGTAAGAAACAAGGTTGGCAAACTTTGACATGGCAGAAACAGCTAGTCAACCACATTCAAATTGCGTTGTATAGAACGCGCTCGTCTGTCAAGATGTGGTCCACATGTGTTTTAAAATTCTTGGTTTGAAACCATGCGCAGTATGGCATCGAGGTTAGCTCAGTGACGATCTTGTTGCAAATATATAAAGGATTTATCGACTTCACTTCTTTTCTTAGCTTGGCAGTTAGCTGCGATGTTTGGTTTGGTTTATTATGCGATACAGTGAAAACCGTATGGAGGCTGTATTGCCGATATCGCCTTGACTTAAAAACTACTTGGCCATAATTTTGTGTTATCTAGGTAAATATACCCATATTAACTATATCATTCTCGTCTTCCTAAAAAATGTGTTTTCTAAATAATTATTTTTGCTATTATTAATAATTCTACTTTTTTTGTAAATTTTCCTGGTTTTTATTTCTTTCTTCTTATAATTACATTGCAGTGAAGCATCAGTTGCGAACGACTTTTGTGCCGTTGTTCGTGATGATGCTCATTTGCAAAATCGCCTACATTGTGCTCAGTGTAGATCCTCCTAATTATTCTAGATAAGGAATATACCATGTTCCACTTTTTTAAAGTTAAGAATCTGTTGTTTATGCTACAGAATTGTCCCTTGATTGTGAATTACCAATGTTCTGATATTTTCAAGTTTTAATCATTCTGTCGGAGTAGTAAAGCGTCAAGAAACGGAAGCATTTCATGTTGAACTTACTTTTGTGATTTTAATGTTTTAAATGGTTTTCTTGGCTCCTTTAAAATTTGCTACGGATCGACTGCTTTTGGACTAACAATAAGTAGATAATCCAAACATATTCTATACAGTGTTGCCTGGTCAATTGAAATAAATTTAGCCAGTTAGTTCTAGATGGAACTAGTACACATCGACTAAGAATGTTATACAGCGTCAAAAGACAACAACATGGAATTAATGGAAGTACTACCACCAAATAGAAGCTGAACGTTTACTGTGCAGGTTAATATGCGACCTCTGAAGTTTTTTGCACAAATCGGCAGATCAGGATATATAGCTTGGATTAAGTCACAGAGAATCACTGTTTTCTTGTCTAGTAGAACATTTGTGAACATTGTCCAGTAAGAAACGATTTTATGCATGAGTTCTGTTCATTCAAAGATATATTAATCAATACCGGTGCAGATGATACCTATAAATGTCAGTACGATTTCGCATGAGCCTAGCAGGTAGGCTCTGTAGAGCATTGATCATTAGCTTTAGTGGACGTAATCGCAGGATTCTAAAGCTTCTTTGTGTTTTTTTTTACTTTTGCTACCAACATAGCCTTGTGGTATTTATGTCGATCAGCTCCCCTTCTACTTTAAAATCTGTTATCGATGCTGTGACGTTTTCTCCATCTCTTTTAAAGTTGGAACAATGAGGCAAGTCACATTTTGCACTTTATTAATTACATTATAAAATGTCACAAATTTGTAATTAAAAAAATGAAAAGTAATAAAATCAGCCTGCCTAACACACCATAATTAATACTATAAATATGTGGTATTATTGAAAACGTATTGTGCTTAAACGGCAGAAATCTTTACATTTATGGAGCAAAAGAAAACATGATTAGCCTACGAGAGTGTCTACGGCCAAAACGATGTCTCCCGGTGCAGGCAGTTCCTCCCAGCCGAAAACCTGTGCCACACAGCCGGGACTGACACAATCAACTGGACGACCTCTATCATCTAGCAGGATTCGAACACGTGGTGCTAAACAGACACCTGCAATCAAGGACCCACTCTGGTAGCCGGATTTCAGAGTGCCGCGTGTAACAAGACACGTGGCCACTTTTCTAGAGAAAAATAATACCAAATATCATGAAAATGTGTTTTTTGCGCGCTTAATGACATGTTGT
This sequence comes from Eudiplozoon nipponicum, assembly GCA_029291075.1. Lineage (NCBI taxonomy): Eukaryota > Metazoa > Platyhelminthes > Monogenea > Mazocraeidea > Diplozoidae > Eudiplozoon > Eudiplozoon nipponicum. The sequence goes on along the minus strand of JAQBSW010000055.1, from coordinate 50,453 downwards.
ATGCAAATCAAACGTAATTGATAAATCTTAAGAATTGTAGTTACGCGCAAAATGCCGCTGTAAAATAGGGTTTAATCGTTCAAAATAGCCTACATGGCCAGGAATGACGTTCTTAACAGCAACACAATTGACGATTTTAAATGTTAACGAATAGTTAAAATGGCGAGTATTTGTGAGCGTGGTCTGCGAAGACCACTTTCAAACACTTCACAAATTAATTGTTGCGCAGACGCATTAGTAACTGCAAACATCAAGAAAGGCATATGTTGTAAGTTCGAACATCCTCGAAAGTAAAGTTATCGCCCTGTCTTGCAATGTTATTGGTCTGGTAGTGCAGATGTTTAAATCTCTTCTTGAGTGTGTATTGTTTCGGTATGGCTTCCTATGCAGACTTTTAACCATCATTAGCTTCTGCAATAAATATTCTGTAGAAAATCATCAGGCTTAAATGGCGGTGTATTGCTGGGTAAATTGATCATGATGATGATGACGACGACGACGACGACGACGACAGAATACGAAAGCACAAACAGTCCAACTAAATAATTACTTAATTCAACACAGCCGCAGCAATTGTCTATAGTAAAATCAGGTAAAATCTATTTCCCAGTTAAATTAAGTCGCGTAATATATTTCGTTTAGAAATCTTATAGACTACCGTCGTAAAGTCCATCCCCTCCTCAACGTGGTACAACGGTGTCAACCATGTTCCGATGGCCGATCGTACATGGGCTAACGGGGCTATGGCGGTGGTGTCACCAGGGCGTGGTGGATTTCCGACCGGCAATCGGATCTCCTATAAAATACCACATGAGCCCGACGACGGCACCATGACTCGGCGTGTGTTCCCCGCCACAAAAGGGTTCAACAGCCACAGGATTACATGGACTCCTGGACAGTACCCCGTACTTCCGAATGGCGAATGAGCTCTCAACAGCCACCGGCAACCATGCAACTTACTGCTGCCTTGCAGAATGCGCTTGGATGTGCAAAGGCTAGAGGTGCGTCCTCGATCAAAAAGCCGAGTGGTGAGGGGACACCACTTGTACCAAATTCCCAAAAAACTCCATGAAAATGGAGCCGGCTTATCCTCTAAAAGGAGTCAGCCGCAGTAAAGTAAAGTAAAGTACTTATAGACTAGTGTGCTAGCTAACCGCCAGACATATTCTGCTATTTTAACAAAGCGATTAAAGCAAGCGAATATTTAACTTTTTCTAGGAGAAATGAACCAAGAATTTGACCAAAGTCCGTATATGGAATTATGTAAATAAACGTCGGTTTCAATGAACGCCATTTAAAAGTTTTTTCTCGAGGAAAAATCAGGAGATTGTTAAAGGTGAAAGACAACTAAAGGAAAAATTCACATCTCACATCCACACGAAAGAATTTTGTCGCAAAAGTACAACTTTTACGCGTATATCCCATGCTAAAGAAACGGTTAGACAGTGGAATCGTGTTTATTTGACCCAAAATTGTTCGACAAACTAATGTCGACATGAAGTTAATAGAATTTCTGTGTAACAATGCAAGTAAATTGAGTTATTTCAGTTTCATACAAGTCATTGGAAAACAAAATGTATTGAATTAAATAACTCAAGGGGAACTTTAAAAAATAGCCACACAAATCCACATAAGATTAGTGAACGTATACAAAAAATTGCACTCACCCGCGTCCTTCATGTGTGCTGGCCTCAAGCACCACAGCCTCTGGCAGACCAGTGGGGTCGGATTTTATATCAGCCATTTCCGCCTCGGCGATCAGAGCTTCGAGTAGGTGAACCAAATTTTTTCGCCTCAGTGCACTGATGGGTATTGCCTGAACATCACCGCCAAGTTCTTCAGTTACAACATCGTGAACGGCTAGCCCATCGATAACATGTCTCTACATATAGAAACATATGCTATGTAGTGAACAATTTGAACAATGAATAAATAATTATATTGGTCAAATGAAGCTTGTGTACTTGATTTTAAAAAGACAAGAACACTTTTTGGCAGCCGCTTAATACGAGAACAACTACGACATACTACTTTCTCTGATGAGGTAAAACGAAAAAAAATAAATGCGTGACAAAATGGTGCACAATAACCTTCTCCATGTTTTGCTTAACAGGGATTTTATAAAAACAATTAAGCCATTTTTGATTGTACGTGGGGCGATTATAACTATTTAAATCAAGGTTGCGAGCATGAGATAAACACCAACCTAATTGTATATAAATGGTCGCACAACGTTGCTAAACTACCATTCGTCACACGTACGGACAGTTTTCGGCATTTTATGATTATCATCAGAGCGTAACGAAACACTTGCTAACGAGAATCCAACCACAAGTTATATATGAGGAAAGCAAAATGAGATATGCGGCTCTAATCTCTATTAGTTTCGCATATATTGTACTTGCCTGGCAATGAAGACTGCGCAATGCCTATGCAGTCAAAAACAAGAATTTTGTGCAGTTTGCTCACATTTATCCATATTATACAATTAAACACGCATTGAATGCGTGGGTGGTGACAACAATTCTTTAAATAAACCTTTCGATCTTCAGATAAACATCAATGCTATTGTATGTGACCAGCTTTCATGTTGTGCAACCTGCTACAGATAATGGGATTGCTGCTTATCTCAAGCAGGCAACCTTGATTTAAAGAAGTTATTTAATACCCATGACAGTATTCTTGTTCTACATATTTGTATAATAGGAATGATGGTCGACTCATTCCAATCAAGTCGTACGGTTTCCTCATTCCATATAATATGAAAAATTTGGTCAACGCTCCTGAAATTATATCGCCACCATCCTTAAGCAATCCTAGAAGCAGATCATCGGGGTCTACAGCTTCGCGGCGTTTAGGAGATAGGATTGCATCGCGTACTTCTAACTCTTGGTTCTTCGGGACTAACATTCCACACTGTTGATACATACATGGTTTCGGGAATCGGAGCTGACGTGGGTGGCCACGAAAATTGATCTTCGAAATGTTCAGCCCACCTGTCAAGACGACTTATTTTATAGGTTATTAAATCGTTGTTACTATCATTTATAGTTTCACTAACTTTTAACCAAAAAAGGCAATCGTAATTCGTGCGGTAACCATCGTGGTATAAGCTTGACTCCGCTCGTATCTAGGTTATTTGCTTCGATTAACCTACGTCGTCTTAGTGCCTCACATGAATCACATACAAGAGAAGAACAGGCCGGATTCCGCGCACGACGAGGTTGTATAGATATTTTTACGTTAAGGCAAGTACATGAACCGATCAATAATATCACCGTTCCACAATAGCCGTCTTTCTAGACTTCAAGGATGCATTTGATTCGGTGGGTCGCAATGTTTTATTCCATATTTTGTCGAAAAGCGGTGTGCGCACAAAATTTGCTAATATTATACGAGCTCTCTACACAAATACTTCTGGTCGCGTTAAGATCTACAACAAATTAACTCATAACCAGCATTGGTTTTCGTCAAGATTGTCCACTTTCCGCCTTTTTGATTAATTTCGTAATCGATGCTATTATGAAAAACACTCCACCACATATTCCGGATGCTGAGGTTGAAGTTCTCCCAGGCAATAAACTAGTCGATCTTGATTATGCAGACTATATCGTACTATTATTTGACAATCAGGATGCTGCCTAGGCCACCTTGAATAGACTAACAGACGTTCTGTCCTTCGGTATGAAATTCGCACCCTTTAAATGTAAGATACTGTTACAGGATCACCCACCACTCACTCCAACGTTGCGACTTCAGAATGAAGATCTAGACGTAGTCGACAGGTTTAAATATCTTGGGAGCTCTATCAATAAATTAGGCAATATGTCCGACGAGGTGGGAACATTAATCTCGAACCTTCGTCGTTTATGGAGAAACGCAAATATTTCACTTTTCTTTAAAGGTCGTGTAAACAGTGCATATGTACGCGCAGTCTTACTATACGCTAGTGAAACTTTGCCTCTTAGAGTTGATGATCTAAGACTCTTACAAGCATTCGATAAGCGTTGTTTGAGAGGTATGGCACGTGTTGGTTACCAACAACGAATAACTAACGTTGAAATCCGTAGACGTATTTTTGGATCTTCCAATAAATGCTCCTCGTTAGAAAAACAAATAAGGCTCCATCAACTTCGCTGGCTCGGTCACGTTTTGCGTATGCCCTAATTTCGATTTCCCAGTAGAGCTCTGTTATCTCATCCAGCACCAGATTGGCGTAAGAAAAAAGGCGGGCAGATTTTGACATGGCAGAAACAGTTGAAGTCGTTTACATCCACATTGAGTAGTATAGGACCCACTCGTCTGCCAGGATGGGGTCTTCGTGCGCATCATATTTCTTGGTTAGAAACCATTAGTGATATGGCATCGAATCGAGCTCAGTGGTGATCTTGTTGCAGATGTCTAGTAGAATCATCTACGTTACTTTCTTTTCTTAGTAGGGCAAGGTTGGCTGCGAGGTTTGGTTTTTTTATGACGTGATACAGTGAAATCCGCAAGGAAGGTGTATTGCTGATGTCGCCTTGCCCTAATGCTGACTTGGCTATAATGGTGTTTTGTAGAGATTTAGTTTGCCTAGGTTCTGTGAGTTATCTTGATAAATATACTCATACTAACTAGGTACTTTTGCTCTCTCTCTCTCTCTCCCTCTCATAAATCTTACTAATAATTTGTCTTCATTATTGTTTTTGTCGGTATTTAAACATATTTTAATTCGCTTCCTATGGTCATAAGGTAGTTAAACATTAGTCATTTTGACTTTTGTATGGCTGGACATGATGATGATGATGATGTTGTGGAGAGGTTTAGTTTGCCTCTTTTGTGTGAATAATCCTGATAAATTTACTCACAGTAACTAGGTATTCCTTCTCTCTTTCTCATATTTCCCACTAATAATTTGTCTATAATATTTTTTCTCTTATTTATTTATTTATTTTTCTTTACTTTTTATGGTTATATGGCAGTGAAACATTAGTCACTTTTGACTTTTGTATAGCTGGACATGATGATGATAATGATGTTGTGGAGAGGTTTAGTTTGCCTCATTTCTGTGAATTATCCTGATAAATTTACTCACACTAACTAGGTGTTCCTTCTCTCCTTCTCATAAATCCCACTAATAATTTGTCTACAATATTATTTCTCTTATTTATTTATTTAGTTTTCTTCACTCCTTACGGTTATATGGCAGTGAAACATTAGTCACTTTTGACTTTTGTGTGGCTGGACATGATGATGATAATGATGTTGTGGAGAGGTTTAGTTTGCCTCATTTCTGTGAATTATCCTGATAAATTTACTCACACTAACTAGGTGTTCCTTCTCTTCTTCTCATAAATCCCACTAATAATTTGTCTACAATATTATTTCTCTTATTTATTTATTTATTTTTCTTCACTTTTTACGGTTAGATGGCAGTGAATCATTAGTCACTTTTGACTGTTGTGTGGCTGGGCATGATGATGATAATGATGTTGTGGAGAGGTTTAGTTTGCCTCTTTTGTGTGAATTATCCTGATAAATTTACTCACACTAACTAGGTGTTCCTTCTCTTCTTCTCATAAATCCCACTAATAATTTGTCTACAATATTATTTCTCTTATTTATTTATTTATTTTTCTTCACTTTTTACGGTTAGATGGCAGTGAATCATTAGTCACTTTTGACTGTTGTGTGGCTGGGCATGATGATGATTTGTATAATAATTTTGTGTAAGCTCGGTTGACAGCTAATCATGCCAAATATAAACAATTAATAAAGCATAAGTTTTAAATTAGGAAATTATTCAGTCATCTAATGGATATTTTGTGAAGCATCGCAAGGATGTTACTCAAAATGTTAATTCAATAAAGGTGTTGAAATAAGCCATTTTAAAATACAACTCAAATATAAAACTGAATTTATGTATTTTGGAAGGCATTACCAATAAAGGAAAAATACAGTAGATAATAAACATTCCATGTTGACAATGAAGTTAGACTTACGACATCGGCTCCGCGCTTATCGATTTTGTTGATTGCAACAAGAATAGGAACTAAAAGAGAAAGAAAGAAACTCATGATTAAAGTTATTAAATATTGGAAGAAATCTTGACATTGGTCAATACAAACTATACATCAGTTAATACCATTCATGTAATAAAATGATATAATTGTGACAAAAGGCATTTTATTATAAATATATTATAGCGTTGCATTGGCACAATACAATGAAAATCGGTCGTAATAATGTGTGCAGTGAAAGACTATATATATATATATATATATATATATATATATATATATATATATATATAGAGAGAGAGAGAGAGCAAAAGTTAAGACAGAAAACCACGACTAAACACAAGTATGGTGATGCTTTAACCAAAGTCAGTGCTGCTATCTAACCTACAGTCAGTACTATATATATGCATCACACCTTCCCTCTAATCGACGGAAAATATTAATACGCCGTATAGTGCAGTTATATCTTTTCCGTGGCTTACTTATCCTCTTTCAATTCTTGAGGTGTCGGCCGCATTGTCAGTTATTGTTAAGGCCCTCGTTTACCAGTAGAATTGTATGTTGCATCACTGACAAATGTGCTGCTGCTGCCACTTTACGTTTTGCCAGACATTCGCATCAAATCGATTTTTCATGGACGAATTAGTAGCCGTCCCACCGATAACACAAATACCAACCACAAGGGTTGTGCTGCATCTCTTTTTAACATGGAACCAATTCCAGGTGAATGGATCATTAACTTCCCCTTAGAGTATACAAATACTAACCACCAGGGTTGCGCTGCTTCTCATTTCAACAAAGAGTCATAAAACCAATTCTTGGCAGATAGATTGTATTGCCTATATATGCATATGTGGCGAAAGCTGCAAACAGTTAATATTCGTGACTGCATAGAAATTGTGCAGTCGACATTTCCAGTCAAGATCAATTTATGCAAGACTACTAGTGATGAGAACTGCAAATCTAAGTTTGATTTCTATATATATATATTCAGTTGCGGTTTGATCCGCGAAAGTCAGTTTGCCGTCGTACTCTGATGATGATCAAGGAAGATCGAAACGCGTCAGTGCGTGCGACTGGCGGTATTTTTGCTATGTTGTTTGACTACTGGTTAAACACAATAGGATTGGTGTTTACTTCAAGATCGCAAACTTGATTTAAAGTATTGTTACCACCACCCACGCAATCAATTATTGTTAAATTGCATTGCCTATATATGTATATGTGGCGAAAGCTGCAAACAGTTAATGTTCGTGACTGCATAGAAATTGTGCAGCCGACATTTCCAGTCAAGTCAATTTATGCGAGACTGCTAGTAGTGAGAGCCTCGAATCTAACTTTGATTTCCATATATATTCAATTGCGGTTTGATCCTCGATAGTCAGTTTGCCGTCGTACTCTGATGATGATCAAGGGAGGTCGAAACGCGTCAGTGCGTGCGACTGGCGGTAGTTTTGCCATGTTGTTCGACGACTGGTTAAATATAATGGGATTGGTGTTTACTTCAAGCTCGCAAACTTGATTTAAAGTATTGTTACCACCATCAATTATTGTTAGATTATTAAAATACCAGTGGAGTAAATAATAAAAGAGCACCATGAATATACAACATTATCAAAACAGTCATCAAACAAACATAAACCAGAACGGATTTTTAACGTCTCTGTATATAAGACCTCAAGAAAGACCATGTAGTTAACTAGCCCCGACTGCGAATTGTCAATGACATGTCTTGGGCACACGAAACTATGAAATTCACTTTTACCTGTCACGGACAAATGACTAGACTCAGCAAGTTCACAAGCTGATCAATAACTGCAGCGCAACTATTGTACAATGTTGGACTGGCCTTAACCAATGTTGCATCGGCGCATTCGCCATTGTAGAGATAAGCGCTTTTTGAACCCCTACAAATTGCAGCATCATCCCATAGACTCATACGTTCCGTTAGAAATGTAAAATATAAGATCATTCTCTTTAACAGTCGATGCAGTCCATGAAATTTGGCTCGAATGGGTGCCTCTCAATTGTCATGAAGAAGTTTATTAAAGGATTTATAGACAATAACGACAAAATATTGTTAGCTTCTATGGCCAAAGCGTATAACTTATGCATAAAATAATACTCAACAAATGGTATGTTCACAGAAGGCCATGTTTTTTACTATGATCATAATTCAAGAATTATTTTTGTTAAATAGAAAAATGATCCACCTAAAAGTACATAAATAATATATGCATAAGCAAAGGAAGTTAAAAAAGATTCAAATCTAAATAGCTTATAACGCAACCATTTTCGGTGGTCTAAATTATCTCGTGAATTAATCTAAACCAAAGTACACGAGACAATAAACTTCCCAACCAAAAGGAGAAAATAGAGCCTATAGACACATGAGGAGTGTATTAAATTGAAGGTAACGACTGTAACCTCATGTATGTGAGTGAAGCCATGTGCCCAATTATGGTAAGAGGGGAACAAAGAATCACATGCAAATAATGCCATGTTAATAGATCAGATCTTGCACGACATACAGTAGAGACAGGACACAATATTAATTGGGACAGTTGCACACGCACATCAATTTGTGATCGGAGTTTATCAACAAGATTGATTAGATGTTCCATCGAAATTAAATCGAGAAATGACGTAACGAATGATAAAAATCACTAGGTTCGATTTTGAATACAGCATTAAATAATAGTAGGAAGCGATGGTTGCACGAATCAGAATGCGAAACCCGCTCAAGTCAAAGAATGAGAACGTTGGATTGTCACTAACTAATTGTCATTAAGTAATTAAATATCTCATAATTTATTTTCGGATTATCTTATAATTCCAGTCTTTGATTAATTTTTATCTCATTGTATCTAGTAACTTAGGTCTTTAATGTATCGAAGCAATTTTAATACACTTACGGAATTATTCTTTGACCCTCTTTATTTTAACTTTCTATCCTAATAGAAAATTTTAAAAAAAATTATTTTTACTAACTCTTAGTTATTGACAATGAAAATTTTGCGCCTAGTAATCCACAGTATCTTGCTATCTCCTTACCCGGATGCCACCCGTGAAAACTTCATTTAAGAAAGTAAGAGTAAAAAATAGGTCTTAAGTGTGCAAAGAGGAACTGACATTTGTCACTTTAATCTCACTTGGATGAGTGACACATGTGCTGTTAATTATACGTAACTAATTACTTCTCAGTCTTAAAATAACGCACACACACACAGGCGCGTATGTCAATCTAGTGAATCGTCAGAAGTTATTAGATCACCGTAATTTCACTTTAATGAGTGTACACATACAGTAACTGATTACTTCTTAATCCAAACGAAAACAAATACAAACAGGCATGAGGTACGCATATCTAGCCAACAATCAGTATGTGTTATGAAATCACTGTAATTTCATTTCGAAGAGTGTACACGTGTAGACACTTACATGACATACCCTGACCAAGTGAAAAGACAGTTATGCTTAAATGATTTACTTGACTTGCCGATTGTCAAATTGTTTGTGGGATGTGCCTTCCGTTGAAAAGTATACCGAAATGTCCGGAGTCAAATTGATGACACAATAATGATTTTTAATCATGCAATCCGCTCTGTCAAACTGCACTACTACTTGTAAGTATGTATTAGGTGCTGCGAACCTAGTAAAAATTAGTTCAGTTGTGACCAGAAGGATAAACCAAAGACAGCACGAACAGAAAGTATAATCTCATCCACATTCGTTTCGTGCTTACTGGCGACTCATCAGTAGGAGCCTTTATTACGCCCTTTAACCACTATATATTTGGGTGAAGAATGTGGGGTTATCGGACAATACAATCACATAATTGCATATTGTGTCAGTACCCGTTGCCAACATTATGGAACCGAAAGTGTACAAGGTACCAACTCAATGGATTTCAATGCATGCTTAAGTTCTCCAAAAATGAGAATTAAATCTATTTCTGTTATGTCAGCAAATTCATGCACTCTGGCCTGATATATATATATACATAAATATATGAAATTGTGTATTAGGTGTTGCGCAACTAGTACGGAAATCAGAGGATTGGTGAGAGATTGGTACGGCTTTAATAGCTCTGTAACAAAGATTATAGCCGTTCTTATACCGATGGTAGAAAGACAACGACAAAATTATTTGTCATTTGCATACTGTTTAAAGAGATTATTGCTGAACTTTTTCTATCGGTGAAGACAGAACGTACACACTGATGCTCGATCATCGGGTGGCGAGCCAACGATTGCTTAATTTTTTTTCTTTATATCGTGCCTAATGCGATTGGGAATGCCATCAAAAGAACTTAACGATTCCATAATGTTGGCAACGGGTAATGATACAATAGCAATTAGGAGATTGTATCGTTCTATTATCCCACATTCTTCACCAAAATATATAGTGGTTAAAGGGCGTAATACCAGCTTCTACTGATAAGTCGCTAGTAAGCACGAAACGAATATGCATGAGATTATACTTTCCGTTCATGCTGTCTTTGGTTTATACTTCTGGTCACAACTGAACCAATTTGTTACTAGGTTCGCAACACCTAATACATACTTGTGTATATATTAGCTCTACGCAACAAACAGTATTTAACTGCAATACTACTTCACTACAACATCACAAGTATAGCACGGTAATTCTTGAAAGCGCAAAATGTCCAACCATCATCAAGTTCAAATATCTAGGGGCTGAGTAAAATGTTTGTAACAAGCTGTTAAATGGCTACAAACTACCTTTTGATTCTTTAGCATATCGTATGGATTCTATTGTCTGTGGCATAACACCATCGTCCGCGGCTACAACTAGCACGATAATATCTGTCACATTTGCACTGCGAGCTCGCATTGCAGAAAAAGTGGCATGCCCAGGTGTATCCAAGAAAGTAACCAAGTCTATTTTCGAGCAGGTTGTTGATTCGCAAATTAAATTTTCTACAAAAAAAATTCATATAAAAATATACATAAATATAAAAACATTATATATATATATATATATATATATATATATATATATATATATATATATATATATATAATCATTTTAGGTAACAAAACGTATTGAGTAGTTTAGAATACGTTTATTGTATATAATTATATGAGAACGATATCAAATATGATTCATCAAGTAGACCGATTGGACATCCAATGAGCACCCATCAAATACTTGCCAGAATCGCCACGGCCGGCGTTCGAACCAAGCCACATTTTCTTTAGCGTCTTGTAACTCACCCACTGCCCTACTAAAATCGCACGCTACATAAAATTTTAAGTTATATACTAACTTATTTTTTGCCAGCATTTCCTCCAGGCGGAGACTAATGGACACCAAATTCTACATGAAGTTCAAACTAGCCAACTACGATACTTTACTACAGAAAAGTTACAGCGCCACCCGGGGAAATGATATTAAATAATAGCAAATACAATCAATATGAAAGATCGATTTCTTCCGTATTGAGCACTTATGAAGTACTCCGACCCAACGCGATGTCAAATGATCTCCGTTTGACGGCAATTATCACCTAAAACAGAAGTAATCATATAACTGTAAATTGTATTAAATGCGTGGCGTAGTGGATAAGTTGCAAGAATCTGAATCCAATGCTCCCTTATTCGAGGGTCGTACACGGCATTTCTAGCAAGTACCTAATGATTGCCCAATAAGGACGAAGCCAGTCTACTGAACTAATTGCTATCCTATGCTCTTCTAAGTTTGTAATGAAATATTGACATAATAATTCAACTCAATATGACATTTCAGGTCGCATGATATCTTTGTTATAAGTGCAGGTCAAAAGTGGCTAGTTGAAATTTAAAATCGAAAGCGACGCCAAACAGGTTCCACTTGAAGGAAAAACGAACAAAATGCAAGGCAATGAATAAATGAAAATTGCATGTAGTGCATGACTAGGCTGGTACAATGAATAGGTTGCAATATTCTGCAGCAATGTTAACAAGTACTTAATGAGTGCCCAATAAAGATGGAGCCGATCCGCTCGATGAGATACATTTGCAATATTTCGTTTATAATGACAATTAAAAAAATCAATATATTAATAAATATTACACTTGCAATAATTAAAACACGTCAAAATTACATATAAATGAAAGAAAATATAGGTAAATGGCTACGTGTATGTCACATTTGCAGGGTTTTATTTTAATTCAAGGCAGAGTCAAATTACATTTAGCTGCGAAAAAATGTTTATAATAGTCATTTTAATAAAATAAAGCAGATTTATTAGTAAGCTTGAAGACACCTTTACTGCGGGTAATTATTACTGTTAATAGAGAAAGAACCACATAACATAACGTTAAGGATTGTTAAGCAAAAAGTATAATAAAACGCCCAATTTTTGCAATATTCTGCAGCAAAAGTACGAGAAGTACTAACCGACAAAAGGGCGTAATAATTCTTTTTATAATAATATGCCCAAAATACAAAACACATCCACAGTTTATTTAAAGGGTAAGAATTAGAATGATAAGTACGCCAGACACAACCTGCTCATTTCTGATTATATGCAAATCAGAAGACTTAAAAGTCAACAAAGGATGGAAAGTTAAAATAGGTTTAAATTATAAGAGTATTGGTCTAAAGTATACATACTCTGCACAGTGCACATAGAAATCACTACACCGGACAATAGTTTAAGGATCAGTCTCCCGCACAGTTTTTGAAGAAATGTCTCAGATACAATGCTTCTTAGGATAGAAAGAAACTGAATTCGCTGCGGATTCATCATCCGCACAATGGTTTTGGAGACCAGACTCCTGAAGAGGTTTTAGCAATTAGTCCCCGGCACATTTGTCCAGAGATCAGTATCTGACACAGTGGTTTTAAAAATCAAAAAAGTGGTGTCGCAAATCAAAATCCAGCACACTACTCTTCATGATGAAAAACTGACCTGATTTCGGAGAAAAAACAGTTTATTAGGAGATCAGTAGCCGCACAGTGATTTATACATCATTCTACCATACCGTGAAATTCGAGATCAATTACTCGTACACTAATTTCAGAAATCAGTCCCCCGCAGTATTTTCAGATATCAGTCTCAAGCACAGTTGTTCAAGAAGTAAGTCTCATATACAGTAGTTTTAAAGATAGATAAAAATTATAATTGTTTCGGAGTATCAAACACAGAGGTTTTCAAGATCAAAATGGTGACAATGATTTCCGAAATCCATATTCAGTACACTGCTTTCAAGATAATAAACTGAACTGTAGTTTCTGAGAACAGTGTATTCATAGAGCAACATCCGCACAGTGGTTTAGATAATAGTCACTCACGCAGTGATTGTTTAGATCAGACTCCCGTATAGTTGTTTAAAAAATCAGTATCTAGTGCAGTGATGTCTCTCGCATCGCGGTTTTAGTAATCATTTCCACGCACATTGATCCAGATCGAAAGAAAGTGGACAATATTTTCGAAACCACTATCCAGCCTATTGCTTTACCCAATCAAGAGCAAATGAACAATGGTTTTGGAAAACAAAATCTCTCATGTAGTTGTTTAAGAGATCGAATACTCCCGCAAAATGTTTCCAGAGAAAAGTTTCCAACACAAAGGCTTCAGAGGTTCAAAACTTCCGCACAGTGGTTTAAGATATAAATCTCTTGCAGTGGTTTTAGAGATCGGTCTCCAGTATCTTTTCACGGAGACCAGTTTCTCGCATACTAGTTCCAGATACCAAACTCGCCTGGATATTGGATTCAAAGATATAAATTACTTGATCAGTAGCTTCTAAGTTGAGTCTGAAACATAGTGGCTTTAGAGATTAATCTACCGTACACTAGTTCCTATGATGGAAAAAACTGCAAATTGATATACAAGATCAAATTCATTCGCACAATGATTTCAGATACCAAACTCGCCAGGACATTCGTTTCAGAGAAAGAGGTACAGGAAGGGTGGTTTCAAAGATCAGTCTGCGATACAGTGATTTAAAGAGTAATCTTCTTTACAGAGGATTCAGAGATTGAAATTTGACCACTTATTTCAGAGATCGAACATGAACAGTGTTTTTGTGGATCGACAGAACCTGAACAAAGTCTTCAATGATCGAAAGTAACTGAAAAGTAATTTTGGGCATTAAATTCTTGCGAAAAATGTGACAAACTGTTGTGGAGATCAAATTCTCCTGCATAATAATTTTAGAAATTAAGCAAAGTGAAAAGCGGGTTTAGAAAACAAAGTCTACAACACAGTGGATTCAAAGATCGAGATTTTCTGAACATTATTTTCTAAGATTTAATTTTCTAGTACAGTGATTTTTGTGACTGATAGAACCAGAACAGTAGCTTTGGAGATCAACCGTTCGCAAAGTAAGTTAAAAAGCCGAAAATATACGAAAAACGGTAGTGGGGATAAAATTCTCCGGCGCAATAATTTCAGAAATCTAACCGTGAAAAATGAATTTGGAGATCAGTTTCCAGTGCGAAGGATCCAAAGATTGAGAGACTTTTAATAGTGATTTCGTAGATTAAATTCATTCGAAAGTGGTTCAAAAGATTAATTTATTAAGAAAAGTGTGTTCAGAGATCAAATTTTTCAGTTGTGGTTTCTGAAATCGAAAGAGCTTGAACAATGATATTAGAGCTTAAGTTCTTCCGCAAAATAATTTTAAAAATACAAAGAACGTGAGAAACAGGGTTAATTATCAGTCTTCGGCACAGTGGTTTCAGATATCGATAGAAACCAAACAGCGATTTAGAAGATCAAATTCTCAAGAACAGTGTTTTCCATGATTATAAGATCCAGAACATAACTTTTGAAGATAAAAGTCTCCCGCCGAGTAATTAAAAAACGAAAGAATATGAGAAAAGTTTGTGCACAATCATTTTAGTAATCCAAAAAACGCGAAAAGCGGGTTAAGAAATCAGTCTTGAGCAAAGTGGATTTAAAGATCGGGGAAACGTGAATAGTGGTTTCGCACAGTGATTTAAAAAATCCAAGGAACAGGAGAAGTGCTTCCAGAGATCAAGTTCATCCGCTCAGTAGTTTCCAGAATGGAAAGAGCCTGAAGAGTGGTTTTGGAGATCAGTAATTGTAAAGATTGAAAGAACGTCAGACTTTGGTTTATAGACCAGTTTTCTACACAATGGATCCACACGTGAAAGCTTTAGGAAGAGTGGTTTTAGAGATCAGTCACACAAAGATTGGTTTTACAGGTAAATTTTGTCGCATTATGGCTTTAAATATCAATCTTATGCAAATTGGTTTCTGAAATCAATCTTTTGTCAAATGGTTTCAAAGATCGAAAGACCCTTAACAGTGTTTGCAGAGATAACCGTTAACTGCACGGAAACTTAACACATCACAAGCACTTGAAGAGGGGGTTCGGCGATCAACTTCCCATGCATAAGGGTTTCAAAGATCAAAAGAATGCTAAAATTAGCATCAGAGATCAAAGTCTAGCGCACTGTTCTTTCGAATAATCGAAAGAATCTAAAAAATAGTCGCAAATTTGAAAGCCACTCGCACAGTGGTGTAAAAATAGAGATAACATACATAATGGTTTTAGAGATCAGTCTGCCGCACAGAGATTTTTTAGATAATTCTCCTGCAGTAGTCTCAGAGAATGAAAATATGTTGACTGTGGTTTAAGAGAAGAAAAATCCAGTCAAGAAGTTCAAACATAACGGTGTAGAACAACGATCTTGATAATGTTAACATAACAAATTTATATGAAGGACAGTTTGGATCTTAACATTTTTTACTGCCTTACTTTTAAAATAACCAAGGAGATTCTCAAACTATTCGAATTGTACGCTCGGATTTGACGTATTAACAATGTTCGTTATGCTAAGCGAATACAAACGCCCTCCTTTTCTTAAGCATAGTTCATTAAGTACTTACAAAATCTGCTGAATTCATCATTATGTCCAGCCAAACAAAATTCAAAAGTGACTATTGCTTCACAGCCATTTAACCATAAAGAGTGAAAAAGTATATAAATGAAAACGAAAATAATATTTAAGACAAATTATTAGTGAGATTTACGAGAGAGAGAGAGAGACAGAGAGAAATGAGACAAACTAAACCTCTCCACAATACCATTATGGCCACGTTAGCGTTCGGGCAAGGCAACATCAGCAAAACAGCTTCCTTGCGGATTTCACTGTATCACGTCATAAACAAACCGAACCTCGCAGCTAACTTTGCCCTAATAAGAAAAGGAAGTTACGAAGATGATTCTACTAGACAACTGCAACAAGATCGCCACTGAGCTCGATTCGATGCCATATCGCTAAGGGTTTCTAACCAAGAACTATGATGCGTACGAGGACCCCATCCTGGCAGACGAGTGGGTCCTATACTACCCAATGTGGATGTAAGTGACTTCAACTGTTTCTGCCATGTCAAAATCTGCCCACCTTGTTTCTTACGCCGATCTGTTGCTGGATGAGAGTACAGAGCTCTACTGGGCAATCGAAACGAGGGCATACGTAAAACGTGACCGAGTCAACGAAGTTGATGGAACCTTATTTGTTTTTCTAACGAGGAGCACTTATTGGCAGATCCAAAAATACGTCTACGGATGTCAACGTTAGTTATTCGTTGTTGTTAACCAACATGTGCTATACTTCTCAAACAACAATGATCGAATGCCTGTAAGCTTCTCAAAACATCAACTCTAAGAGGCAAAGTTTCACTAGCGTATAGTAAGACTGCGCGTACAGATGCATTGTAAACACAGCCCTTAAGGCAAAGTGAAATATTCGCGTTTCTCCATAAATGACCAATGTTCGAGAAAACTACTCTAGCTTTCACGATTCGTATTCTCACCTTGACGGACATATTGCCTAATTTATTGATAGAGCTCTCAAGATATGTAAACCTGTCGACAATGTCTAGATCATCATTCTGCGGTCGCAACGTTAGAGTGAGTGGTGGGTGATCCTGTAACAGTATCTTACATTGAGAGGGTGCGAATTTCATACTGAAAAACGGAACAACATCTGTTAATTCAGTTGTGACCAGAAGGATAAACCAAAGACAGCATGAACGAAAAGTATGATCTCATGCACATTCGTTTCGTGCTTACTGGCGACTCCTCAGTAGGAGCCGGTATTACGCCCTTTAACCACTATATATTTGGGATAATGGGACGGTACATTCTTCACCCAAATATATAGTGGTTAAAGGGCGTAATACCGGCTCCTACTGATGAGTCGCCAGTAAGCACGAAACGAATGTGCATGAGATTATACTCTCCGTTCATGCTGTCTTTGGTTTATCCTTCTGGTCACAACTGAACTAATTTGTTACTAGGTTCGCAACACCTAATACACACTTGCACATATATTAGTTCTCCGCAACAAACAGTATTTAACATCTGTTAATCTATTCAAGGTGGCCTGGACAGCATCCCAATTGTCGAATAATAGTACGATATCGTCCGCATAGTCAAGATCGACTAGTTTATCGCCCAAGGCAACTTTAACTCCAGCATCCTGAATGTGTGGACGAGTGTTCTTTATAATAGCATAGATTACAAAATTAAACAAAAATGGGGAAAGTGGACAATCTTGACGAACACCACTGCTAGTTGTAAAGTTATGCGTTAATTGGTTGTCGACCTTAACGCGACCAGAAGTATTTGTGCAGAGAGCTCGTATAATATTAACAAATTTTGTGGTCACATCGCTATTCGACGAAATATGGAATAGAACATTGCGATCCACAATCAAATGCACTTTTGAAATCCAGAAAGGCGACTATTGTGGGACGGTGAAATAAATGTCTCTGTTCAAGAACTGTTCATTTACTTGCCTTAACGTAAAAATCTTATCTATACAACCTCGTCCTGCGCGGAATCCGGCCTGTTCTTCTCTTGTATATGATTCACGTGAAGCGCTAAGACGACGTAGGATAATCGAAGCAAATAACCTTGATACGACCGGAGTCAAACTTATACCACGATGGTTATCGCACGAATTACGATTGCCTTTTTTGAATATGGGAATGATGGTCGACTCATTCCAGTCAAGTGGTACGGTTTCCTCATTCCATATAGTATGAAAAAGTTTGGTCAACGCTCCTGAAATTATATCGCCACCATCCTTAAACAATCCCGGAAGTAAATCATCGGGGCCTGTGGCTTTGCGGCGTTTAAGAGATAGGATTGCATCACATACTTCTAACTCAAATGGTTTTTCGGGATTAACATTCCACACGGTTGATGCAGACATGCTTTCGGGAATCGGAACTGACGCGGGTGGCCAAGAAAATTGATCTTTGAAGTGTTCAGGCTACCTGTCAAGACGACTTAGTTTATCGTTTATTAAATCGTTGTTACTATCATTTATAGTTTCACTAACTTTTAGTTTTCTCGGACCTGTTGCGCGAATAAGTTGGAACAAACAGCGACTACTAGCTGAGGCGAAAGCTACTTCCATTTCTTCAGCAATTCTGGTCCAAAAATTTTTTGATATCGACTTTTAGATTGGGCTTAAGTTGGCGTCTTATATTGCTACGAGTATTACTATGACTCGAGCCAGGTGGAATTTGGCGCCTTATTTCGATTATCTCTATAGATTTTACAGAAAGCCAATGATTATTTATATGGGGGTCTGCAATGCCACATACAGTAGTACCTGCATTGTGCATAGTGGAACTTATCTTGGACTACAGTAAATTCGGATTTTCGCCATCCAGATTAATAAGATTAGCTTTTAGAATATTTTCATAATTTTGTCGGAAGAGCGGTTGTTCGAGTTTGCCTACAGCAATTCGATGTTTTTTCTAAATTATTTTCCCGGAAAATATTAGTGCAAATCTACAACGGATAAGTGCATGTTCGAGTCCACATAAGTGTTCCAAAAAGATTGACAAACCTAGATGCAACCACGCCATGTATAACTAATTGCAACATGATCTATTTAAATCCACCGTTGTCCGGGTGCTGCAGGATGCCATGTAGCGCAACATCTAACACTACGTCCGAAGTTTTTACTTCCTAAATATAATCTATGTTCAGCGCAGCTATCCAAAAGCCGGTCACCATTATCGTTGCGCGTCGAACTTAAAGTGTATATTCCACCTAAATGAAATTCTTTGTTACTTAAGCGCCCAAATTGAGCATTCATGTCACCCATAACCAGGACTATATGTGAACATCGTTCTCTACTTAGTAGGGAGCTTAGTTCCGAGTAAAAAATGTCCTTGCTTTCTTCTGTGCTGCAATCGGTAGGAGCATATGCATATACAACGAAGAGGTAACGATAATAACAGTATTTTGATTTGATTTTGGTAGATGTATTTAAACATGCCGCACACAGTCGACTATTTAAAGGGATCATTCAATTAAACAAGCTTCAACTCATGCGCTAAAGGAAATACCAACGCCCCATTTACCGACTTGAGAGAACTCTGTGGAACCAGATGTCCGAAGCCAATAACGCGTAGTTACGGATGTTGAAACCAGTTCTGTAATGCACGTAGGGTCCTGTATTCTGGTTTCAGATACGCAACATATGTCGATTTATAATTTATTCAACTTACGAGTAAGAGATTCTTGTTTTCCAAGTTGTTTTAATGTTCGCACATTAAATGCGCCTACGTTAAAACCTAACCTAGGTTTAATGAATGATCGTCTATTAGAACCATTTTCGATATTTGGCAACCTGATATTTGGCTTAGTGGTATGATCTACATCAACCATATTCATAGTATCAAAAAAGGTGTTATTGTTAGACTGAGATGAGGAAGGGGAAGGAAAGGAGGCGGAATCTGAGATAAAGTTGCCTGCAGTAGCCTGATTTCGCTTATCCACCCTGCGCGGCTCAGCAAATAAGGCGACCCTTTTTATACTGCGCGACGGCCGATGCAGTATGTAATCACTGTAAGTTGTGTATTTCACGGTTATATATATGGACTGTAAAAGAACACTAGGTCGCCCAGTCCTAGTGATGGTTCGTACTCTCAGTTTTACTTCTCATAAATAGTCTGCCAACCAAGGCTAATGAGCACTATCTGCCCAGATACCCGTGGCCAAAGCTTCCTTTAGCAGCTGAATTCAACAGATATTTCAACTTATGTGATGAACATCAAAGTGATCCCTTGATTTAGTTACAAAATAAATGTCAAAACACTAATTTTTGTTGACTTGGAAGACATGCAATTTCAGGAAGGACAGATATCCCCATTCTGGAATTTTTGAATGTCTAAAAGCTATACACAAGTTCATTATCACAATCCGTCCAAAATGAGTGGAAAATTCTTTATTGTGTCCATCCACAAAAAGGTGGAAATATCATTTCTTCCAGTTACTGCGGTATCATTTGTCATTGCGTTGCATCAGAAGTTGTCACTACAATTATCCTTATAAAGATGAATGCAAAGCGAGAGATACGGTTTAGGACAATCCAGGCAAGGTTTCGAGAAGAAATGGAATGTATCCCTAAATTGAAGCATTCCGTCGTGCGCTTGGCTTGCATTACCAGTATCACAGGCCACATTAATTGCATTCCCAGACTACAAGGCCGCTTTCGATTCTTTATTAATCAAGGTGTTCTAGCAAGTTACGCTTAATGATGACATACACGCCAAAACAGTTCGATTGTTTAAAGCTTGACGTAATGAATCACAGTTCAGTATTCGCAAAATGATCTATCCGAATCTTTTGCGATTGGCTCCAGCGTTCAACAATGATTTTTCATTGCGATATTTTTGCTTAATTATGTTACCACTGCAGTCTTTTCTGAGGTCGCCGCGACACTATCCGAAGTGGGAACCCGTGGTGTTGACCGACTTTCTCACCTTGAATACGCTGACGATGAAATTATGGCGGCAAAAATGAGGACTTACTGCAGAAATCCATTAACGGTACTTACAAAGTGGCTGCTCGATGTGATCTGGAACAAAACCAAATTTGATTATGGACCAATAATAGTGTTGAATGCCGCTCTGTTGCTAGACCTCAACGAACTAATCAGCTAGAACTTCTGGTAAAAATGTAAAACTCGGCCTCTGCAGTGATTTCCAGATTCATTAGCCTGGCTGAAGTTGTCTTTATAAATTATTTAAAGAATTCTTGAATTGTGTGTCTCTTTCACGGCACACCATTTCCACGATCTTCATATAAAGCATACTGCTAATCCTATTTTATGCTGCGGAGAATTAGATGATGTACCATATTTACCAGTACATAGAATGTTTTTAAATCGATGGATTCTTTCGGTTTCATTTAGTTCATGGTCAGCTGAGCGTCAGCAGGTAAAATTTACGAGCCAACCAGCGTTATTTCGCCGTTTTTTCATGTAGCGTCATCATCAAACCCTGTAAAGAAATGTCGATTACGTTGGTTTCTTTACTGTTTGATAACATCAATTAGACATACTAGTCGCCAAACTACTTGAGCAACTCTGTGATATCGATCACTAGATCACACAACTCTTTAGCTTTACTAACCCGGACACTTTAATAGAGGAAAATCTATTGGAATATAGCGGTAAACAGAGTTCGGTGGAGAAGACAGATCAATTAGTCTTTATGGACGTATGCTATTTTGGATTTCACGGTGCAGAGATTTAGAGCTCTGTTTATGTAGGATAAAAACACGCCAGTGCATTTAACCATAGCTAGTTGATAAAAAAATTAACGACAAGAAACGTCTTGCATTAATGCGTATTTCAATGCTTCCAGATTAATTATTTAAATATTTTAATTAATCACGGATTAGGATTGCTTTGTATTCAACGTGTAAAATAATTAACGTTAGAATATCAATTATCTTAAAGTCAAGACGTCATAGCAAGTGCAATTTACCATTTTTGTTGTTCAATGAAAGTGTACGCGAGGCTTCAGTTAGCGACACCGAAAATGCTGACAAATGCTGTGTGATTCCTCCGAACTCTGCGTCTACCAGCCGACTGGAACGTAATGCATCTAGCAATGTTGTTTTTCCATGATCAACATGACCCATTATTGTGACAACTGGAGGCCTATTAACGCAAACAGAATCTAAAGCAGGTTGCCTTTTTAAATAAAAGTACACCACAAAAAAACAGAATCGATGGATATTTACATATTTTAGGCAAAACAGAAAATAAAGTAAGCTCATCGCTATTATGTTGCTTATGAAATGTCTAAACGAACACGCTTACGGATGTCACTATATTGTAAATAAACTAAAATTCTATTCGCTTAATTTCGACGAAAGCAAAACACCGCATTTGTTCTTAGTGGATAAATTCCGACTAAACAACGTTGAGGCTGGTCCAAGATCAGTGTACAAAACTGGAGCTACCATGAATATGCTATTTATAAAAGGACAATCACGTATATTTCAGTAAAAACCATCCTCCCGGTACATAAATAAAACATTGTTTTAAAACGTTTTATCACTACACGCGTAAACGTTGGTTGATTATTTTGATAACTTTTATGAAATAGTCGAAAGCTGTCAAAAATATTAAGACTTTGTAACCGCCATACAAGTCATGTCCAATATACCTGATACTAAAGGCGTGAAATTCGCATTTATGCTTCGTAAATATATATCCATATACTGTAATATAATGATAGTTAATTAATTTTTCGTTGTGCTCTAATGACGACCAAGAAGGATCTAAAGGCGACAGTATGTGCAATTGGCAGGAGATTTTTAATTCGTAGAAAAAATCGGACGTGTTTACTTCGAAGTCATACGTATGATTTAAACTATCATTATCACAATTCGAGTAATCAATAACGGGTTAAAATGATTCCGTTAAAGATCTCAGCTTTGATAAGAGAATTAAGAAAGCACAATAAAATTATTGCAAATCATTAATGCTGTCATAATGGTGTTGTATGGAGGCTTAATTTATCCCACTTTCGCGTGTTATCGAGACAACTATACTCATAGTAACCAGATACTCTTTCTCATATATCTATAATAATTTGTGTGCCTAAATTATTATTTTGTTTCATTTCTTATGGTTATATGGCAGTAAAACATTAGATAATAATGGCTTTTGTATTGATGTGCATGGTGAGTCTCGCATACATTGTACATGGCTGGAAATATCGGCTGCACAATTTTTATGCAACCACGCAAATAAACATTTTTGAATCTATCACGACACGTTAAAATGTTATACAACTAAACAATCATTAATTGCACAGGTGATAAAAATCATTCTATGTCAGGTTTGTGAGCATAATTATTTTCACAATTTAATAAAACTACCATCAGTCACATATTCTGAAGCGTTTGTCGTTCTGCTCCGATGATGTCAAAGGAAGATCGAAACGCATCAGTACGTGTGACGGACCAGAAATATGCTGTAGTGCGACTGGTTAGACACAAAGAGTTTGGTAATTATCTTAAGTTCTTAAATTTGATTTAGAGAATTATTAACACAACCCTCGCAATCAATGAATGTTTAATGGTATGACTTCTATGTGTATGACGACAGCCGCACAAATGTTATGGTCGTGACTTTCTAGAACTTGTACCATTGATATTCTGAGTCAGGTACAGTTTATGTGAGACCAGTATAGGCGAAGTTCGCATATTAACTTTTCCATGCATCTAAATTAGATCTTCGTTAGTCAGTTTGCCGCCGTGCTCTGCTGATGAACATGGAAATTCGAAACTCATCAGAACATGCGCCTTATGTTAGTGCTGATATATTGTGCAGCTGATTAGAACAAATAGGATAGGTGTTTATCTCATGCTCGCAAACCTGACTGAAGAATTACTATTGCTACACACGCAATCAAAGATAGTCTATTTCCAAAGAGTAAGTGTCTGTTATCCCTGTTATTTACTAAAATAATCAAAATAATTCTTAAATGATCATTTTAAATACGCAGTATACTAACATTCCAGTGTAGGTTGCATTAGAGTGTGCCCAACGTTGTCTAACGGAATATCCTGAAATAAGTGAAGGTAATAAAATGATGATAAGGAGTATTATGGTCATGTTTAAAATTTTTATATTCTCTACGTACTTTATATTTCGAAATGAATTCTACCTACAAGATAAAGGTGTTCTTATGGGAGAATCATTATCTGTCCCAGTCGCTAATATTTACATGGATTATTAAGAAAACAATTTATTGTTCAGATCTCTCCTCAAACCAAACTTATATTTAAGATTCTTAGATGACATCGTCTTAATTTGGAACCATGTGGATAATGTAGCTAATCAACTGGGAGAGGTAAAATTTATATTGGAAAAAGAAAGAAAAGAAATGTCATTTATAGTTGTAAAATTAAATATAATTGGTCAGACAATAGATAAAGATATTTATTCTTATATCCTCCTGAATTACTGCTTTAATCACCCGTTTGAGATGAAAATAGGCATTCTAAAATCCATGATAAGAATAGGTCTAAAAATAGTGGGTTTAAAATATAGGCACAAAGAACTGATGAAATTGAAAGAAATATTCAGGATAAATGGTTATCCGAAAAAATTAACTGATAAAATCATAAACGAGACGCTATTGCGATTTAGTGAAAAATAAACCAAGAAAAGCAAAATGAAGATAAGCACAGAACCCTGGTTCTACCAGATTATCGATTAAGTACAAAAATTAGGACATTAGCAACGGAATATAACATAAGAACAATGTTATGACAATCAGTTACAATAAACAATAAGTAACAGAATCAGAAAGAAAAAATATAACCACTCAACACAGCAGGGGTTTATGAGATACCTTGTAAAGATTGCAAACTCAGGTATATAGGTGAAATCATGCGTCAAAAAAGGTAAGTATGAAGCCTTTCATATGGAAAGAAACGTAGATTTGAAGAATCAGAGTTAATAAAAAAATCCTACTAAGAGACCGCGACTATGAATTTAGAGGTAATTTGGCTAGAATTAAGGTGGATCGTGTGCTTTCGGGGACCTTACATAGTTACTTATATGTTGATTAATATGGTGGACCTCACATGGTTGCTTATATGCATATTAAGATATGCACATTAAACACATAAACACACACACACATATATATATATATATATATATATATATATATATATATATATATATAAATATATGATGAACATTTGCGATTTATATAAGGTGTGAGAGAAACTAACATGGTGGCTTATATGTTTATCTAAACATGCTTAACAGATATGTATATATATGAAAATATATATTATGCAAAGGAATATATGTGAATTACTATAAATATTCATAAAAGATGTGTGGTGAACTCACATTGTTTCTTAAATGGAAATTTAGATATTTATAAAAGATGTTGGAAGAACCCACATGGTTTCTTAGATGATTATCTATATATGCACAAGATATAGCGTTTCGACGTATATATAAATGGATATCTTATAAGATGTGGGTATATATAAATATAAATAAGTAAATAATAAAATTTTAATAAATGCTAATTTTCCATATATATATATATATATATATATATATATATATATATATATATATATATATATATATATATATATATATAAAACTATATATGCATAGATAAATTGGACACAGATATTTAAATTGAAAAATATATTTATACAAGAAAAAATTATGTGTTTTTGGTTGAGATACGATTCATTAGTGTAGGCTCAGTATTCGGTCTTGTCCAAACGATAGAATATTATATTTCTTCAACAGTTTTATCAACCTCTCTCTCTCTATAACCTATAGCAAACAGGATGGGTCTAGGTAAACTGTAATATTTTAGAATTACTGCAAAATTGAAATCAATATTTTGTTGAACCTTCTACGCGTCCGGAATAGAAATTAAAAATAGAGGCATCGTGGATAGGCTTGTATGTTAATCCATAAGGTTCGCCTATAGTTATTCTAGATATGCCACCTTAGTGGATTACACATATGTGTATATAGGTTGTTGTGTGCCGGGAGGGGTGACATGGATAAGTTTGCGTATACATCTGTGTATTAGAGATTAGGCATGAAGACCGGATATTAAGGCAGACAATAAAAAATACTTTAAGAATTGAAATAAATATAAATAGATCTGTCTTGAATGATGATACCACATTTGCCACAAGCTGTTCTTTTTCTGTGCGTATTGTGTCAACCCTGAAGATGAGACCTGAAATAGGGTCTCGAAAATTTGGAAAAAAAGAGTGGAAAATTTTGTTCCAACATTATTTTCAGACAAGCAGCTGATCAAGGGCTTAAAAATGAAGGGGCAAGTGAGAACCCATCAATCAAGGTCAATAATCGGTGCACATTGAAATGTATAGGATTCAAGATTTTACCGACATACGAGTGCTATCAATTGTCCCGCACAAGAAAATGCGGTCAAATCCACAATTAAAATAATAGTTTGCAGAATTATGATATGTTTCATGACAGAGACAATTTTATCCTTTTAAAACCGACACGGTTCAGATTAATGCTGTCTGCACGACCGAGTAAGGCCCGCCAGTATTCATAGCAGTAAATACATGTAGTAATTTTCGGGTTGTAATCAACCATTTGCAAAAACGTTAGGTTTCAAGGAGCGAGGTCGTTAACTCATTTGAATTTCACATGAATTAAAACGTTAACTCTAGTGAAAATCTTAAGCTACACTGATTGTAATAATTTTTAGTATTTCTATTCATATTAAATTCATAAATTTGCAATTACTATAAGCTCATATATAGATGACAAGAAACCAACTTATGTAGTTGAATAGACAGTATATTGCGAGGCATTTGTGACCCTGGCAAAACCCCTGCCTAATAATGCTAAATTTATTGATCGCGTGCAAGTGGCTATGACAGGATTATTAAATTTCAAAGGGCATTACTAAACGATTTCATCAAACACAGCCAGCGGTCGGTTTTGAATCTGAGCTCTTAAAAGCTTCCTAGTATCTTCGCATTGTGAAAGTCTCTTTGTCGATAGTATAGATACTAGGACTACTCAACTAATTGGTAAAGTGCTCAAGGACACGAACTAATGAATCTGTACACGGCACTCCGACGTGAAATTCCAACTTAAGTGCCGATAAATGCTTTACAACTGCAGAATCTCAGACAAGGTATAACTATGTCAAAAGCAAGATTAAAAGCGCGTATTAGGTATTTCGTTTTGATATATTTCATAAAATACATTGGCTTTTGCGCAGTGCTGTCATCGTTCGAGCTGATATCACAATTAACGGTTGTGGGGCAATTGATAGCACTCATATATCGTTAAAATCTTGATTATTCTACTTTTCCAGTTGCACAGTTTGTTTTTTTTAATTATGTGATGGGTCCCCACTGGTCCAGTGACACTGAAGCCGTCCTTACACTTCTTGTCCGGAAATGAATTTTAATAAAGATTTTCATAATTGTCAGGTATTCATTTCCAGTCCCACCTTCAGGATTGACACCATACTTACAGAGAAAACAACTAGATAGCCGGACCATTTTCACTTATTCAACGCTATGTAACTTCCAAATATGTTTACATGAAAATCCACACAGGGATCACATTCCAAGGAAAAACGCCATAGCTATAATAACCTACTCCAGTTATCAATTGACCAATATAGGTTTAATTAATATATTTGATCACGATTACTCTTCATTTGGTCTCAATACTCCTATTATAAATACAATTATATAACAATGAATTTGCCACCAAGACAAAGGAATTAATAATTATTGGTAATAGGACTCCGATTATTCCCTTGCGACTGTCTAATTGCACAAGCGCGGTATCCATAAGGCTTGTCTCCCGGTGAGCAGAATTACTTTGTGAACTTCGCAATGTCCTATTTGGGTATAATTGACGGGAAAAGGCGCTTATTCTTCTGTTCCAATGCAAACGTATGGTATTGACCTCCTGTCAGTGTCGCAGCGAGAATCTTAATTGACTGAAGAGCGAGAAACCTTCCTTTGGTTTATTCTAGATTGGCATAATACCGCTAATTAGTTGCAAGCAGCATCGAGTTTCCATACACGTTTAGAATTAAACGCTCAAATCCGACGTATTATCAGTGTTTATACTGCTAGGCGAGTACGGGCGCCACCAGTTTTTTAAACGCCGTGATAAACGATGAATTGACTTCTCGACATTGCCATAACATCAATATTGAAGCTCCTATTTTTGCTGAATTAGCAACAATTTGCAACCCCATATAAGACCAAGAGGGTGACAGACAAAAATGTCGTCATAGAAGTAAATGGCATTGATGATTGTGACTTTGGATCGTTGCATTATCCAGCTTATCTGGATTGACGATAAGACTTCATTACTAGATGAGTTGAATGACTATCGTTCCATGGACGAGTCTGATGTGTGCCATCCGACTACGCAGGCACAAAAGTCAAATCAGCAACTTTGACAAGATGCGTTTTTGACCACATCGACATCATGTTCTATTGAGTTACAAGATCATAACGTTCCGTCAACATCAGACGAACTATCAATGTCAGTGACAAATGAACAGGGCGCAACGTCCAAGACACTGGTACCAGTATGTACAACACGCGGGAAGAGTTCAACGTCAGCCGAAGAACAAAATTACGTATATTATTAGCCGTCTTTTTTTAGGTGGTGTATGTAAAGGAAGATATTTCCCCCGACAAAATTAAAGTAACATATACTGATAAATTTAAACCACTATGGCTGATGAAAACGAATATTATTAAAAAAGAAATCGTTCATTGAATTTCTAGAACATTCTTTGTTTAAATACATTGCAGTGTATATACTATTGAAGTGTGTGTAATTAGAGTTTCGGTATTCTGTAACTGTTCTGTCGAGGCTTTATCTATCCAGCTAAATTTGACATTTTATTTCACTGTTTCGGTTTACAAATCTTGATCTTCACAATATAATCCTGCAACTAATTTGTGTTTTGAATCGTGAATATTGGGGACGTTCAGGAACAGATAATTTAATAAATCTGTTTTTCGCGTCTAATCTCTTTCTAGGTTATTGACTCGGGTATATTGTTACGTAAAATGTATACAGTCTTTTGCCTATTACTAAATTAGTCAAATATATATTTAAGTTCGATCAACATGGAGGCTAAAAATGAAGGGGCAAGTGAGAACCCATCAATCATGGTCAATAATCGGTGCACATTGAAATGTATAGGATTCAAGATTTTACCGACATACGAGTGCTATCAATTGTCCCGCACAAGAAAATGCGGTCAAATCCACAATTAAAATAATAGTTTGCAGAATTATGATATGTTTCATGACAGAGACAATTTTATCCTTTTAAAACCGACACGGTTCAGATTAATGCTGTCTGCACGACCGAGTAAGGCCCGCCAGTATTCATAGCAGCAAATACATGTAGTAATTTTCGGGTTGTAATCAACCATTTGCAAAAACGTTAGGTTTCAAGGAGCGAGGTCGTTAACTCATTTGAATTTCACATGAATTAAAACGTTAACTCTAGTGAAAATCTTAAGCTAAACTGAATGTAATAATTTTTAGTATTTCTATTCATATGAAATTCATAAATTTGCAATTACTATAAGCTCATATATAGATGACAAGAAACCAACTTATGTAGTTGAATAGACAGTATATTGCGAGGCATTTGTGACCCTGGCAAAACCCCTGCCTAATAATGCTAAATTTATTGATCGCGTGCAAGTGGCTATGACAGGATTATTAAATTTCAAAGGGCATTACTAAACGATTTCATCCAACACAGCCAGCGGTCGGTTTTGAATCTGAGCTCTTAAAAGTTTCCTAGTATCTTCGCATTTTGAAAGTCTCTTTGTCGATAGTATAGATACTAGGACTACTCAACTAATTGGTAAAGTGCTCAAGGACACGAACTAATGAATCTGTACACGGCACTCCGACGTGAAATTCCAACTTAAGTGCCGATAAATGCTTTACAACTGCAGAATCTCAGACAAGGTATAACTATGTCAAAAGCAAGATTAAAAGCGCGTATTAGGTATTTCGTTTTGATATATTTCATAAAATACATTGGCTTTTGCGCAGTGCTGTCATCGTTCGAGCTGATATGACAATTAACGGTTGTGGGACAATTGATAGCACTCATATATCGTTAAAATCTTGATTATTCTACTTTTCCAGTTGCACAGTTTGTTTTTTTAATTATGTGATGGGTCCCCACTGGTCCAGTGACACTGAAGCCGTCCTTACACTTCTTGTCCGGAAATGAATTTTAATAAAGATTTTCATAATTGTCAGGTATTCATTTCCAGTCCCACCTTCAGGATTGACACCATACTTACAGAGAAAACAACTAGATAGCCGGACCATTTTCACTTATTCAACGCTATGTAACTTCCAAATATGTTTACATGAAAATCCACACAGGGATCACATTCCAAGGAAAAACGCCATAGCTATAATAACCTACTCCAGTTATCAATTGACCAATATAGGTTTAATTAATATATTTGATCACGATTACTCTTCATTTGGTCTCAATACTCCTATTATAAATACAATTATATAACAATGAATTTGCCACCAAGACAAAGGAATTAATAATTATTGGTAATAGGACTCCGATTATTCCCTTGCGACTGTCTAATTGCACAAGCGCGGTATCCATAAGGCTTGTCTCCCGGTGAGCAGAATTACTTTGTGAACTTCGCAATGTCCTATTTGGGTATAATTGACGGGAAAAGGCGCTTATTCTTCTGTTCCAATGCAAACGTATGGTATTGACCTCCTGTCAGTGTCGCAGCGAGAATCTTAATTGACTGAAGAGCGAGAAACCTTCCTTTGGTTTATTCTAGATTAGCATAATACCGCTAATTAGTTGCAAGCAGCATCGAGTTTCCATACACGTTTAGAATTAAACGCTCAAATCCGACGTATTAGCAGTGTTTATACTGCTAGGCGAGTACGGGCGCCACCAGTTTTTTAAACGCCGTGATAAACGATGAATTGACTTCTCGACATTGCCATAACATCAATATTGAAGCTCCTATTTTTGCTGAATTAGCAACAATTTGCAACCCCATATAAGACCAAGAGGGTGACAGACAAAAATGTCGTCATAGAAGTAAATGGCATTGATGATTGTGACTTTGGATCGTTGCATTATCCAGTTTATCTGGATTGACGATAAGACTTCATTACTAGATGAGTTGAATGACTATCGTTCCATGGACGAGTCTGATGTGTGCCATCCGACTACGCAGGCACAAAAGTCAAATCAGCAACTTTGAAAAGATGCGTTTTTGACCACATCGACATCATGTTCTACTGAGTTACAAGATCATAACGTTCCGACAACATCAGACGAACTATCAATGTCAGTGACAAATGAACAGGGCGCAACGTCCAAGACAGTGGTACCAGTATGTACAACACGCGGGAAGAGTTCAACGTCAGCCGAAGAACAAAATACGTATATTATTAGCCGTCTTTTTTGAGGTGGTGTATGTAAAGGAAGATATTTCCCCCGACAAAATTAAAGTAACATATACTGATAAATTTAAACCACAATGGCTGATTAAAACGAATATTATTAAAAAAGAAATCGTTCATTGAATTTCTAGAACATTCTTTGTTTAAATACATTGCAGTGTATATACTATTGAAGTGTGTGTAATTAGAGTTTCGGTATTCTGTAACTGTTCTGTCGAGGCTTTATCTATCCAGCTAAATTTGACATTTTATTTCACTGTTTCGGTTTACAAATCTTGATCTTCACAATATAAACCTGCAACTAATTTGTGTTTTGAATCGTGAATATTGGGGACGCTCAGGAACAGATAATTTAATAAATCTGTTTTTCGCGTCTAATCTCTTTCTAGGTTATTGACTCGGGTATATTGTTACGTAAAATGTATACAGTCTTTTGCCTATTACTAAATTAGTCAAATATATATTTAAGTTCGATCAACATGGAGGCTAGTCTTAAGTTCGAGGACACTGACAATTTAGCACAAGATTTAGCAGGCATGAACTTAATAGAGGTTAAAGATAAAACCAACTAATCAGACTCACACAGGTGTATTAAGACTGAATCCGACTTGGCGTCTATGGGGTTCTCATTAACTAATAGGGTTGGAACCTATACAGTGCTTAGGATTGAAGTACTACATTATCAGTAATAGCTACGCGATAAGTTGACAAATAGGCCCCTAAAGTAACCAAAGGAGCGCATAGCGTAAATAAATAACATTAGAAATAAAATAAATAATTATTTTACCTGGGATATATGTCTTTATCCTCTTCTTCAATATCATTTGCTTCGTAAGGATCAACTATTACAGGCCGAAATCCGATAGTCCTGACTAAATTAAATAATAATTTTTTATCTGTGATAGAAGTATCTGTTTTAAAATTTTTTCTGTTACGATTGAGATGCTCTAATATACTTTGCAAAGGTCTGTTGGATAAATTTGCCAAATTATTCACTGTAATTCCAACTTTTACTTGAAGCACGGGCATTTTAGGTTTTGTCCTTACAGGTCGATTGTCTGCATAAGAAAAACTTTTATGTGCGATTGAAAAACGATGGAATGTAACATATTCTAAAATTCTTGAGTACTGGAGCATTTCAATATAAAGAATGACATTCACACAATACGTAAGATAATACAAACTAATCTCAGATAATTAATATTTCATAGTTTTTACTAAAAAAAAACTACATGTAATCATCAATAAGCATTAAAAAGTAATCTGAATATCCAGTTTTAAAATATAAAGGAAAACAAAGGTACTAAATTTTTTGATTTAAAGAAAATTATTTTAAATTAAAGGTTCGGGTTATTTAAATAATTTCATATTATAATAAAACATAACAAATTAATGTTGTAAAAGGCCTCGGTTTCAAGTAAATACCGTACCATGTCACAAAGTCAGTAAGCTGCGAAGTTAGCTAAAATTAGTACTGTTTAGGGACCCTATTAGGGCCGGTAAAATAAGTAGATGTTGCTCCGTCTCACTAGTTGTGCAGCAACAAGATTGGCGTGACTAAAAATGACTCTGCATGTGAAGCAATTCC
Organism: Eudiplozoon nipponicum; assembly: GCA_029291075.1. Classification (NCBI taxonomy): domain Eukaryota; kingdom Metazoa; phylum Platyhelminthes; class Monogenea; order Mazocraeidea; family Diplozoidae; genus Eudiplozoon; species Eudiplozoon nipponicum. The sequence goes on along the minus strand of JAQBSW010000055.1, from coordinate 17,550 downwards.
AGAAGCCATCGTAGGTAAAAAGTTAGTATAACAAGAGACAGCACGTACACGTAGCGAACAACAGTAGGCAAACGTGATAACTTGTAACACGGGGCTCCGTGTTACAACCCAGCGATGTTCGACACAGTGCACTTTAAGGTCAAATAGTCTAAATCCGTTCTTAAACAATATTCCTTTTAACTCTGATTTTAGAAACAATCTCTGTTAGTTTCAAGCAGTGTTAATCGATATTGCTTGAACTGCAATTTTATTTGTAAGTAATAGGGTTTTTATTAAATAAACAGAACCGCGCGCGATCCGAGAGGATAACGCGGTGAACTATTGTGTCACTGCGGATTTATTTCGCTTAGTTGGATTATTCCTAATGTATGTGAAGGATTTACTGTCCACATAGAAGAATGGATTAATATATTGACATGAATTAAAACCATAGCAAGCAGTGAACTAAAGTTTTCTGACCAACATATATTCAATTTGGACTAACTGTGAATTATATTTCTATTTGCAACATTATATCTAATATATGTATGACACCAAGTTTCGGTTTTCTCACATCAACCATCCGAAAAATATCAGTGACAATGTGGGTGCATGGATAGTAATAATAGCCACCCTGGATATGTAGAACGGGTATAGAAGCACGAACTAGGTAGCAACCCCGCAAAAGACCCCTACATAAATGGTGCCCCGGTTCATCGAACTCACAGCCAGTAAGGAATTAATATACATCTATATTTTGAGAAAATAAAGCACTTTGGATGAAGGCCACTCCACACGTTATTGCCTCGGAAACGGCTGCAAATTCCCGCGCATAGACGCGACGTTCAAGTAGGCGCGGTCACCCTCAACATCTAAGGAGGATAGGCCCATGGAAGGTTCGGAAGACGGGTGAGGTCAGCCTCTTCGACGGCAGTAGAGGCTGAGCACCCCAAGATTGTTGGCCGCTCCACGTCTGATGGCTCGAAGCACGTTGCTTTCGCGGTAGAGCGCAATCAAACTATTGTCTTTACAGCGACGGCTCCAGTCAATTCATGCTTCAAACGCCCAAATGCCAGCAACCAGTCTCATCGTCAGTTGCCACTATCAACATCTTTTCTCATTCGTGACGCAACCTCTGGCGAATCATTTCCCATATACACTGGATCAGATGTAAGCTTACTACGCCACAATTATCACGAACCCACCCACCCAGTCGACACCAGCAGTCTGACCTGCGCCAATGGCTCCAACATAGCGACGTTTGGGGTACGAGTACACACAATCTCGTTCTCCAAATCAAAAAGATGTTTCAAATATTCGTTCATTATCGCCAACACGACAAGAAACATCATTGGACGTGACCCTGGAGCACTTCGACCTAACCATCTGTCCAAAATCGCGAGAGATAGAGGACGCAGTATCAGTGTTGACAGAACCAAAATCAGTCGTTACAAAGTAGGGCAGAGCAATAACACCTGTAAGGTTAGCCCCATTCATTGTGTACTAATTTTCATTGTCGGTGGGGGGTGTATGTAACACGCGGCTCCGTGTTACAAACCAACGATGTTCGATACAGTGCTCTTTAAGGTCAAATAATCTAAATCTGTTCTTATACAATATTTCTCTTAACTGTGATTTTAGGAACAATATCTGTTAGTTTCAAACAGTTTTAATCGATATTTCTTGAACTGCAATTTTATTTGTAATTAATAGGGTTTTTATTAAATAAACAGAACCGCGCGCGATCCGAGAGGATCACGCGGTGAACTATTGTGTCACTGCGGATTTATTTCGCTTAGTTGGATTATTCGTAATGTATGTGAAGGGTTTACTGTCCACATAGAAGAATGAAATGATATATTGACATGAATGAAAACCATAGCAAGCAGTGAACTAAAGTTTTCTGACCAACATATATTCAATTTGGACTAACTGTGAATTATTAATTTCAATTAAAATTGCCGTTCAAGAAATCTCAACAAAAACTGCTTGAAACTAATAGAGATTGTTTCTAAAATCACAGTTATTGTGTAAAAACAGAGTTAGATTATTTGACCTTAAAGAGCACTATATTTGTCAAAATTGAACATCGTTGGGTTGTAACGCGGAGCCGCGTGTTACACTATATTAAATTAATCTGCACTTGTTCAATGTAAATGTGCATCTAGTTGATTCCTTTTAAAAAGTATATTTTAAAGGGATCCAGAAAACAGAAAGCCAAATAATCAATGCTTTTGAAAATGTAATTTTGAAGAATGTCATCGCGTGATCAATTTTGAATTTGTAAGGAGCCATTGACGACCGAGACTGCTTATTTCCATCTTCTACTTAGACAATTAACGGATAGTTTACATTTTTGGCTGAAAAATGGAGTTAACGCAATTGAATGTGCTGCTATCGTCGGCCATGTTAGGAAGCATGTTGTGCGTATCATAGCAGTTGTAAACCATGAGGGTGCAATGTTGTTTCTGCCTATATTGGTTGGGTCGTTTATACGTATTCCATCAGAATTTATGATTAATGCATCATCTAGCCGAGACATAATTATACCTAATTCTGCAGTCAAGTTGTTTATTTGTGCAGTTAGTCCTCTAATCAACGTTTCCAACCCGTCAGAAGCCATTTCTTATTGTCACACACATGCTTTATTTTTAATCAATTATTTATAGGATTTGGGCTTGACCTTCGCGACCATGATATATTCACCGAACCTTAGGCGAGTTCGTGTATGTCACCTTATGTAAGCTTGTCGCTATTTGGCGCCCATATATTCAGTTAACTGTTTTAGGCGCTCCTGAATATCCGCTATGCTGCAGCGCTTATGGGATCCTGGGATTACGGGTTCACCTGGCAGTTTAATATACTTTCCATAGACCATGGTCGTTGGAGTGAATCCTGTAGCTGTTCCGTTTGACCAAATGTAATTTGTCTCTCCACGTTCCCGTGCTCTTATGGCACCAACATCTTAATACCTCTTTTATCGTCCGGTGTGCTCGCTCAGACTTCGCGTTGGTGTGCGGGTGATAAATGGCTTTGAGAGAATGTTTCATCTCAAGGTCTTTGCACAACTGATTAAAATTGTATTGACTGGAATTGTGCACCCTGGTCGGTAACAATAAATTTTGGTGCACCAAATCGACTGAGCCATCGCTCTTCTAAGAACTTTATAATATTCTCTGTTGTAATTTTCTTCAGTGGTACAAACTCGACCCATCGGATAAACTTATCGACCATAAGAAACACATACGTACCCTGCCTTGAGCTACCGGCAGTGAACCTACACGATCAATATGCAGTAATTGGTTCCGAGCAGTTGCATTGAAAGCAATCGGAGTGAATTTCCTCTTATTTGTAACTAGGCCAATACTTTCGTGACTGCAATGCCTCAATGTGTCGTTCGGTGCAGGGATGTCCCAACGTTTCATACCAAAAGACCATCAATTCGGTTCGTGTAGACTCCGGCACAAACCACTGCACTGTTTGTCCTTCATTTCGCACCAATAGGCCGTTTTGCGAGCTCAATATTTTATATGTTTTGGGTTTACACTGTACCGTTTTTTAACTAATTGAGCTATTTCCTGGAATGGCATCCTTTCCCTGTTCTTCCAGAACTATGATGGTAACCCGCATAGCGAAATTATACTGAACGCATCTGCCACATTCTCGATACCGGCTCTATGATGAATTGATACAAATTCTTTGAGCTCTTCAATGGCTCAGTGTACTCATTTCTCCAATAATCAGTAGTCTCCATAAAAAATTCCATATATTCAATGCGGTTTGATCCTCGATGGTCGGTTGCCGTCGTACTCTGATGATGATCATGGAAGGTCGAAACGCGTCAGTGCGTTGCAGCTGGCGGTAGTTTTGTTATGTTGTTCGATGACTGGTTCAATACAATGGGATTGGTGTTTACTTCAAGCACGCAAACTTGATTTAAAGAATTGTTACCACCACCCGCGCAATCAATTATTGTTTAAATTGTATTGCCTATATATGTATATGTGGCGAAAGCTGCAAACAGTTAATGTTCGTGACTGCATAGAAATTGTGCAGCCGACATTTCCAGTCAAGTTCAATGTATGCAAGACTGCTAGAGGTGAGAGCCGCATATCTAAATTGATTTCCATATATATTCAATGCGGTTTGATCCTCGATAGTCAGTTTGCCGTCGTACTCTGATGATAATCATGGAAGGTTGAAAGGCGTCAGTGCGTTACGGCTGGCAGTAGTTTTGTTATGTTGGTCGACGACTGGTTAAATACAATGGGATTGGTGTTTACTTCAAGCTCGCAAACTTGATTTAATTAATTTTTACCACCACCCGCGCAATTAATTATTGTTAAATTGTATTGCTTATATAAGTATATGTGAAAACAGTTAATGTTCATTGCGCAAGAGAATTGTGCAGCCGACATTTCCAGTCAAGTTCAATATATACCAGACTGCTAGAGGTGAGAGCCGCATATCTAAATTTGATTTCCATATATATTCTAATGCGGTTTAATTCCTCGATGATCGAATTTGCCGTCGTACTCTGATGATCATGGAAGGTCAAACGCGTCAGTGCGTTACTTACGGCGGTAGTTTTGTTATGTTGTTTAAGTATTTGGTTAAATACGAATTGGATTGGTGTTTACTTCAAGCACGCAAACTTGATTTTAAAGAATTAGTTACCACCACCCGCGCAATCAATTATTGTTTAAATTGTATTGCTATATATGTATATGTGGCGAAAGCTGCAAACAGTTAATGTTCGTGACTGCATAGAAATTGTGCAGCCGACATTTTCAGTCAAGTTCAATGTATGCAAGACTGCTAGAGGTGAGAGCCGCATATCTAAATTTGATTTCCATATATATTCAATGCGGTTTGATCCTCGATAGTCAGTTTGCCGTCGTACTCTGATGATGATGATCAAGGAAGGTCGAAACGCGTCAGTGCGTTGCGGCTGGCGGTAGTTTTTGTTATGTTGTTCGACGACTGGTTAAATACAATGGGATTGGTGTTTACTTCAAGCTCGCAAACTTGATTTAAAAGATTGTTACCACCACCCGCGCAATCATTTATTGTTTAATTGTATTGCCTATATATGTATATGTGGCGAAAGCTGCAAACAGTTAATGTTCGTGACTGGATAGAAATTGTGCAGCCGACATTTCCAGTCAAGTTCAATGTATGCGAGACTGCTAGAGGTGAGAGCCGCATATAAAAATTTGATTTCCATATATGTTCAATGCGGTTTGATCCTCGATAGTCAGTTTGCCGTCGTACTCTGATGATGATCATGGAAGGTCGAAACGCGTCAGTGCGTTGCAGCTGGCGATAGTTTTGTTATGTTGTTCGATGACTGGTTAAATACAATGGGATTGGTGTTTACTTCAAGCACGCAAACTTGATTTAAGAATTGTTACCACCACCCGCGCAATCAATTATTGTTTAAATTGTATTGCCTATATATGTATATGTGGCGAAAGCTGCAAACAGTTAATGTTCGTGACTACATAGAAATTGTGCAGCCGACATTTCCAGTCAAGTTCAATGTATGCAAGACTGCTAGAGGTAAGAGCCGCATATCTAAATTTGATTTCCATATATATTCAATGCGGTTTGATCCTCGATAGTCAGTTGCCGTCGTACTCTGATGATGATCATGGAAGGTCGAAACGCGTCAGTGCGTTGCAGCTGGCGGTAGTTCTGTTATGTTGTTCGATGACTGGTTAAATACAATGGGATTGGTGTTTACTTCAAGCACGCAAACTTGATTTAAAAATTGTTACCACCACCCGCGCAATCAATTATTGTTTAAATTGTATTGCCTATATATGTGTATGTGGCGAAAGCTGCAAACAGTTAATGTTCGTGACTGCATAGAAATTGTGCAGCCGACATTTCTAGTCAAGTTCAATATATGCAAGACTGCTAGAGGTGAGAGCCGCATATCTAAATTTGATTTCCATATATATTCAATGCGGTTTGATCCTCGATGGTCAGTTTGCCGTCGTACTCTGATGATGATCATGGAAGGTCGAAACGCGTCAGTGCGTTGCAGCTGGCGGTAGTTTTGTTATGTTGTTCGATGACTGGTTAAATACAATGGGATTGGTGTTTACTTCAAGCACGCAAACTTGATTTTAAAAAATTTAAATATAATTTGCGCAATATGTCGGCGAATTGATCTGAGCCATTACATTAACATTTTAATTTAGAAAAAATCCACTAATGCTTTTGGGACAGAATTGTGAGCAGTTACAAAAAGCAGCTAATTAATTTTTACAGACGCATCAGATATTGGGATAGAAGCAGTGTTAAAAGCAGAAGAACGTCCTGCGCCATATATAAGTCGCACACTCACAAAGAGGGAACAAAACTATACCATCACAGAAAAGAAATTACTCGCCGTACAATGGGCACTAATGCTTTGGAGATCACTGATTATTGAGAAGAAATGAGTACACCGAGCCATTGAAGAGCTCAAAGAATATGTATCAATTCATCATAGAGCCGGTATCGAGAATGTGGCAGGCGATGCGTTCAGTATAATTTCCGCTATGCGGGTTACGCCACTTATCATAGTCTCTGAAGAACAGGGAAAGGATGCCACATTCCAGGAAATAGTCAATTAGTTAAAAAAACGGCACAGTGGTGTCCAAAACATATAAAATATTGAGCTCGCAAAACGGCCTATTGGTGCGAAATGAAGGACAAACAGTGCAATGGTTTGTGCCGGAGTCTATAAGAACCGAATTGATGGTCTTTTGGTATGAAACGTTGGGACATCCCTGCACCGAACGACACATTGAGGCATTGCAGTCACGAAAGTATTGGCCTAGTTACAAATAAGAGGAAATTCACTCCGATTGCTTTCAATGCAACTGCTCGGAACCAATTACTGCATATTGGTCGGGTAGGTTCACTGCCGGTAGCTCAAGGCAGGATAACGTATGTGTTTCTTATGGTCGATAAGTTTATCCGATGGGTCGAGTTTGTACCACTGAAGAAAATTACAACAGAGAATATTATAAAGTTCTTAGATGAGCGATGGCTCAGTCGATTTTGTGCACCTAAAGTTATTGTTACCGACTAAGGTGCACAATTCCAGTCAATACAATTTTAATCAGTTGTGCAAAGACCTTGAGATGAAACATTCTCTCAAAGCCATTTATCACCCGCACACCAACGCGAAGGCTGAGCGAGCACACCGGACGATAAAAGAGGTATTAAGATGTTGGTGCCATAAGAGCACGGGAACGTGGAGAGACAAATTACATTTGGTCAAACGGACCAGCTACAGGATTCACTCCAACGAACATGGTCTATGGAGGGTATATTAAACTGCCAGGTGAACCTTTAATCCCAGGATCCCATAAGCGTTGCAGCATAGCGGATATTCAGGAGCGCCTAAAACAGTTAAGTGAATATACGGGCGCCAAATAGCGACAAGCTTACATAAGGTGACATACACGAACTCGCCTAAGGTTCGGTGAATATATCATGGTCGCGAAGGTCAAGCCCAAATCCTATAAATAATTGATTAAAAATAAAGCATGTGTGTGACAATAAGAAATGGCTTCTGACGGGTTGGAAACGTTGATTAGAGGACTAACTGCACAAATAAACAACTTGACTGCAGAATTAGGTATAATTATGTCTCGGCTGGATGATGCATTAATCATAAATTCTGATGGAATACGTATAAACGACCCAACCAATATAGGCAGAAACAACATTGCACCCTCATGGTTTACAACTGCTATGATACGCACAACATGCTTCCTAACATGGCCGACGATAGCAGCACATTCAATTGCGTTAACTCCATTTTTCAGCCAAAAATGTAAACTATCCGTTAATTGTCTAAGTAGAAGATGGAAATAAGCAGTCTCGGTCGTCAATGGCTCCTTACAAATTCAAAATTGATCACGCGATGACATTCTTCAAAATTACATTTTCAAAAGCATTGATTATTTGGCTTTCTGTTTTCTGGATCCCTTTAAAATATACTTTTTAAAAGGAATCAACTAGATGCACATTTACATTGAACAAGTGCAGATTAATTTAATATAGTGTAACACGCGGCTTCGCGTTACAACCCAACGATGTTCAATTTTGACAAATATAGTGCTCTTTAAGGTCAAATAATCTAACTCTGTTTTTACACAATATTTCTCTTAACTGTGATTTTAGAAACAATCTCTGTTAGTTTCAATCAGTTTTTGTTGAGATTTCTTGAACGGCAATTTTAATTGAAATTAATAGGGTTTTGTTTAATAAATATACACACCCGCGCGCAATACACAGGGAACATGCGGTGGATTATAGTGTCATAGTGGAATTACCTTCTTCTTTGAATTATTCTCAGTTTATACAAGTGATTTACTGTTTGTACATGATTCTATATATCAGAATATCAGATAACAATGGATTATTATAATTAAATTATTTAAAAACCTATCAAACAGTGGATTATTTATTTGTGATGTTTTTTCAAGACTGTTTTTACACGATTTTTATCCATCAATTATCAGTGACAATAAATTCCAGTCACTTTATTTATATCATCATATATTTTAAAACATTTAAATGTATTCACCACGATTCAGACGTTTGTTCAACTGTGAATTGATAATTACTCGTGTTGACAATATTTCGTTTTGTTGCCGTCTAGAGCACGGTCCGTTTTGTTTAACTGTGAATTGATAATTACTTGTGTTGACAATAATATGGTTTTACAGTTAAATACTGTTTGTTGCGAAGAGCTAATATATATGCAAGTATGTATTAGGTGTTGCGAACCTAGTAACAAATTAGTTCAGTTGTGACCAGAAGGATGCTGCCTTTGGTTTATCCTTCTGGTCACAACTAACTCAATCTGACCTGGATTCACAACACTAACTCATACCGAATAATATCGTTTTGTTGCCGTCTAGAGCACGATCAATTTGGACTAACAATGAATTTTTTTTCTTTGCAACATTGTGTATAATATACTTATGATGATTCGACTTAGCCTTCTCACATCTCCCATCGGAAAAAAGGTCGGGGACTAATCATAAGCACGGATCTCAACAGCAGCTACCAGGCCTATTTAGGTATAGTAAGGTTTCACAAAATAGATAGCTACCCCGCAAGACGTCTTACATTAGCTAAAAAACCGCCTACAATAGAATAAAAAGCGATGCGTTGTATTCAAAACGAAAACCCGTGATAGAAAAAAGTAGATTAGCTATAAACAATAATATGCAAAATAGAACTTATACAAAATGACATATGAGAGGTTATGAGGAAAGCGGTTTTGTGGTGCTACAATTTTTGATACTACTTCATTAGTTTCGTTAATTTGTTATATCATGTTGCTCATTAAACTATGAGATTGACAACTTGATTTTACAGCCGACACCAAACTGGTTATGCTGCAGTAAAATATCGGTGTATTGCATTCATGCAATGCGGCCTAGTCGTTAGTAGTAACTCATAACACCGACTTATCAAAGTTGTACCAGGTTGGTTCTTCACATCTTGACAATACCAACTCACTCTTTACTAATCATCGTTAAAGTTTAGTTTATCTATATCGATGAGGCAATGAAGCATCGAGAAAGAATGCAGGTATAACACTATTTATGACAATATTAACTCTTTATTGAAAGCCTTAAATCTAAAGGAACGAAGTTTAAAAATCAGTGTAATGGTCATGCATGGTAAAACACAATGAAGACAGCCGACAACTGAGTCAATGCAGATTCAATACCAGAGTTAATTATTCAAATACAAATAGTGAAATTCATTACATATAGACCTAGACAATTAGTTTCCACATAATGGCAAGATTCGTAGAGAAAACACTGACATCCATCAACATCTATCACAGATAGTTTTATGCTTAATAGTTTCAATTCAGATATCACTCAGTGAGATACCTTTAGCCAGACACTGATTTAATTCATGCGCCTCTTCGTCATTATTTTCTAAAACTTACATCTTGCAATATTGAACAACATATTTTTAATTGAAATATTATGCAGTCATGTACCCTTCCACAAAAGCATTAAAAGTCTACTTTCTAAAAACCATCAAAGAATATTGAATAATCTAAGGTAACAAACAATAAATTAAAAAATATCTATAATTATAGCTCGTTTTCGTCATTAAATAATAATATGCAGCATTGAACAGGTATGAATAAAAGGTGTTTCATTGCCATATAATTATTTGGAAGTAGGCTGTAAATGAACACAATGTTCTCGTGAGGGACAGAAATTAAATTAGTGTGCTTATGCAAACTTCAGGTTACAAACTTCGCAACCAATGTATGCGTTATGGACTAAATAATCTCCAATTTCTAAGTTTTGAAGCCCCTGTAAATGTCAATCATGGATTGCTCACAGACTTTCACTGTTAAATTCATTGAAAACATTAAATTGAAGCTAAATTCTTTCATCGAGGTAGGGCATGGATCGGGCAACCAAGGCAAATCAAGTGTTTTAGCGTAATTCTATATCGGTGATGCTGCTCTTCTTACAAAGCACGATTATTTTACTGAGTAGCAATGACAATTCCGAGTCAAACAGACATAAATGAATGTGATACATGAATATTCTGATGCGCTCTTCTTGAATGTAGCAAAGTTTATGAATGTGTACATCCATCACAGTTTCATGAATGCCTTTATGCAAAAGCTTCCGGATCGAGATGTGGTAAATTCTATTTTTACAGCTGAGCTACCAACCAGGCATAGAGCCACATTAGAGTTTTTGAGCCGATGCATGTTGATTGGTTAAACAAACTCAGAGGGCTAGTCGGTGTGTACAAACAGCAGCACCCAAAGGTACATGCCGTAATAGCAGACTCAGTCATGGTGCAGCAAGGCAGGGCAGATACAGATACTATTCAGACATTACAGGAAAATATGCACTATTTAAGTAGAGAAGTCGCCAATATGAATTGAAACATAGATGATATGGCGAGAATTATTTCGCAAATTTAGTGGCACGATAGAAATTTTAGGCGTCGAGCAGTCGCTCGCGTCAACGTTTCGATGGTCCGCGCGAATGATGTAAGGCACATTATGAAAATGGACGAAGTGCTATGTGCAAAGGAAAAGGTTGCATATAGCCGCGTTTAGATGGACCCAGATGGAAAGGAAGCACAAAACCGGTATAGAGAAATTCATCACCGGGAAATGCATATAATCCTCATTAGTAGGAGCCGTAGTGGTGGGTTCCATTGCGAAGGCTCCCTGATATGTCCATAGTCATACAAAAGTCAAAATCAAAGAGTGTGACAATAGGTAATAACATCGAGACAGACGGAAAGAGGGTTAGATTCTGTTTACGCGGAAATCTCGAAAATGTTTCCGGATTATCCAACAATAAATTCATTATTAGAGATGAATTGATAGGTCTAGAGTTTCTCATAGACACGAGTGCAGAAGTAAGCATAGTTAAGTCGGGTGTGGTGGAAGCAGATTTCACCACATTTGGTTATCAACTATGAGCCGCCAGTGGCAGTCAGATAGAAGTTATGGGGATGAAAGAACTTTCGGTAACTTTGGGGCAGAAATCTTCCTTTACGTGGAACCTTTTGGCAGCCGATGTCAAGTACCATATCATTGAGATGGATTTCTGGACTCATTTATATTTGAAACTAGATCCCAAAATCTAGGACCATCGGAGAAGGCGTGGGGTGTTAATACACACTGAGTCTGTTACTTCAGCGGTTAGAAATGTCCGTTTACCATGTCCCATAATCGCAAGTGACTTTGCCGATATCATCGAGAAACACCTTGCAGTGTTTTAACCTTTTAGTACCAAGCGAAATGGATTGAAGGCAGGAGTAGAGCATGAAATAGATTTGGTGGCTCCGTTGCCTTGTTCACCCAAGGCCCAACCGTTGGCATAACACAAGCAACAAATTGCTGTATCTAAATTTCACCAATTGCGCTTAGAGGGAATCTGTAGGAGATCAAATTCCATTTTTGCTTTCCTAATAGTGGTTGTTTTCACACCAATGGAGGATTTGTGGGAATTATCGTCTATTAAACTCAGTGAATAAGTGTGATTCTTATCCTATTCCTAACCAGAGTACTCTGTTCTGCGACATAATGGGATATGAGGTCTATTCAGTTTTAGATCTACAGAAAGAGTACTTTCAGATAAAGATGTAGGAAAGCCCTATAACAATCACCACAGTTAGATTTCCAGGAGGGGGTCGCACTTATTTCATAGAATGCCTTTTGGGTTGAAGAATGCCAATCAAAAATCAAAAGTGTTTGACTAAAGAAATCCGACAGAGAGTGTACATACACGACATAATTATTTTTAATCGATCGAGTGATGATCGTCGTAACAATTTAGAAGCGGATATTACGCCCTTTAACCACTATATATTTGGTAGAAGAATGTGGAATAATAGGGCACAACTGAATTAATTTGTTACTAGGTTCGCAAAACCTAATACATACTTGCATATATATTAGTTCTTCGCAACAAACAGTATTTAACTGTAATTTAGAAGCGGGTTTGTCCAGGCTGGAACAATATAGATTAGTGGTTAAACGCAATAATAGCGAAATTGGATGCTCCGGTTAATTATCTCGGACATATAGTTTCAAAAGACGGAATTAAATCCAAGTCATCAAGGACATAACGAAACCCCGGACCGTGAGCCAGCTGCGAAGATTCTTGGGTATAACCAGCTATAAGCGGTATAACTGCTAATTAGGTAACATATTTGAACTTTGGACTATAAATATATGTTGTGCACTTCTGCTTAATTAATTCACTGATTATTAGCTCACCTTGAACGGCGTAGAGAAAAAGAAAGATGCATAGAAAATATTTCGTAATGTTTGTACAGATGAAATTTTGGCTTACATTCTAAATTTTTAATTATTTCTATTTGTCATTTACTGAATTATTTTACAATAATATATATAATGAGGCTAAATGAGCTGAAAGGATTTGCGAGTGCATAAGGTATGAGATGACGAAGAAATTTGTTGTGGTTCAACAAACATTGACCACTAAATAGCACTCCATAACGTATTAGTGCCATTCACAAAATATCAAAATTTTTATTGTTTCCTGTGTGTAAATAAATCAAAAGTTCTTAATAAAATAATCTAAAACTTTAACTAATTGATGTTATCTGGCTATTACCAAAATAAATTTAAGACCAATATTTACAATAGCATTAAAATATACGTCTACCAACACACGCAGCCCCGTCATTTAAATTTACCCACAAAGAAGATCAAAATAGAATGTAAGTTGGTCTTAGAATATAATTGCAAAAAAGATATTATCAACGTTGTTAAAAGGAATCAGACGTTCATTTAGGTAATTTGATGAATATTGAAACTAAACCGAAGCATTCATGAATCCGAGCATGATTTATTATCAATAATTCGAAGATTTATTAATCGCGCTCTATTAAATACTCAATAAATAGACACAAATGCAGACAGAAACTCATATAAAACAATTAGTGAGCCACGAAAGTCAACAAATATCGAACCTGAGATACGTTGCTCAATAGTCGATCGTTTGAACAATTAAGTTTTCAGATCAACAGAAACTGTTACAATTTCACATACTTTACAGCTTGACTGAACATGAACTTTTCGTTTGATGATACCTATTAATGTTTATTAGTGTTGACGTGTTTCAAATTAAGAACGATTTGGCTGTGGATGTAATCAAAAATAAGTCGACTGCTAAACATGTGAAAGCAAATGGAGAACACGATCTTTCTTGTGTACGCTTAATTTTAACTTCAAATTTATATTGTACGTGAATAAATATTGTATTTTTTATACTGTAGAAATATTCTCAATGGTTTTTATCCCTTTATAAGGTTTTTTCTTATGTATAAAATGTGATGTGGAATTGATAATTATAAAAATATTACGCACAGCACTCAACTTAAACTGTAAAACCTCTGGCGAATAAATACCAGTTTCATATTACAAAATTTTCTAATATACTTTATTATTTAGAGACGCAGTAAGTGCTTAAATGTAAATATTTTACTGACTATGGAAGACAGACTTTCGCAGTGTGCTATCAGTTCTATTTTTGAGCTACATATCAATAAATATTAGAGTTTAATCCTCTTTATTTCCAAATGAATGGCGAATTCTTTGCTCTCATTTATTGAATTCATCAAGCGGTTTACAGCAAGTGCAGGGCGTCTACTGACACAAAAATAGTTTTAGATAGAAAAACATCTCACATTAAAAAAATAATAAAATCTAGATTTGCTGGTATGCTTCCCCATTTTAATGTGATTTCAACAAATCGAAGTTATCCAGAAACGTGCATGCGAAAAAAATTCGTCCATGCACAGGAATAACCATTGGGCTTTCACCGCTATGCTTCGTTACGTCTCCACTTTTTCAACATTTTGGACTAATACAAATATATGACAAAAATAAAGACGATAAAATTTCACTTCACTCAATAATTTAAATTATCTCCGATTCAATACGCATACAGATATATCGACAATAATCGGATTCAAAGTAGAGCCTAAACCTTGACAAGCTCTTTGCTTGTATAGATGACCACTGAAAATAAATTGAACATCAGTACAGCACGAACAAGTTAAGCGAACACAGCGACATGTTCAAATCTTTGTTAAACCTCTTAGACATATCGGAAAAAACTGAACCATTTTTTATCATATGGGTATGAGTGAATAAGGCTGTAAAAATCTTTGGAGCAGTATACGAATAAGTGTTTTCTTACAGATAATAAACGCCTGGTCAATTCTTTTGCTAATTTATGCACTGACGTATTTGATATTGACAACACAAGTATCAGGTGAATGCCCCATTTTGGATCCTTATTGAACCAATTCGTTTAGCTGCGTATAAAGAAATTGATATCAGATCTTTTTGTGCGGAATATAGGATCGTTCATTGTTAAAGTAAGATAATTCAGTTTAAACAGCCATCTCAGCGTTTTTCGTTGCACCACTTTTATTGTCAATTACAAATTGCGAACCAGAACTCAGATCATTCATTTTAGTTGCAAAATCGTCTCAGCCAGTGACGATTGAGCCTGATCCTTTGCTTGACAAAAGAATACCAATATCTCGTTCATTAAACAATTGAAACCAGTATAAAAGGTCCCATACATAGTGTGAAAGGCTAAGTTTCACTGAAATCTGCTTCCAAAGTTATCAAAATTTGAATTATTATCAATGATTAATATTATTTGTGTAGACGCATAAGAAAATTTAATTCGCGACCGTCAAAACGTATTACAACTTGGTGTGTAAACCTAAAAACTTACGTTGCATGAATGTATATACAAAAAATATATCACCGTCCCATAAAAGCAGTCTTTCTAGGCTCCAAGAGTGCATTTGACCCCGTGGGTCGCAATTTTCTATTCCATATTTTGTCGAAAAGAGGTGTGCCACAAAATTTGTTAATATTATACGAGATCTCTACACAAATACTTCTGGTCGCGTTAAGGTCTACAAAGAATTAACACACAACTTTACAACGAGCAGTGGTGTTCGTCAAGATTGTTCACTTCCCCCTTTTTGTTTAATTTTGTAATCGATGCTATTAAAAAGAACACTCGTCCACACATTCAGGATGCAGGTGTTGAAGTTCTCCCGGACGGCAAACTTGTCAATCTTGACTGTGCAGACGATATCGTACTATTATTCGACAATCGAGATGCTGCCCAGGCCACCTTGAATATATTAGCAGACGTTGTCTTGTCTTTCGGTATGCAATTCGCACTTTATTAATGTAAGATGCTTTTACTATACGCTAGTGAAACATGCCTGTGGCAATAGCCACCTTTAAGACAAATAATGAGCAAAAGGTCTTATCTAGGGCAGACATTATTTCAACAGAAATTCCTCGCAGAAGCGCACGGATAAGAAGTAAGCAGGCAGCACAATGAGAAAAGCCAACGTTGAGCTGATGTGCACATATATTAATTAATGTGTAAATTTGTTTTATTAAATAGATTATTGTTGTGCGTGCAAATTTCTATATATAATTGAGTAAAAATAAAGCATTTATGGCACAATTAAATATGTCTTCTGATGGGGTCGAAACGTTGATTCAGGCACTGGCGTCGCAAATGAAGAATTTAACGGACGAGTTAGGCATAATTAAGGCTCGTCTAGACGACACGTTAATAATAAATACAAACGATATTCAAGTTCGTGGAACATCAAACATAGGTGGACACGACAATGGCGACCACGGCGAAGAGGAATCAGGAATTAATATGCCAGCGTTTTCAGCCGAATCGACGAGTTATGTCAGACCGCCATCAGAGTTTAAGCCGATGTTGGCACCACTAGATGTGGAAAGGCCACAGTTGTGGTTCGAAAAATTTGAAGCATCAGTGCGAGCCCAACAATTTACATTGGAAGCACCTATTGTGCGTGTAGCTGTACAGGAATTAGTGGACCGGACAGTAGCTGTCCAATTGGAATTGCCAGTTGACCTCACATATGATGAATACAAAAGACGCGTGTTGGATCATTTCCGGGCCAGGCCTCAAGAAGTGTTCTCAGAATTATACAGCCTGACACCATTAAAGGGTGAGATGCCCATGGATACCATGGCACGTATCAAGCGGTGGTTCTCGAAGCTTACCGAGTCTTTACCAGGCTTGCAACCACATGAGGCCATCATGTTCATGCTGCTGGATCCTACTAGATACGGAGAAATATCCAGCAGCCCAGGAGGCCTTGAAGAGAGACTTCAGGCTCTTCAAAGCTCGGCCATAATGACAAATAAGATGGCAGCTGCATCTCCACGCATGGGTACAGTTACAACATCTGAGAGGAGCGACATACCATATTTGAATTCTTCGCGTCATAATAAGCAGTTCCGCGACAGAAGGCAACAGCCAGTGGCTTGGAAGCAAAGTCAGTATATAAGGACTCCGGCTCCGACGAATACGGCGTATAAGCGGCAACTAAACCCATGTACTGCCCCTCGAGAACGACCAGTGCAGTGGGGTAACAGGGTGAACAATCTCACAAATAATGGAGGCAGAGAACAAGGCACAAAAAGTAATCATTTGGTGGCTCCGACGGGTAGATCGAAGGAAGACCAGCAGAACAAACCAAAAAGTGGTCCGAACCAGATGGCTTGTGAAGAAAAGGAAGTGTGGGAAACACTGCCAAATGTAAGAATTTTCATTAAAGTTAAATTTTTAGAACTCTTCAACGGACAGCCAGTAATAATGCAATTGGATACTGGAGCGGATGTGTCGGTACTACCATTGACTTGGCCATTGAACAATATAAAACCTACGAAAGCAAGTTTATGTCAGGCATCGGGCGCATCGATGGTGGCTGTGGGCGAGTGGGACACAAAGTTGTTAATAAATGAAAAGGTCTATCATATGTCTTTTGTTGTTTCGAATACGCAGACGCCCTTATTGGGACTTGATTTCATTAGAAAATGGGTTAAGACGATAGACTGTCAAAATAAACGTGTATACCTATCGCGGCCGGAAGGAATAAGATCAATAAAGTCTATAGGTAACCATAAGATTCAGGAGGAGACCAGTTGTCTGCCTGAGT